>CM039517.1:19139291-19170376 GCA_022433055.1 Begonia peltatifolia | reverse complement strand
AGTTTTTGGATTTTCGCCCTAGCTGCGATTATCCATTTTAGAAACCTTTTAAGTATATTAAAATAGATTCCTTAAGGAACGTTTAACTGCTGGAATCGAGTGATTCCGATAACCGTAGGAAAAATTATGCGTATTTGAAGTTAGTTTGATTTTTGGCCGAGTTGAGTTAGTGAGCCATTTTGGTCGGGTTTTGATTGGTTGAGTTAGTAGTTGTAATTCTAGTATGCAGGATGAGTTTTGGAATAAAATTTGATGTGAATTGCTTATGTGATAGGTTGAGCCCAAGTATTAGATAGAGGCCGATCACCGCAGAAGCTCAGGAGGCAAGGTAAATAGTGTTTGCATACGTGTTGTCCTTATGAGCCTACACTATAGAACGTTAGGGATGATTGTGTGTTTATGTTCATGCATGTTTTCGCTTTGTCATGCATCACGTTTTGAAAACTGTAACAAAAATGAATTTGAGCATGGTTTTAAGTATGAATGGGAGGTGTGATATGTGAACGACGAGGAAAATAGTTATGCGGCCTCGAAGGAAGTGATTCACCTTTCGACGCAGTAAGAGAATCGACTTGGGAAACCTGATCCGCTTCCCAACTCTGTAAAATGATCATTGATATGAGATGCGTGTGCAGCTTTTGGGCTCCGTTGCTGGTTGAGCTGGGACGGTGGCAACGTGTTAGGAGCAGTGTAGCGTAAGGGTCAACTACCTGGGGCAGTTGTACGACGTGGCCTCGAGGGAAGGGATTCGCCTTTCGATGCCGTAAGAGAATTGACTTGGGGAGATTGATCCGTTTCCTAACTCTGTAAGAGCATCTTACAAACGATAGCAGAAAACAACAACATGAGTGAGAAAGTAGAGATTGCATGCGATAGGATTGCATGTAATAGATCGCATTGAACATTTTACATTTTACACTCAGTGGTGTAGGTGTTGAGGATACAGCAGGTGAGTTCCGAGAGCACAGTCAGGGTGCGTAAGCCGTTGGCAGCGCATGACCAGGGCATTGATTTGGTGGATCGTGTTATGGTGACCCGACCCGTGGAGCACGTTCTGGGTATGGTGAGGATTCGTTTTGAGGAATTCATGTCATGTGTATAGGGCTCGTGTATAGATGGATTTTAAACGTCAGTAGTCTTGTTGATGTATAGTCATATTTTGGAACTATTTGGGAGATTATGATATGAAAATCCAAGGTTGTCGTGGTTTTAAATGATTAAAACGTTTTGTTGCTCGTTTTCTCTTTTTGAGTTTGGAATTTTATTTAAGACTACTGGTGTAAAATGTAACACTCGAGTTTTTCTGTTGAGTAATTTCAAAAATTTGTATCGGTAAACGGCAGAGTTGTGGTCAGAATCGAGAGTGAAGAATTTGTACTAGTAGATAAAAGATTATTTCGAGGCTAATGGGAAAGAGAAAATTTTAGGAGTCCAACAGAAAACGGACTGAATGATGGTTTAACTAATGAATTAAAGAGTGAAGGGGAAAAAATAATTAGTATTATTATATTAAATAATATAATTAATTAATTAATAAAAAAGAGAAGGAGAGGGAGAGAAGAACCCTTTCCTTAGGTGATTCTTCTCCCCCACTTTCTCCGCAGAGAAACCCTCCCCTCCCCACGCAAAAATTCTCCCTTTGGCGATCCTCTCCCCATCGACGAAACGCCATCCCTCCGTTTTACCCTCTACTACAACGGTTTAAGGTTGGTTTGAGTATTTTGTGGTTTAGTTTTGAGTTAGGATTAGAGTTTGATAAAAATTGGTGGATAGAGATTTAGGGTTTTAGAGTTGGAGTGTTTATTTGATTTGTTATTGATTGTTGTGAGGTTATTGATGATAAATGAGATTGATTGGTGAGAAAATTCTTGAGTTTTGCTGAAAGACCGAGAATGTAAAAATTTAGGCCTAAAACCTTTTCTGTTTTTGGATTTTAGCCCTAGCTGCGGTTGATCGTTTTAGATTCTCTTTTGGTATGTTAAATTAGGTTATGAGTGGAGCGTTTAGCCGTTGGAATCGAGTGATTCCGACAACTGATGCAAAAGTTATGCGCGTTGGAAGTTAAGTTGATTTTTGGCCGAAATTCGGTTTAGCGAGTCGTCTTAGTTGGGTTTTGGAGAATTGAATTATTAGTCGTAATTTTAATACGTGGGATGTGTGGTGAGACGAGTTTTGATGTGAATTGATATGTGATAGGTTGAGCCTGAGGAAGTGATAGAAACGGTACCACGAAAATCTTAGCACGCCAGGTAAGTAGTGTGTGCATGTACATTGCCCTTACAGGCCTACACCTTAGGATGGTAGGGATGTATTGTGTGTTTTGTATGTTTTTGTTCAGTCATGCATCATGTGTTGAAAAGTATAACGAAAATGAATTTGAGCATGGTTTTATGTGCAAACATGAAGTGCGACACGTGGCGGTTAGAATGATGTGTGTGTGGGCAGATTTGGTTTCGTTGCTAGAGAAACTGGGATGGTGGCGACATGCCAGGGGTGGTGTGGCGAGTGCGTCCTGCCTCACCTTGGGATGGCTACTATGGTGTGTGTTTGGTGGTGAGCAACTCTGGCCCCGTTGCTGGAGGAATCGAAATGCTGGCGATATGCCAGGGGGTGGTGTGACGAGTGCGTTCAGCCTCACCTTAGGATGGTTGCGGTGTGTGGAGTGCCACGTGTGTACGACTTGTGGGCCCCGTTGCTGGAGAAACCGGGATGGTGGCGTCGTGCAAAGGTGTGAGGTGGCGAGAGAGTCCAGCCTCACCATGGTGCTGCTGTACAACGCGGCACAGATTACGACAACATGAGTGAGAATGTAGAGACTGCATGTGATAAGATTGTATTGCCCGTTTTACTTTCATATCACACTACTTACTGAGTATTAGGTTTATGTTGTGTGTTCCGTGGTGTAGGTGCAGAGATTACTGCTGGTAAGTTACAAGAGCCCAGGCAGGCTGAGTAGGCGGTTGGCGGCGTACTACCATGTGCCGGCAGGTTGAGTGCATCGGGATTACCCGACTCGAAGAGTGAAGCCGGATGATAGGTTTTGTGAGTTGTGTTTTGTAGAGCCTATGTTGAGTGTATAGATTTTGAGGCATAAGCGGGTTTGAACATTTATAGTTGGGATTGATGTGTAGTCGTGTTTTGAAACTACTTGTGAAAATTTTGTCTCAAAATACAGATCTTTACCTTGTGATTTTAATAGTGGAAGTTTTCGCCATTCGTTTGTCTTTTGAACTGGTGTTTTCTTTAGGCTGCTGGTGCAAGGTATCAACCGATATGCGTAAGTGTCGAACAACTAAACAAATGTCAACCACGAGGGTCAACCTACGGGGGGACAAAGAGAAAGAAAGTGTCGACCGATGTCTTTATGTGTCGATCGGTTAGTGTAAAATGGTGAGAGTGTCGACAGCGGAGTTCGACCTGTGCGAGTAGAGAGAAATAAAGTGTTGACTAGTGCCTTTAGGTGTTAATCGGTTAGTATAAAATGGTGAGAGTGTCGACTGCGGGGTTCAACTGGGGCTGGACAGAGAGAAATATAGTATCGACCACTCCGTGTAATGAGCGTAGAGGTGTTGACCGCGATATTCGACCGGGGCAGCAGAGAGAATTAAAGTGTCGACCAGCGTTTACAGGTGTCGACCGGTTCCCCTTTTTTTTATGTTTTAAAAAATGAAGTTTTATTTAAACTGATTTTAATCGAGTCTTTCTCTGCGACGTTTTAAAACATTTTCAGGGATATCATTTTAAGTCGAGGAACCAAAGTTCTAAAATTTTGTAAGAAATTTATTGAGGAAATGAGTAAGTGTACGGTTGGCGACTCAGTTCCGGGGACGACTCGGGGGCGTTACAGAGGTGGTGACAGAGCAGAGCGAGTCGAAAACCACGTGGGTTTTCGGGGCGTTACATAAAGTGTCGACCTGTATGCGTAGGTATCGACCGAACTGGACGAATGTCGACCGCGAGGGTCGACCTATGAAGACAGAACCAAACTAGGTGTAGACCTGTGTGTTTAGGTGTCGACGGGTTAGTGTAAAAATAGTAAAAGTGTCGACCACAAGGTTTGACCGGTGCAAATAGAGAGGATTAGGGTATCAACCTATTAAAACAGGTGTCGACCTGTTAGTGAAATGAATGTAGAGGTGTCGACTGCAAGGTTCGACCGGGGCGGACAAAGAGGATTAGAGTGTTAATCGGTGCAAACAAGTGTCGACTTGTGCAAACAGAGGCAACCGAGGTGCTGACCTATGTATATAGGTGTCGACTCTTAGGTGCAGAATGAGTCAGGTGTCAATTGAAGCTTACAGAGGTCGACCGGGATCCCTTTATTTGTTTTTAAAACTTCAAATTTGTTTAGTTTTCTTTTATGTAATGAGTTCTCCACGCAAGTATTGTTTTCCGCTGCAAAGAGGGTGAAATGTTTTAAGCGATGATGTCTTAAGGCGATGAATAGATTTTAGACATTTTTCTCAAAATATTTTTAGTACGAGTATGTAGTCAAGTTTTGATTCCCGGTTCGGATAACTCGGGGCGTCACAGTGATGGTATCAGAGCGAACTGGAAACCAGTGGGTTTTCGTGGCGCTATAGCACACCAGGGAGACACAATCACCTAATCTTGGGCCTAAGGAGACCGCACAATGGACTTATAAACTGGGGGTATCAACGAACAGACACTGGCTAGGTCGGGTAACGGGGCTAGCCAATCTCAGAGCCAATCACTCCTTCAGTGGGGAGTATCGCACAGGACTAGCCAAACTCAGAGTGTTGCTCCTATTTTTAGGGGGAGTACCCTATCCAAACAAGTGTGGGGAGTACCACGACAATCCTCAAACAAGGGTGTGTCTAGGAAAAATCCCCTGATACTCTCAGCGTATGGGCCCAGCTGAGAGTGCCAAACGATTATCTCCAGAACCAACTCCAATGCACATCAGAAAACAATGGCGTGCGTGAAAAAACCAATGCATGAATAAAACACATTTGCATGACAACATAATAAATCTCATGGTAAATCTCAAATCGAGTCCGTCGGCAAGGGCGAGTAAAACATGGCATCCAAAATCAGCTAGGCAGTATAAATCTAGCAAAACGAGTACATGCCTGAATAATGTAAAATGTACATGCTCGTAAAAATGCCGACGTCAATACTAGTGGTATCCCACTAAAAATAATATACATGTATGCTAGGCTAGGTATAACGTAATAAGTGTAATAATCCATACCCCTGTGGCGAGTCCTCCTAATCTCGGCAGTCAGTGACTCCTCAGTAATTGTCTCAAACTTAACAAATTCCTTAGAATTTGAAAATTAACACAAAGGAGGAACTCCGTTAAAGTCTAATTCAGAAACGATATGAACAGGGAGCCGGGGCGAAAACAAGCCCAAATGGCTTGAGTTGACTTTTTGGTCAAAGTCAACCATCAAAGTTGATAGTTGACTTTGACCCCCCAGGTCGGGTTTGGCTCAGTTCAGTTCGGGTCGGGTCAGACCACTCGAGTCGGTTTGCGGATCAAACTAGGTTCGAGTTGGGTCGGACCTGGTTCGGTCCGGGTCGGACCCCTCGGGTTGGGTCTGCAGATCAAACCCGATTCGGGTCGGGTAGGACCATTCGGATTAGATTGATCCGACTTGGTCCGGACAGACCCGACCCAACTGGCTGGGTTAGGACCCTGCCCGAAGGGCGGGGTCTTGGACCAACCCAGGCCCAACTCGGCCTTTGGGCCCGAGTCAACTCGGCCCAGAGACTGAGTTGGCTCAGCCCATAGCCGAGTTAACTCGTTGTTGGCTGAGTTAACTCGGTCGCCGACAGCGAACGCTCGGGGTTGCAAAAAAAGCAATTTCTGACCCCCTTTTTTGCCAAATCGAGTTCCCAACGTGTTTCTCACCTTAGATCTGGTCCTTCCTGCCAAAAACACAGATAAACAATCTCAAATTTCGATTTTTCTCAAATCCGAAAACTCAACCCTTTAAACTCAGATCTAGGGAGAATGAGAGCTCACCTTCGAAAACGCTCTCCACCAACGACGATCTACTCTTCGAGACGAAGAGTTTGACACCAAAATTGCTCTGAACGGACCAAAATTGTTTTGAACGGAGGTCGTTTTTTGACGAAGAATCTCTCTCTCTCTCTCTTTCTCAGAAAACCTGTTTTCTAAAAGAAAACCTGTTTTCTAAAAGAAAACCTATCATTTTAATAAAAAGATTTTATTTATTTATTTTATTCTTATTTAATTTAATTTAATTTAATTTTATATTAAAACCATATAATAGTTTTTAGGTTTTCGATTCTTGAATTTTTTCGAAAAATTTATTTCGATAAATTCTGACTTTTTTATCTATGAATTTATTTTATATGAAACGTGCAAACGTTAAGTTAAAATTTTAATTTATTTCCCTTAAATTTTTCGTACGGGTTATAAATGACCAAAAATTAGTACATCTCTAATTTTCTGAAAATTTGAGCACTCGACTTTAATTTACATTTAAAAATTCGAGAAAAATTTATACGAAATATATCTTCAGTAAATTTTGGTAGATTTTACAAGATGTCCATTGGATGCTTGAACAATGTATAATTTGTAAGAAAACTAAATGCAAAGTTTTACTACAAGGAATGTATCTACCCCTACCTATACCAACACATCCATGGGGAAAAGTTAATATGGACTTTATGTTAGGACTTCCTCGCACAGCCAGGTTAAGGATTCTATCATGGTGGTCGTGGATTGGTTTTCCAAGATGACACATTTTATCGATTGCTATAAAACCGACAACTCCATTTTTATTGCTCACATTTTTTTTAAGGAGTAGTTAAGTTGCATCCACAAACTATTGTGTCAGATCGAGACACGAAGTTTTTAAGCTTGTTTTGGAAAACCTTATAGAAGAAGGTTGAAACCAAACTTCTATTCAAAACTTCCTTTCACCCACAAACTGACGGTGAGACAGAAGTAGTCAATCGTACCCTAAGATCTCTCTTAAGGACTCGCGTAGGAAAGAGGCTCACAGATTGGGATATCCAACTTCTACAATTGGAGTTTGCTTACATTAGGAGTGTCCACTCGACCACCAAGAAAATGCCTTTTGAAATTGAGTATGGATTCAACCCTCGTACTCTTCTAGATCTCGTTCCTATACCAATGAAAGACCTTTCAAACCTCATAAGGGCAGATAAAGCTAAATAAATCAAAGAAATGCACAAAAAAAGGTTCAGAACACCATCGAAAGAGCAAATGAGAAGTATGAAAAACAAGCAAATAAGAGACGTAAAGAAGTGATCTTCAAAGATGGTGACTTAGTATGGTTCCACCTAAGGAATGAGCGATTCCCACATCAACGAAGATCCAAGCTCCTTTCAAGAGCCCACAAACCCTTCAAGATATTAGAGCGTATTAATAACAATGCATATAAGATAGAATTACTAGGAGATTATGGAGTGTCTGCTACTTTTAATGTGCAGGACCTGTCACCTTCTGTTGGAGAAGAAGATAACTTTGAAACTGACAAACTCCCTGAATTTGAGGTCAAATCCTCAATCACCTAGGGCAGATGATATGACACGGATGCCGGTGACTAGATCAGAAAGCAAGGTAAATTCATCTCTGAGCACTTTTACTAATAAATTTACTAGTTTTACAAGTATGGATCATTTTACCAACTTAAAGTGGGAACCAAACGCCCAAGGTATAGATAGACCAGCACATGTTCTCAATTAGAAATTGCTTTCCAGAGCATCACTCGAAGAAGAAGGAATTTGTTTTCCTAAAAGCAACACTATGTAACCAAAGTGTTTTATGTTTTTGTTTTTGGCAAACATTAGCCCATTTTCTTTGTATTTTGTTGGCAAACATTGACTTATTATTATTTTTAAAAGCATGCATGCATATAGTTTTAAGATAGTTTGGGGTGGCCATAGTTTGACACTTACTTAAATTGACCAAGGGAATCATCGCACATGACAAGGCACAAAATAAATTGATGACCGCGCGCGCATGTGAGGACCAAATAGGGAATCACTCGTGAAGGAGGCATGATAGATGAACACTCATGAAGAAGGCCTGCTGGATGGTCACATGAGGTTGTGCTTTGCACAGATGGCTAGCCCGACCTTTATCACTACCATTAGTTGCGCGCGTAAGATGGGTCACTCGGCCAAGCAGCATAATTGAAGATGATTTATCATTTCCCTCCAACCATTTGAATTTACGCCAACTCAACCACCCTCCAGCTAGATCTAAAGACCAATGAGAAGTTGCCATGCAGACCAAAACGCGTCATCCTAGCAACTGTTGAAGGGAGGAGCGTGGGCGCTTGCATGGCCGATCCCTCCTAGTGGCTACTTTCTTATTTGGCCGATCGTTTCCTTTTTTGTTTGGCTAAAACCCTAGCCAACCTTTAAGATATATTTAAGCATTGCTTACTGCATTGTATGATCAATTTTTGTTGAATGAAAATTGGTTCCTTTTCTCTCAAAACCTAGAACAACCTTGGTTGCCTAGTTTTGATTCCTTGGTGTGTAATATCCGAGTGGAGTGGCCCTCCATTGTCTTCAAGCCATTTGGTTGCTTGTTGACTTTCATTGACACATTTCCTCTCCTTCCTTTTGAGGTTAGAATCATAGTAGGAAAGTAGTAAAGCAGACCCTAAGCTGGAGTTATCATTCTTGAAGATATTCTCATATGAATGTACTAAAAGTGACCTCTCGGACCAGCCAGGGTTGTCTGCGCATAAATCCCTCATTGGAGCGAGTTTTATTCTATAATTTTCAGTACTTGATCATCACACGTGATGTAAGTGCTATGTAGATTTTCGTTGCCATTGATTTTGATTTGATAAAGTACTGCAATATTTTGTTGGGGTTCTTTTCGCATTGAGCCAAGGGAACCGATCATGTTTTGTGTGTTGTTCTAACTTGATTTTAAAGGGCCAAACCATGTCAAGTTCTACTATTACAGGATTTTAAGTGGTTGGTTCTCGAGCTTACAAAGAGTGATTAGGGCAAGGAAAAAGGTGACAAAGAAGGTAAATTAGAAGGGGTTTCTTGGGTGTTCAAGATCGGTGATGCATAACGAAGGATTTTGTTCTTCAAGATTTTGCTGTGTGTTATTTAGTTCCTTCACTCTTGTTCATTTTAGTTTTATATGAAAAGATGCTCGATTTTCAAATTAATGTGAAGAGTTCTGGGGTTGCTTCCGTGGATGTAGAACTACATTTTCGAATCACGTTATATTGGTGATGTTATTTCTGATTTTTTTCAACTATATTTATGTTTTATTTTTGGCTTCTTCTCTCCGTTAATTGTACTACAAAAAATATGGAGTGATAATTGGCTTATTGTTGTATTACTTACTCAATACATTCACCACAAGAGTTTAACATGTATGCAAGACAAAAAAATAACATTTTAATTGTGTAATAATAAAACTATTTTATAGTATTGTTGACTCCTATCTTTACGTGTGTAAGATGCATTAAGTTGGTTAGTTTTTTTAAGTAGTATCCATGGAAATTCGTGCAAATGCCACCGAACATAACAATAGTTTTTAAGTTTTTATTAATTTCAAGATATTTATTTAAATTTATGAATGAAATATTATATAATTGTGCAGTATTTATTTTCAGTGACATATTAGGAATAAAAGGCACAACTAAAAGAAAATCTAAAGCAAATTATTTAAAAAAGAGAGAATCATGGATAAAGAGAAATATGAGATTGGAGGAGAACTATAAGAAAATTAAAAAAATAGAAGAAAAGAAAATAAAGAGAGAAAAATGAGAGAACGAAGGAGACCATCAAAGAAAGGAGTAGTCAGAAAAGAGATCATCTAGAGAACTAGCGAAATCTTTTTCATTCTCTTATCTATTTTTATAATTTTGATTCTTATGATTTTTTTTTTTTGCATTTTAATATAACGAACATGAACTAATTCTCTTAGTTGGTCGAGAGAGAGAGAGAGAGAATCCGTATCTATTTCACTATAAATGCTTAGCTTTGTTCTATATTTTTCCTTTAAAAACTTTTATGTGATTGTACGGTTGTAGTTAGATTTGTGTCGAGAGGCAAAATATAACACACACGTATTTATCTTATCGGTGGATAGTTAAATTTTGAAGGCGTATATAAATTTATATGAATTAGAGTTTTATATGTTGTTTTAATCCGATTTATGTGACATTGAGATTAGGTTTATAATTTTATGTAAATATTATTATTTTTTCAATAATCTCAAAAGATCTGATAGAGGTAATGAATTTAGGCAATTTTGCAGAACCTTAGAATCTAAGTAGAAATTCATGTACGGAGAAATTAACCTCAATTAACTGCTTAATCAATTCGACCTCAACTAATTGCTTAATCAATTTGAATTCCATTTCAATTGATTTCTGTCAATTATATGATATTTAATTATATTAAATCAAATTATTCTATTCTCAATCATAAATTTATATCTATTTGTTTATTGGGCAAATAAACTAAATCAACGTTGTTCTTGTGGCATCAACAATTTTATTGTGCGCCTACATTTTGTCAACAATTATTGTTGAGGTGAGAGTTCGTGGTGAAGCAACGCAGATCTCGAGTATTCGTTTTGTATAATTAAATCTCATATCTTTTCAACACATTAGCTTCATAAAATGGTAAAGTCCAAACTGAATATTCCCTTTTGAGTTGCTTCATTTGTTACCGAAACAAGTGAAAAGAAAACACACAGGAATCTCCACGAACGAAGCCGTGGTTTATGCAACCCATTTCCCCATTTCTACTCTTGTCGGAATTCACTACTTCCATTCACAGCTTCCTTCAAACTTTAAATTTATTATCTTTTCGTCACGTTTCCACTGCTGTTGCTTTCTGTGGATTGAATCTTTCGAGTTTCTCCTATTATTTTGGATTCAAGATATTACAAAATTCAACTCACCTAACTCCAAAAATAGATTCGAACTCCCTTCTTCCTCAACTCAACAACCTCATGTATTAGACTGTTAGTTTAGTTTTAACTTAGTCAGCATCACCAAATGCTCAATTCCTAGCGAAAGTAGACTCTCTCTCCCCCTCGGTTGTTCATAAGTGCGTTGACTTGGATAGGAAGCAATCTGGGTTTGGACTAAGTTCAAGTTTTAGTTCTTAATTGTTTGCGAAATGAAGGGCAAATCCTTTGATCTGGATATGCAAGTGATTTAGGGCGGCTTTTCATCTTAGGAGTTGCGTGTAGAATAATCAACGTAGAAAAGTCTAAATTAGTAAACTAAATCAACTGGATTTTGTTCTTCAAGTAAACATCCATGGATTCTAAGCTTAGCTGCAGGCTTTATATATACGAAGGCTTCTTCTTTGTCTTCATCTCACTATTTTTCTGCAGAACTCTCATCTGGGTAAAAATGAGGATCTCTCTGATTCTCTTTGTGCTTATTCTAATTTCAACTCTTCAAATCCAATGTGCAAATAGCCGTGTAGTGAGAGAGAATTCAAATCTTGTATCCGTTGGAGAGGAGGAGAACGAGTTTGATGGATTGGATCCGATCAAAACGACTGTCAGCTGCGAGCCCATTTATGGGTTTCTTCCTTGCACGTCGCTTCTGTGGGGACAGCTTTTCATGGTGGTCGTGTACGAGTTCTTGCTTTTTGCTGGACAAAATTATGTTGGCAAGGGTTCTGAGCTGTTCTTCACTTTGTTTGGAACTGGAATTTTTGGTGCCAGTTTGTTCCAAATTCTTGGCACAATCCCTCAGGTGGTTCTGGTTCTGGGTAGGCTTCTTTTCCATCTTCATTTTCTTACATTTTCATTGGAAATTATTCAAATTTCTGTAAATGTTTGATCCATATGCTCGTGATTGACCAAACCCATTACCCATTTTCAGATTCCTGATTATTTGATTGGATTATTTGATGAATTGCAGTGAGTGGAATCACTGCAAGCTTGAGCAGCATTGAAACACTTACAGCCATGGGCATGGCAATGCTTACAGGCTCTGCAATCTTGTCTCTGACAATCGTTTGGGGATCCGTCGTTATTTTCGGCTCCCAGAACCTCTCTTCATCCTCCAACGCAGAAACCAGAAAACCATTCAACTTCAATGGTTGGTTCTACTCTTCTGTGCCTCTCTTTCATCATATTCATGAAAAAAAAATTGAAACATTTGTTCTTCAGGTTATGGTGTGACAACGGATGAGGACACAAAATCCACTGCAAGATTCATGCTAGTGTCCTTGATCCCTTTTCTCATTCTTCAACTGGCAAAAGTCATTAGTTCATCGTCGGGCCAGCGAATTGTCGTCTTGATTTCGCTTGTCATAACCGTCATTTTCGTTGTCCTTTCGTGCACTTATCAAGTAAGTCCAAAACTTTCTAGGCCATCCTTTAGAACACACATGAACTTGTTATGGTCCAATTTTTCAGGTCTTCAGGCCATGGATGCAGAAGAGAAGGCTTGAATATTTGTTGCACCGATACATCAAAGACGGCATTTTGCATAGTCTTCTTGCATCAGGGGGGCGATTTGATCCATCCTACGCGCGAGAGTTAGAGCTCGACTCTGAAACAGAATTTTGCTGTTAAGTTTGAGAAAGCTAATCAGATTCTTTGATTTGCAGGTTGTTCAATAAGCTAGACCTTAACCGCAATTCAGTAGTATCCGCCGCTGAAGTAAGAGCTCTCATTCTTGGCATACACATGGAAGGGCAGGACTCGAATATTGAAGATTATGTCGATAGAGTGATGCAACATTTTGATACTTCTGCTGATTCAAACATAAATGAGGAAGAGTTCATTAATGGAATATCACAGTGGGTAAATGACACTAATCTCACCACTAATGGCAGAGTTGAGAAGCCGAATAATAGTAATTCACAGGTATGAATGCACCCGTCCATGGATTTTTTCAGCCAATTAAACTATCAATGATCATCGCTCGATTATTGTTACAGGCTGCTACATCAGAAGAGCAGAAAAGTCTGATTTCTAGTAAAGAAGGGAGCAAAGTTAGTGAAAAAGCTTGGTTTAATTACACCAAGGCTGCATTTTTAGTGGCTTTGGGAATAGGAATTACGCTTGTTCTTGCAAATCCGCTGATGCAAACTCTCCAAGAATTCTCTGAGTCGGCCGATATCCACGCGTTCCTCGTCTCTTACGTGCTTCTTCCCCTGGCTTTGAATTACAGACTGCTGTTGAACGCAGTGGCTTCTGCTAGAAAGAAGACAGAAACAGCCATCTCTTTGACATTTTCTGAGGTCATTTCTTTTTCTCTTATTCTCTGATTTCTTCACTGCAAATTGACCGGCACAAACAAGTATTTTCATTTTTTGCAGATTTACACTGGAGTTTACATGAACAATCTGATGAGTTTGATGACTTTCTTGGCGATCGTTTATATACGAGATGTGTCGTGGGATGTTTCGGCCGAAGTTTTGGTCGTTGTCGTTATTTGCATATTGATGAGTTTCTTGACGAGTTTCTGCACCAAATTTCCATTTTGGACAAGTTTTATTGCTCTTACTTTGTACCCTTTGTCACTTTTGCTGCTTTACATTCTTACCTACATTCTTGGATGGCCTTAAAAGCTTCACAGAACTTGCCTTCTTCTTCCTGCAGATTTCTTGTAATAATTTGATATCATGTTCTTTCGGTTGTTACGGAAATCACAAGATATATTAATCTCAGAGTCGTATACAGATGAGACTTGTGCATGATAAGAATAATGGAGTGTTTGTTTGAAGAAAGAGGAATAATGACATTATTCTAAAGCTTCTCAAATATATTTCTATTTCTCTTCTTTTTTATTTGACAATGAAACATGTTACAATATTTATAGTATCATGCTTGATTCTTGACATTCATATAATTAAAACATATTTAAAACTCGGAATACAAAACATCACATTTATTTCTAACCATTCGTTGCTAAAATGGTCATAACTTCTTATAAAGAATTCCAAACGACTTAAAACTTGAACCATCAGAAATTAGACATTCAGGGCATCAAAATCCATACATTTAATTTGGTTGCCGTTTGACCATTCAAATCCTCCTCGAAAAACACTTCAAAAAATTGTCCATTTTTTTAAGTTTAATTCTCAATAAATTCCATCCTTAAACTCAAACATTTTCGATCATTCTTCCCGAACATCTTCTTGAAGTTTTCAAATAGCATCGTTGGCAGCGAATTTGTAAAAAAATGTCTGTCACTTCTTGTCTCCACCGACTTTCTTTTTTGTGACGATGAATCAATTTTCTTTCCTTGTATTTCTTTCTTCTTAGAAAGTTCCTCGTTATTGCATGTCTTTGGTTCAGGATTCAGTGATTCTACCTTGATTTTGAGCATGCCTGAGGATGGAGGTATCTCCCCTTCCTTCACACCTATGCTTTCCGCTAATCTTCTGCTATTGTCGGTCATCGTAAACTCTAGATGCCCAAGAAGTCATTCGAATTCCTTAAGAGCCTCATGATCCGCGCCGAACTTCGTTGTATTTTCCATTCTTTTTAGAGCTTATCTTTCTCTCTACCTTTGCTTTTTCAGCTGAATCTCTTCTCTCTTACTCTGCTCTATGACTTTCAACTGAACCTCCCTTTTAAGATCACGGTCAGTAAGAGCAGAAGCAGCGAGCTCCTTTTCGATTTTCTTTATCGTCTGGGAAAATCTATCCATCAACCTTGCAATTCTTGCCGCCCTCATTGGAAGACATGGTCACCGGAGATTCCAACTTCCTGGTAGATTTATTTCCATCTTTTCTGTTCACCAAGTGAGTTCCAGTAACAGAAACACTATTGTTTTTTCTGTCTAATTCTTGTCGCACATTTTTCAAATTGAGTTTGAACAATCAATTCTTTGCCATCTCTACGTGTGTGAGCAAGCGACCATCTTTGTCCTTCAAGTGCAATCCCGATCTTTCATGAAAACTGAACATCTCTTCTCCAATAATTGATTAATGCTAAGACTGTTACTTTTTAAGATGGGTACATAGTAGACATCTTCTGTTGATCTTTCTTTTCCATCCTTTTGGGTAAAACATATTTTCCTCGGCTTTTGACTTGAACCTTTGACGCGTCTTCGAAAAACACGTGTCCATATTTTATCTCTTGCATAGCAACAAAGAGATATTTGTGTCCACACATATGATTGCTAGCACCGGTGTTGAGATACCATACAGTGTGTAACGCCCCGAAAACCCAAGCGGTTTTTGGCTCACACTTCGCTATCACCACCCCTGCGGCGCCCCCGAGTTGTCCCCAGACCCGGGTCGCCAACCGTACACTTACTCCTCATTTCGACAGAATTCATATAAAATTTAAAACTTTTGTTCCTCGACTTAATTCAGCGTTCTTTGAAAACGTATAAACCTATCGCAGCGGAAGACTCAATTAAAAATCAGGTTAAATGACACTTCACTTTTCAAATAATTCTAAAGAGAGGTACCGGTCGATACCTGTAAACACCGGCAGACACCTTAATACCCTTTGCCTGCCCCGGTCGAACTTCGAGCTCGACACTTCTACGCACGTAACAAAAAGCAGTCGACACTTCATTTCTCTTTGCCCTGCACAGGTCGAACCCTGCGGTCGATACTCTCACTGATTTTACATTAACCGGTCGACATCTACAGACAACGGTCGACACTTTATTTCTCTATGCCCGCACAGATCAGACCTCGTGGTTGACACTCACATCCCATTTTACACTGACCGGTCGACACCTGTGGACTTCAGTTGACACTTTGCACTAGCAGTATAAAAATAACACTAGTTTGAAAGAAAACGGACGACAAAAACTTTCACTATTAAAACCACAAAGTAAAGTTCTGTATTTCTGAGACAAAATTCCTCAAGTAGTTTAAAAAAAACAACCTTACACCAATCCCGACTATAATCGTGCCAAACAAACCTATATCTTCAAAATCTATACACTTGACTTATACCTCGCAAACTATAACCCAAAAGAACTACCATCTAGCCTCGCTCCACGGGTAGGGTCGCTTGACGAACTCCACCTGCCGGCACATGGTAGCACGCCTCCAACCGCCTACTCATTCTGCCTGGGCTCTCATAACTCATCAACGGGAATCCCTGCACCTACACCACGGAGCACACAACATAAGCCTAACGCTCAGTAAGTAGTGCAATATAAAACGTAAAACCAAAAATGCTATCCTATCACATGCAGTCTCCAAACTCAAGTTCATGTTGTCACAACTGGTGTCGCGTGGTACAGCCGCAACATAGTGAGGCTGGACTCTCTCGCCACCTCACACCCTGGCACGTCGCCATCGTTCCGGTTCCTCCAGCAACGAGGCTCTCAAACCGTACACACGCGTCATTCTACACACCGCAACCATTCCAGGGTGAGGCTGGAAGCACTCGCCACACCATCCCTTGACACGTCGCCGCCGTCCCGGTTCTTCCAGTAACGGGGCCATAGTTGCCTGCCACCACACACACACACCGCAGTAGCCATCCCAGAGTGAGGCTAGAACCCTTGCCACACCATCCCTTGGCACGTCACCACCGTCCCAATTTCTCCAGCAACAGGGCTATAGCTGCCCACACACACATAATTCTCACCGCCACACCTCACACTTCACATTCGCACATAAAACCATCCTCAAATTCATTTTCGTTCTCTTTTCAAAACATGATACATGTCAAACAATACGCACGCACATTACAATCAAACCACATAAATCCTAACGTTTCACAGTGTAGGCCCTCTTGGGCAAAACACATGCATACACTACTTACTTGGTTTCCTAGCTTCTGTGGTGCTCGTTTCTATCCCTTCCCCAAGTCCAACATATCACATAACAATACACATTAAAAACTCATCTCACAACTCATTCCACGTACTAAAGTTGTGTCTACTAACTCACTCCACCAAAGCCTTAACTAAGCTGGCTTGCTAACCTGAATTTCAGCCAAAATCAACCTAACTTCCAACGTGCATAACTTTTGCATTGGTTGTCGGAACCACTCGATTCCAGAGGCTAAACGCTCCACTCATAACCTAATTTAGCATACCAAAACAGAATTTAAAACAATTAACCGTAGCTAAGTTAAAATTTCTATTCTCGGTTTCTCAACAAAACTCATCAAATTCCTCACCATAAATCTACTACCTAACCTCACTTCACGGCTAACACCAAGAAATACATAACAACCAACTATATCTATAAAATCTCATCCCTCCCACTTAGGGTTTACCAATCTATCCAATAAACCCCTACCAAATCTTATTCTCAACACTCATAACAACTAACGCATTAACTATCTACCAAAAATTAATCAACACTTACGGAGATTTGTAAATTGGCAGGGGAAATGCTGAAGGTCGCTGGCGTGCGATTTCTTTCTCGCAGGAGGGAAGGATGCGAGTTTCTCCTTTCCTTTTCTCTCAGTGAATGAACGAAGAAGGGGAAGATTTCATCTTCCCCTTCCATTCCCTTATAATAATTATATTAATTAATATAATTAATTCAATTTACTTTTTTGCCCTCACACTTTAATCGTTTAGTTAAATTATCATTCGGGTCACGCTCGGCCAGAATCCTACAAACGTTTCTTGCCCATTAGTCTCGAAATAATTCCCCACCTAATCTTACAAATTTTTCGCTCTCTATTCTGATTCGAACCCTGTCGCTCATCGCCCCGACAACCCAAAAATCGATACAACGAAAATACGGGGTGTTACGCCGTGTCGCTATCCAAAGTGAAACTCTTTTGGATCATTATGAGAACACCGTCGTCTTTCATCTCATCTTCCGCGACCAGATTCGCATTTTCGTCAACTTTTTTTTTGGGAATAGCACTCCTTTGCATAGTGTCCGCACTTGCCGTAGTTGTAACACTCGATATTTGAGCGATTTGACCAGCCACCTCTTCCACGAGTGCACTCTCATTCACACCAATTTTGTAGGCTAGTCTCGCTCTTCTCTTCATGATTATTTCTGCATATACGGTCTCCGCCGCGATTAAAACCATGATCACCACGGCCACGTCCTCTTCCTCGGTTGTGTTGCGCATACATTGCTTTATCTTCCTTGATAGTCGCCTTCGTTTGTAAGGCCTCCTCCAAGACTTCTTATGTCTTTTTCTTCTTCTTTTGTTCATGTGCCTCAAAAAAGCTCACGAGGTCATCGACGGTCATCTCTTCCAAATTCTTCGACAACTCGATTGCGCATACAAATTTCTCAAAATTCTAAGTCAATAATCGAAGAATTTTCTCCACGACCCTTGCATCTGTGAGGGTTTCTCCATTGTGTTTAAGTTGATTCACCACCGTTTGCACCGCGTGATGTAGGTTAATATGTCTTCTTACTCCTTCATTTTCATGGCCTCCAATTTGCCTCGAGGAGTTTGAAGCCGCACTTGTTTAACTCGGTCCACACCCTTGAACACTTTTTGCAACTTCCCATGCTTCCTTTGAAGTATTGAGTTGTGCCTAATTTAAGTTTGGGGGTATTTTAGTCATAATTACCTTGTTATTCTGTAACTTTAATTCGTCTATTATATAAAGACGTAATTAGGTTATCAGAGTGAGTCTGAGATTGTGGGCAAAAACCTTTGTAACTCGTTTTTTATTTCAGTGAAATCTGTCAGCGGCCAGTGTACGTATCTCTCACAACGAGAGTAAAACACTATAAATCTTTGTGTTGTTTTAATTTCGTATTTTCGATCGTTCGTTACGGGTGCATTAGGGCATCTAATCCTAACATGAAGTTGATGCACCATCAATCTTTTCAAAACCTAACTCATCGACAGCCTGAAACAAGAGATAGAGAGCAGTCTTGTTCTTCATTCATGTTTCTTTCAACACTTTTAGTTGATTCGCTGTCAATGTGTCAATGTTTTCCAGCTCCGTGAGGTCAGTTTCAACTACTTCCCACGCATCTTGTGCACCGAGCAGCGCACTATTTGAATGCTCCAATTGTCGTAGTTCGCCTTGGTGAGTCGTGGCAGCGGCATTTGTCCCAACGATGTGCTCCTAAAGTTCGTCATGCTCTGATACCAATTTGATAAGAATAATAGAGCGATTATTTGAATAGAGAAGGAGAAGGATACTATTTTAAAACTTCTCAAATATATTTTTATTTTTCTTTTATCTTATTTGCTAATGAAACATGTTGCAATATTTATAGTATCATGCTTGACTTTTGACATTCATACAATTAAAATATACTTAAAACTCGGAATACAAAACATCACATTTATTCATAATAATTTATTACTAAAATGGTTATAACTTCTTTTACTGAACTCTAAATGACTTGAAAGTTAAACCATCAAAAACTAGACATCCGAGGCATTGAAATAAATTATACATTTAATTTGGTGCTGTTTGATCTTTCAAATCCACCTCGAAAAACACCCCAAAAACTGTCATTTTTTTGAGTTTAATTCTCAACAGAGCAAGCTATTATCTATGGTTTTGTTCTAACGAAGTAAAATTAGCCAATACTAGATCAATCCTCATTTGCAGGTGTTTTTAAAAACCCATTTGAGATAAATTGCCTATAAGTTGTTTTCTTGATCAGTCAAAGCTTCAAGTCGATTTCATTGTTCAAGCAGTTGGTAATGTCCGGTACTTGTAAGAAGCAATAGAAGGGTTTTTCATTTACAACTACCTCTGATCTTCGACGACAGTCCTCCTCCTCATAAAATCAGTTTAATCTAAGGAGAATTTCACAAAAACTAAAATAAAACTAGTGAGACTCAGCTTAGATGGCCATGGATCAAAAGAGAAGCAAAGCTAGAAATCATTGTCTTGTTGTTAGCAAAGGGTGATGGACATGTTAGTTGAATTTGAATGTCGTGGGAAACATTCTATTCGAGTTCTTCATCGCAACCATCTACAAAACAACACTAAATTAATCAACTTTTTATCCTGTGTCATCGTTACTATAATGTAAATGATTACAAGAAAAATTAAAATATGATGACTTTACAAGACAATTTATCCGAACTTACTTGCCTTCTCTTGCTCCGGCGAAGTGGACATGAGATGTGATTAGTGTTTTGGCTTGAAGCTAACTCCACTTTCCCCGCTTGCATTTGCATTGCTAGTATTGCTACACATTTTCCCACGATTCTTGACATTTACTATCTAAGAAGAATTCATTTTTCCTTTTCCTCTCTCGAAAGTAGAAAGCAAAGGAAAATCGTCGTTGTTTTTTAGAGCCCGGAAATCCAAGCATTCCTCGAACCAGTACTATGTTTCTTTCGAAAATACAATGTATTGGGTAAAAACCTAATTAAAAAAAAAAAAAAAATTCTAAACTAAAAAGTTTAGGATTTTTTTAAAAATTTAAATATCGAACTATATTTTTTTTAACTAAATCCTAAACTATGAATCATAACAAATTAAACCTTAAACTATCCAAAATCTAACAAATTAAATTCTGCCAAATGGCCAATCACCGTCCATTCACTATTCACAACCGAGAATGGAAGACCAATCTAAAAAGAACAGCTGTCCGTTCACTGTTCCCGTATGGACGAAACTTCATTTTATAAATTAATTTTTAAAAAATACCAAAGAATATTATATTTATTTGAAAATTTTATCACATATTAACCATATCATGGAAAGATAATAAATTTTTTTTTTTTGTAATTTGCTAACACTTATATGATTTATTATAATTATTTTATGTATGTTTTATAAAATAATTCACTAAAATTACAATAAATCGTACAAGTTTTAAAAAATCATGAAAATTTTTAAATTATCTTTTCATGTTGTGATAAATATGTGATAAAATATTTAACTAAATCCAATATCTTTTGATATATTTTTTAAAATACCTCTCGTTTCTATTCAGATATAATGAAAAAAATATCAAACGATATTATATTTACTTGAAAATTTTATCACATATTTACCACATCATAAGAAAATAATCTAAAATTTTTTGTAATTTTCCAATTCTTGTATAATTTATTATAATTATTGACGTAGCGGGATGCTGAAATAATAAAAAACGCTCTCTAACGAGAAACTCTAACTTTCCAGAAAAACTTTAATAATCAACAATAATCGTTCCATTTAGAGTACTATCTAAAATAAATAACTAACGATCAAGGAAATTCCAATCAAATTAAACGATGCAGAAAATAGTTTATAAAAACTTAGACTGTCGATTTGAGGGTTGAAACCATTGATTATGGGCCCGAGAAAGGTCGATCACAAGTAAACCTAATGTCAAGTCATGGGTCTCTGTAAGAGCTTCGATTTGATATTTTTTAATAGTGAATCTGATACTTATAGCAAAAATTATGCTCCTTAAAAGTTGAAGAGGTCAAATGTCACTAATTTTAATATATTATTTTACGTATGTTTTATAAACTAATTGACTAAAATTACAATAAATAGTACAAATGTTAAAAAATTATGAAAAATTTTAAATTATTTTCTCATGATATGGTAAAATTTTTAAATAAATTCAATATTGTTTGATATTTATTTAAAATTAATTTATAAAATAAAATTTTGTCGGTACGTGAACATTGAACGGACGACTGTTCATTTTAAATAGGCCTTCCGTTCTGATCTCTGTTTGCAAGGATTTGATTGGTTAAATTTTGAATAATTTAAAATTTAATTTATTAAGATGGATAATTTAAAGTTAAGTTAAAAAAAATTGATATTTTAAAATTTAAATTGAAAAAAAAAACAAAAAAATTCTAAAATAGAAGAGAACAAATTCGTCCGATATTATCGAGAATGTACTGCCGTTGGCAACGTGGGACCCGTGACCCGTCAATCCCACATCGATAACTCTTCCAAACAATCCCTGTAACGCTTCGAAAATCCTCCGTGATTCCCGTTTCTGTACCAACTACTACTCGTCACCATCACTCATATCCTCTACCAAATAATTCTTAGAAATTGGAAAGTTTATTTTTTTCAACTCAAAACAACTTTTTTTTTTTAAAGTCTTTCAAAAGAAATACATATAAATGCCGCAGCGGAAATTCGTTTAAATTCAGTTTAAATAAACTTCAGCATTTTAAAACACAGAAATATAGAGACCGGTGGACACTTGTAAATGCCGGTCGACACTTGAGTGGTCTTGGATTTCTCGTCGGTCGACACTTTGTTCCTCTCGTGTCTTTTCATCGGTTGACACTGTAAACACCGGTCGACACTTCTATGCTCACCACAGAGAGGGGTCGACACCCGTTCCCACAAGTCGACACCTTAACCCTCTTTGTCCGCACAGTCCCCCGCGGTCGACACCGCTATCATTTTTACATGGACCAGTCGACACCTGTAATCAGGGGTCGACACTTGCTTCGGCTCTGCCTGTCACAGGTCGAGCCTCGCGGTCGACACTCATCTTACATTTACATTGACCGGTCGACACTTCTCGACTTCGATCGATACCTCACACCAGTATCACTAAAACTCAACACCAGTTCATTTAAATACAGATGACAATATCTCCTCAATCAAATTCACGAAGTAAAACCTATAGTTTCAAAACATAACTTCTCCAAATAAATTTCAAAACAACAACATTCTACTTCGTTTATCCATAATACTCATACTACACCCTCTAAAATTCTCAAAATCTATATAACGTTGTTCGACTTAAAACACTTACAATAATCACACCCTTTACCCGCCATGGTCGTGTCGCCCCAACATTTTCCTACACTGGCACACGACGTCTCCTGCCAACTTCGATCTAGGCCTGCCCATCACCTAGCAACTCACCCGAAAGTTCGTTGTCACCTACACCAAGGAACACAAAACGTAAGCTTAATGCTTTACAAGTATGAATATGAACTCAAAAACCAATGCATAACTCAACCCCTAACACATGTAGTTTTTACACTCAATCCCATTTTCTTTTTGTTTCATTATTTTCGTCTTCCACTTTCACATGTGAGTCAGGCCGGCACCCATCCCTTCCACACTCAGGACAACCAATCCATAACCCACGGAGCGAGGTTAGAGGCACACATCATGTTCACACACGGGACGGCCCTACGTAACCTCCTCCTAACAACGATCATAGAACCCTCTAGTGCTTTCTTACTAGCATGTTAACGACGAGGCGTTCGTAAACCGTGTCACGTTACGTATTTTTATTCATGGGAACCCCCTAGTGCTTTCTCACTAGCACGTTAACGACGAAGCCTTCACCCATGCGTTGCAAATCATTTTTTATCTGATTACGTTTCATATGCACAATTTTGAAACATGTTCAAAATTCATATTTCGTAATTCAAAACCATGATGCATGACAATCACGAATGCACGACTCAAACAACAAAACAAACAAGCAAGTAAACAAGCAATCCTACCATCCCAAGGTGTAAGCTCGAAGGCAATTCACAAACATTCCATCACTTACTTGGCGTTCTCGAAATCTTTTCGTGCTTCGTAACTTGACGCTCTAACTAGAATACCTATAAAATTATACATCCGTCAAATTCTAACTTATCAAATTTCATAATTCCTTAACTTGAAAGTCCTAATTCACTTCAAAACTAAAAATCTCCACTACACCCGAAATCCCGCACAATTCCCGTCCAACTTCAGAAATTCACAACTTCTTCAATACTCGTCTGAATTGGACGATACAAAATACTACGAGTTCCTAAGGACGTCTATCTTCCTATGGTCCCATCCATTTTCCATTCGGATGTCCACAACTTAACCAAACATGGCTGAACGGACACCGTTCTAAAAATTCACATACACAGCCAATAAACCATCCAATCTTCCTCACCAATTCTCGTAATTTACTCCTATTTCTATCATAAGCACTAATACGTGGATGAAATTCAACTCCACACTCAATTTCTCGCATTACCCTCTTAGGTTTCACTAATTCGCCCTATATCCTTGACAAATCCGGTTTTACCACTAATAAACGCTAAGACACCAACTACTATGCAAAACTAACGAGAACTTATCGTAGATTCGAAGATTCGTGTAAGAAAACTTGATCGCAGTGCAGAGGAGAGGGGACGCCGGCTCGCGGGAGAGGAGAACGAAAGAGAAAGGGGGGGAGGGGGGTGGGGGGTTTGCACTGGAAAATAACACCGTAAGGTGTTTTTGTTTTTTTCATCCTTTTATTTTTTTTTTATTTTTTTATAATTACCAAATTGCCCTCCACCTTAAACGGTTTCACAATTATGTGATTTCGTCCGATTCCGGTTAGATTCTTTAACTTCTCTTTCAGCCATTGGTCTCAAAATAACCTTTCACTTAGGGGCCAAAATTTTTCGTTATTAATTTGGACCAAAACTTCACCGATTACAAATTACAAAATTCGAAAATAGTTTAAACGGAAATTCTGGGTATTACATCCCTCCCTCCTTACAAAAATTTTGTCCCCAAAATTTGCTACCTAAACAGCTCAGGATAACGTTCCATCATGTCCTGTTGTCTTTCCCACGTCGCCTCGTCCACATCGTGGTTACGCCACAACACTTTTACCAGCGGAATATCCTTGTTGCGTAGTGTCTTCACCGCATAATCTAAAATCTGCACTGGCCTCTCTTCATACGCTAAAGTTGGCTGTACTTCAATCTTCTGCTGGACCGCAACGTGTGATGGATCTCTGAGACACTTTCTTAGCATCGACACGTGGAAGATATTGTGCCCCTTCCATGGAAGCTGACAGTTCTAGTTAGTACGCAGCTCTTCCAACTCTTTTCGTGATCGGGAACGGTCCAATGTATCTTGGGCTCAACTTACCCTTTTTCCCGAATCTCATTACGCTTTTAAATGGTGAAATTTTCAGAAAAACTTCAACTCCTACTTGAAATTCCAATTCCCTTATTCTTCCATCGGCGTAGCTCTTTTGTCGACTTTGAGCTGTCAATATCCGCTGCCGAATAACCTTAATCTTCTCAGTAGTTTGTTGCACAATTTCAGGACCAATCAAGCCTGCTTCGCCGACTTCATCCCCGATCTGCACTTCCTTCCGTACAACGCTTCGTAAGGGGCCATACCTATCACCGCCTGATAGCTGTTGTTGTAAGAGAATTCTACCAAGGGTGAATACTTGCTCCACGAACCTTGGAACTCTAACACAGAGGCTCGAAGCATATCCTCTAAAACCTGAATAGTCTGCTCAGATTGCCCATCGGTTTGAGGGTGAAAGGCTGTACTGAAAATTAGCCGTGTCCCCATTGCCTTGTGCAAACTCTTCCAAAATTTCAATGTGAACCTCGGGTCCCTATCTGACACAATTGAAATCAGAGCCCCATGCAACCTTACTATCTCCTGAATATACAGGTTAGCAAATTGGTCCATGTTGAACGTCATCTTTACTGGTAGGAAATGGGCGGATTTGGTCAGACGATCCACAATCACCCACACTGCATCGAATCCTTTTGCCGTCCTGGGCAATCCAACCACAAAATCCATGGATATCTAGTCTCACTTCCATTCTAGATTCGGCAACGGTTGCAACTTTCTAGCCGGTCTCTGATGTTCAGCCTTAATTTGCTGGTAGATTGAGCATGTCTCCACGTACTTTGCTACAGACTTTTTCATGCCAGGCCACCAATAATGTTGCTTAACGTCTCTGTACATCTTGGTGCTTCCGGGATGTACAGAGAACCTTGAGGAGTGCGCTTCAGACAAAATGTATTCTCGAAGTTGACCGTTGTTCGGAACGTACCACCTATTCTGAAACTTTAGGATTCGATCATTTGAACAGCTAAATTCGGTTCTGTTGTTAGATGTCATACTCGTCCTGAATTCGTTGCATCTTGGGTCATCATGTTGAGCTCCTTTAATTTCCTCCAGAATCGACGGCTTCAGAGATAAGGCTGACAATTGCGTTGCCACTTTTGAGACTAGCTGCAAATTAAATTTATGAAATTCTGCACTCAACTCCTTAGACATCTCAGCGTTCATCGCTGATACTAAGGTCGAAATTCAGCTCAATGCAACGGCCACTACATTGGCTTTGCCGGGGTGGTATTTGATCTCTAGGTCATAGTCCTTCACAAACTCCAACCACTGCCTCTGCATCATGTTTAGCTCATTTGGAGTAAAGATATACTTCAGACTTCTGCGATCCGAGTATACCTCACACTGCTGTCCATAAAGATAGTGCCTTCAGATCTTTAGCGCAAAAACAACGGCCGCTAACTCCAAATCATGGGTTGGATAATTTCGCTCATATGGCTTTAATTGCCTCAAAGCATAAGCAATCACCCGTCCGTTTTGCATCAAGACACAACCCAATCAAATTATGGAAGCATCACAGTAAATATTAAACTTCTCATCCATCGGCGGAAGTGTCAATACTTGAGCTGTAATCAATTTCTGCTTCAGCATCTGGAAACTGTACTCACAGTCCTCCGTCCATATATACTTGACTTCCTTTCGCGTCAGACGAGTTAGGGGTGCTGCAATCTTTGAAAATCCCTCAATAAACTTCCTAACGCCAAAAAGCTTCGAATTTCTCTAACGCTCCTTGGCTGTGGCCATTCGTTGATCGACTGTACTTTAGCCGGATCCACCGATATTCCTTCGCCGGAAATTACATGTCCAAGGAAATGGACCTTATCCAGCTAAAACTCGCACTTGGAGAACTTCGCATACAACCGATGCCGTTTTAAGGTCTCTAGAACTATCTTCAAATGCTCCTTATGTTCCTTTTTGTTACAGGAGTAAACCAAGATATCGTCAATAAATACAATGACAAACTTATCCAGATACTCTTGAAATACCCGAATCATAAGGTCCATGAAAACAGCTGGGGCATTTGTCAGTGCAAATGACATCACTAAGAACTCATAATGCCTGTATCTAGTCCTGAAATCTGTCTTCGAGATATCCTGTGATCTGACCTTTAGCTGGTAATACCCCGATATCAAATCTATCTTCGAGAAAATCCGAGTTCCTTGGAGTTGATCAAATAATTCGTCTAATCTTGACAATGGATACTTATTCCTTATAGTTCAGCTCCCGATAGTCAATACACATCCGGAGCAATCAATCTTTCTTCTTTACAAATAGGACTGGCGCGCCCTATGGTGAAAAACTCGGGCATATGAATCCTTTTTCCAATAGCTCTTATAGCTGCCTTTTCAATTCCTTTAATTCCGAAGGAGCCAACCAATATGGGTTTTTCGATATTGGCTCGGCACCAGGATATGTGTCGATCATAAATTCAACTTCCCAGCCTGGAGGTAATCCGGGCAAGTCATCCAAGAACACATCAGGGAATTCACGAACTACCTCAATATCATGTGGCTTCGTCTCCACATGAAAGTGAGTATCTAAAATTGTTGCAAGAAAACAAGAATGCTCACCCATCATTAACCTCCGAGCCTCGATGGGTGCCAATACGGATAGTCTCCCACTATTCTTCATAGCCTGCAGTGAATACTTCACACCATCTGGGGGTTGGAAATTAACAGTCCCAGCCCGGCAATCGATCGTCGCGTAGTGCCGAAATAGCCAATCCATGCCCAATATCACGTCATAGCCTGTTATCCCCACTACTATAAAATTGGCAGGCATACTCCTGGTCCCCATTGATATGACACTGTCGCATGCTACTTGATCGGAGTGCATGTGCTTACCGGATGGCAACCTCACTTCATATGTGCACCCGGCGGGTTTAGCCTACAAGTTCACCTTTGCCACAAAAGTCGTAGCAACAAAGGAGTGCGATGCTCCTGAATCTATCAATGTAAATGCGGGCACCGTATCAACTAGTACCGTACATGAGATAATAGGTGGCCGATCCTTGCTCTCGGGCTCTATCATTGCGAAGATCCTGGGCGTCATCTTAGCCGGACCCTTCTTTGCCGCGGGGCAATCTCTGGATATGTGGCCGGTCTCATTACAGGTAAAACACTGGTTGACCCTCGGTTTTGTGCAGTTTCAGTAAATGTGACCAGCTTCATTGCAATTATAAAATCTGCCTGCAAATTGTCCACACCCTCCCGGGTGGCTCTTAAAGTGCTTGGGACACTGCGGGTACCTATTCTGTATTTGGGGCTTCTTTCCCCCCTTGGAATTATGTACCATGCCACCTGGCTCTTGGTTCCCAAAGAAGATCCTCTTCTGCTTGACTGAGATGTGATTTCCTTAAAGAATATCCTGGTGGTCTCTCCTTGCTTCGCACATTTGGCTTCCGCTCCCTCTACTACCAGTGCTTTGGCCACAACTTGTGCATACGGTACTCCCTCAGTTCCATAAATTGTTACACCCCTATATATTTCTGGCTTCAACCCCTGCACAAACTGCAACACCTTTTCTTCTTCGTTGCTCACCAATTGGCTTGCAAATCTGGACAATGATTTGAACTGTCTGACATATTCGGCTAATGGCCCAGTCTGCTTTAACTATAAAAACTCCAATATCTTTGCAGCTTGGACCGTCCGATTGTAGTAATTGTCACAAAACATCTCTTTAAATCTTTTCTAGGTCAAGTCCCTGGCAGCTGTGGTGGCTTCTATTGTATCCCACCAACTTTGTGCGTCATTCGAAAGGTGAAACGTCTCACACGTAACCATAGTTCCTTCCTCCACATCGGCATACTTGAACATGTTCTCGATGGTGCAGATCCACCTTTCCGCAGCCGTCGGGTCTGTCATTTGATCCTCAAACGTCGGAGGCTTCAATTTCCTGAACCTCTCTTCGCTAGAGCTCGCTCCATGGCTCCCCTGTCCTTGATTCAACAATATCCCCAACTGTTGGGACTGCTTGTCAACCAACTCGGTCAGCCGTCTGATCGTAGCCAAATTGTCATCACCTTCTGACTCTACTGCCTCTCTTGAAACTCTAGGTCGTCCCGATCGTCTATCCATTTCAAATAATTCCTATACGAGGATAGCATAGTCTAGCCTTAGTCATAATGTAACTAAAATAAACAACTACTTACAGTTGGTGGAGCAAGTTGCATGGCGGCCGGCAAATGTTGGGTAATCCTTTGAACGACATGACCATAATGGCTCTGGTACCAACACTGTAACGCCTCGAAAATCCTCCGTGATTCCCGGTTCGCTACCAACTACTACTCGTCACCGTCCCTCATATCCTCTACCAAATAATTCTTAGAAATTGAAAAGTTTATTTTTTTCGACTCAAAACAACTTTTTTTTTTATTGACTTCTAAAAGAAATACATATAAATACTGCAGCGGAAACTCGTTTAAATTCAGTTTAAATAAACTTCACCATTTTAAAACACAGAAATACAGAGACTGGTCGACACTTGTAAACGCTGCTCGACACTTGAGTGGTCTCGGATTTCTCATCGATTGACACCGGGAACACCGGTCGACACTTTGTTCCTCTCGAGTCTTTTCATCGGTCGACGCTGGAAACACCGGTCGACACTTCTATGCTCACCACAAAGAGGGGTCGACACTCGTTCCCACATGTCGACACCTTAACCCTCTCTGCCCGCACAGGTCATCTCTCGAGGTCAACACCGCTACCATTTTTACATGAACCGTTTGACACCTGTAACCAGGGGTCGACACTTGCTTCGGCTCTTCCTGTCATAGGTCGAGCCTCGCGGTCGACACTCACCTTACATTTACACTGACCGATCGACACTTCTCGACTTCGGTTGACAATTTACACCAGTATCAGTAAAAATGAACGCCAGTTCATTTAAATACACACGACAATATTTCCTCAATCAAATTCACGAAGTAAAACCTATAGTTTCAAAACATAACTTCTCCAAATAAATTTCAAAACAACAACATTCTACTTCGTTTATCCACAATACTCCTACTACACAACCTAAAATTCTCAAAATCTATATAACGCTGTTCAACTGAAAACACTTACAATAATCACACTCTTTACCCGCCATGGTCGTGTCGCCCCAACATTTTCCTGCACCGGCACACAACGTCTCCCACCAACTTCGATCTAGGCCTGCCTATCACCTACCAACTCACCCGAAAGCTCGTCGTCACCTACACCAAGGAACACAAAACGTAAGCCTAATGCTTAACAAGTATGAAATATGAACTCGAAAACCAATGCATAACTCAACCCCTAACACATGTAGTTTCTACACTCAATCCCGTTTTCTTTTCATTTCATTATTTTTGTCTTCCACTTTCATGTGTGAGTCAGGCGGACACCCATCCTTTTCCACACTCAGGACGGCCAATCCATAACCCACGGAGCGAGGTTAGAGGCACACATCATGTTCGCACATGAGACGACCCTATGTAACCTTCTCCTAACAACGATCATAAAACCCTCTAGTGCTTTCTCACTAGCACGTTAACGACGAGGCCTTCACCCATGCGTTGCAAATCTTTTCTTATCTGATTACGTTTCATATGCACAGTTTCAAAACATGCTCAAAACTCGTATTTCATAATTCAAAACCATGATGCATGACAATCACGAATGCACGACTCAAACAACAAAACAAACAAGCAAGCAAACAAGCAATCCTACCATCCCAAGGTGTAGGCTCGAAGGCAATTCACATACGTTCCATCACTTACCTGGCGTTCTCGAAATCTTTTCGTGCTTCGTAACTTGGCACTCTAACTGGAATACCTATAAAATTATACATCCGTCAAATACTAACTCATCAAATTTCATAATTCCTTAACTTGAAAGTCCTAATTCACTTCAAAACTAAAACTCTCAACTACACCCGAAATCCCGCACAATTTTCGTCCAACTTCAGAAATTCACAACTTCATCAATACTCACCTGAATTGGACGATACAAAATACTACGGGTTCCTAAGGACGTCTAGCTTCCTATGATCCCATCCATTTCCTATTAGATGTCCACTACTTAACCAAACGTGGCCGAACGGATACTTTTCCAAAAATTCACTTACACAGCCAATAAACCATCCAATCTTCCTCACCAATTCTCGTAATCTACTCCTATTTCTATCATAAGCACCAATATGTGGATGAAATTCAACTCCACACTCAATTTCTCGCATGACCCTCCTAGGTTTTCACTAATTCGCCTTATATCCTTGCCAAACCTGATTTTGCCACTAATAACGCTAACACACCAACTACTACGCAAAACTAACGAGAACTTACCGTAGATTCGAGTAAGAAAACTTGATCACAGCGCAGAGGAGAGGGGACGCCGGCTCACGGGAGAGGAGAACGAAAGA
>CM039517.1:19109689-19138891 GCA_022433055.1 Begonia peltatifolia | reverse complement strand
TTTTTTATTTTTTTTCATAATTACCAAATTGCCCTACACCTTAAACGGTTTCACAATTCTTTGATTTCGTCTGATTTCGGTTAGATTCTTTAATTTCTCTTTCCGCCATTGGCCTCAAAATAACCTTTTAATTAGGGGCCAAAATTTTCTGTTATTAATTTGCACCAAAACTCCACCAATTACAAATTACAAAATCCAAAACTAGTTTAAACGGAAATTCTGGGTATTACAATCCCACACTTTCATCTTATTAAACTTGACCATCTCTACCATTGACTTCAAAAAATCTAAATGTGGACTCTCAGACTCCATGGCTATCACAAAGCTTTTCATTGAACGGAGGACCATCTTCTTTTTTTTCTTCCTTCTCCTTTTTCGTCTCCTCTAAAATAGGGCTTGTGAAATTTGGTTCGAAAAATAGCCTCGTAAACCTCACTTCGTGAACGAACACGTCGAGAGATTTGTGGTCAAAGTAGTCGGAGTCGGAGGAGTAGCCGACAGAGGTGTTGGGAAAAATAACGACAAAATTTGGTGGGAACGATGACAACAATACCATTGCAAGTGGTACGAGAAACGATAGCAGATGCGATCTGAAAAATATCAGGAATATTTTTCCAGACCGTAAGATTATAACGGTCAAGAAATAAGAGAAATAATAGTCAAAATCAACGCTGAAAATTTTACGAGGAAACCCAAATCAGGAAAAAATCACGACGATCGAGTTCAGAAAAATCTCACTATGAAAAATAGGATTTACAATATTTTTCTAGATATTAAATAATCTAGAAAATATTCACTAAGAGAAATCACTACTTTTAGAACTCTCAATGTGCACAAAAGCACCACACCTATTTTTCTCTCACTCTTTCTTTTCTCTCCCTCCAAAATAATCCTCACTATTTCTATTACTCTTCTCAGAAGTGATTTTTTTGTTTTCTCTTGGATAGAAGAATTCACTTCTCTTCGGATTATTTTTCTTTCCTCAGAAACTTTCTATTTATAGAGAAAAGTCTTTATAAGAGGACAAAACATCATACATCATTCAGAAGAAAGTTTTAATTTTTCTTCTGCATTTCATTTTTGACGTGCAGAAGTAAAATTGAAATTTTCTTCTTTATTAAATAATGTGGGTCCCTCATCATTAAGGAAAGACCCCACAAACTCCCCCTCTTGAGTTATGATGAGGTATATCTAATTCTGCTGAGCTTATACAGAATTTGTGCTTATTCTTCTGTAAGATTTTTATCATCATGTCAGAACCATTATCGTCCTTGTGGATCTTCTCAAGGTACACTTGTTTGTTGTCCAACATATCTCGTATCCAATGATACTTGATATCTATGTGCTTTGACTTCGAATGAAAACTCAGGTTCTTGCTCAAATGAATAGCGCTTTGACTGTCGCAATACAAGATATACTTATCTTGTTTATGACCTAATTCTGTCAGAAATTTTTGCATCTACAAAATTTCTTTACAGGCTTCTGTAGCCGCCATAAACTCAGCTTCTGTCGTCGATAATGCCACTGATTTTTGCCAGTTAGATTGCCATGAAACTGCTCCCCCTCCAAATGTAACCAAATACCCTAATGTTAATCTTGTAGAGTCCATATCTCCAGCTATGTCAGCATCAATATAGCCTACCAACGAAGACTTCTCACTTCCAAAACACAAACTGAATTCAGAAGTACCTTTAATATACCTAAGAATCTACTTCACTGCATTCCAATGCTCTCTGCCTGGATTTGTTAGAAATTGGCTGACTACTCCAACAGAATGTGAAATATCAGGTCTCGTACAAACCATGACATACATCAAGCTGCCAACTGCTGAGACATATGGAATTCTCTGCATTTCTACTTTTTCTTCTTCAGTGGAAGGACTTTGTTCGGAAGTAAGTTTGAACTGTTTAACAAGTGGAGTACTGACCGGCTTCGCCTTATCCATATTGAATCGGTTGAGAACTTATTTGATATATTTCTCCTGTGATAGCCATAACCTTCTGCTCTTTCTATCGCGAGTGATACTCATCCCAAGTATCTGTTTTGCCGGTCTTAAGTCTTTCATAGCAAAAGACCTGTTAAGCTCATTCTTTAACTTAACAATCTTTTCTCTGTCTGGACCCACAACCAGCATGTCATCGACGTAAAGTAGGAGGATTATGAATGTACCATCCGTGAACCTTTTCACGAATACACAATGGTCTGAAGACGTTTTCCTGTATCTTTGATTTACCATAAATGAGTCGAACTTCTTATACCATTGTCGTGAGGTTTGTTTTAATCCATAGAGACTCTTCTTCAATCTACATACCAGGTGTTCTTTTTCCTTGGCAATGAACCCGTCTGGTTGTTCCATGTAGATCTCTTATTCTAATTCACCATGCAACAAGACTGTTTTTACATCGAGTTGCTCGATCTCTAGATTAAGACTTGAGGCTAATCCAAGTACCACTCGTATAGATGATATTTTCACGATAGGTGAAAAAATTTTCTCAAAATCAACGCCCTTCTTTTGACCAAAGCCTTTCACGACCAGTCGTGCCTTATATTTTGGTTGTGAATTTTCTTCTTTGAATCTGTATACCTATTTGTTCTTGAGTGCCTTTCGCCCCTTTAGAAGCTGAACCAACTCATAAGTATAGTTTTCATGCAATGATGTCATCTCATCTTGCATCGTGTCTAACCAGTTCTTCTTTTGTTGATGCTCCATAGCTTCCTCATAGCACTCAGGTTCATCGCCATCAGTGATCATCACATACTTGTGCACAGAGTATCTTCTCGATGGTTGACGATCTCTTGTTGACCTCCTTTGTTTTGCAACTGATTCAGGAGAAACTTGTACTTCTCTTTGGTCAACATCATCAGCTGCTTGATCAGCGGATTCTCCAGCATCTCTCCCGTCAAAAGTTGATTTTTCCAGACCAACTATTACTAGATGCTCATCAGTGAGATCTTTTTTCTTGTCTTCAATGGTCTGATTTTCAAAGAAAATAACATCTCGGCTTCTGACAATCTTCTTGTCCACCGGATCCCGAAGCCTATATCCGAATGCATCACTTCTGTATCCGAGCAATATGCATTCTTTAGCTTTGTTGTCTAACTTGGACCTCTCATCTTTGAGAATATAGACGAATGCTTTGCATCCAAAAACTTTTAAATGCTTATAGGAGACGTCTTTTGCAGTCCATAGTCTGTTTGACACTTCTCCACTCAAAGGTGTTGATGGAGATAAGTTGATGATATTTACTGCAGTATTCGTTGCTTCTCCCCAGAATGTTTTGGGGAGTTTTGAATGTGATAGCATGCAACTTATCTTCTCCACGATCGTTCTGTTCATTCTTTCTGCAATGCCATTTTGTTGCAGAGTCTTTGGAACAGATCTTTCATGTTTGATCCCATGTATCTTGCAGTATTCATTGAATGATCCTATATATTCGCTACCATTATCTGTGCAAATGCATTTTAACTTCTTTCTAGTTTCTCGCTCTGTTGAAGCATGAAACTATTTGAAAACGTTGACATTTTATCTTTGGTCTTGAGTGCATAAGCTCAAACTTTCCTTGAGTGATCATCAATGAATGTCACCATATCTTGGGCACCGCCTAACGTTTTCGTTGACATGGGACCACAGACATCTGAGTAAACAACTTCCAACACGTCTGGCTTCCTTGATGCAGAATTCTTCTGAAAGTAGACTCTGTGTTATTTTCTCTGTGTTGTTTTCCAGCCAAACAGTGAATACAACTTGGGAAAGATTCATGTCTGAGATTTGGCAGACATTCTTTCTTTCCAAGCAATTGAAGTCCTTTCTCGCTCATGTGACCAAGCCGTTTGTGCCATAACTCAATAGACGAGTCATCTTATGCAGCATTTATCGTTGCTTCCTTCACTGTCACTTGAGTCACATATAAACTAGACTCTTTGATTCCTCGCGATACAACTAGCGAGCCTTTGCTGAGCTCTCATTTTCCGCCAACAAATTTGCTCTTGTATCCGGCATCATCAAGAACAATGACTGATATTAGATTCAGCCTAATATCCGGAACATGTCTGACATCTTTAAGCACCAACTCACATCCGGTGTTAGTTTGGATAAAATGTCCTATTTTCCAATTATTTTGGAAACATGACTGTTCTCCATTTTGATAGTGCCAAATCACCGCTGGTGTAACACCCCGAGAAACCCCGCGTTCCCGGTGCGCTACAGTGCATCTACACACTACACACTACACACACTAACACTTGACATAACTCATTCAATTTAATACCCTTTTTGTTTTCAAAACATTTTCAAAAGAACATTTGTGAGTATGAAAAGTTTTCGACTCGATTCAAAACAACTCGCGTCCCGAAGAGGGAACACGAAACCCTCAACATAAAAACTATGCAGCGAAAAAGAAAACCATTTAAGATAGTTTAAGATAAAACGGTAAGACTCGAAATCTTAGAAAACAATCTAACGCACCCCACGAACTACACAATTCGGTACCGCGCAATCACGTCCCCACTTCGACACCCCCGTGCACCCTCGCGGTGCCGCACGTGCCAACTCAACGTCACTGTGTCTCGCACACGCTCACAGCGCCGCGTGCGCCACGCACTTTGTCGCTGTACAGCACGTCCGCGCGCACGCCCTCACCCGGTGCCGCACGACCCGTGAATACCCCCAGGGCCGCGTGCCCCACGCACCTGCGATCACGCCGCACTCCCACGCTCATCTGCACTTCTCTAGCATTCACTGTACACACCTCAACCTATTTCATATCCTCTCGACTCCCAACCCCTCTCCCGAAATTTGGGCAGAGTAACGCCAAAAAAACTGGCTATCCCAAAAATTTAAAACCCTGCACATAGTTCACAAAAACTAGCAATATTTATCTATCCATCATCCAGAGAAATCAACATAACACAATCAGAGTATGAAGACGACGAAAATCTATCAATTGCAAACGAAAAAAATTCACAGTATAGAGCAATTCCAAGCTCCTACATGTAAAATATATGCGTACGTCGCCAAAATCACACGTACTCCATATACACCTATACACTGACGCATATACAACTCATCTTATCGACTGTACATAATCACCACAAAAGAAAAATACCTGCAAACAAACCAGGCCACCACCTACCATCTCCACGGGTTGGGTCGCCCTAACAAAATTCGTCATTCGGTACGTCGGTCGCACGCCGCCAACCATCCTATGCCTAAGGACTAGGCTCTCGAGGCTCACCAGTAAGATCGTCAGCACCTACACCACAGAACACACAACATAAGCCTAACGCTCAGTAAGTAATGCGATATGAAAGTAAAAGCCGACAATGCAATCCTATCACATGCAGTCTCTACACTTACACTCATGTTGTCACATCTGTTACGTGTAGTGCAGCTGCACCAGGGTAACGAGGAACCTCACGCCACCCTACACCCTGACACGTCGCCACCGTCCCAAACTCCCTAGCAACGAGGCCCACAAGCTACACACACGCATCACCACACGGCAACCACATCAGGGTAAGGGTGTACCTCGCGCCACACTAAACCCTGACACGTCGCCCCCGTCCCAGCCTCCCCAGTATGGGGCCACAGTTGCTACACACACACGTTTCACGACAGCCCAGCCAGCCCAATCCTCGAGCAAAATCCGCGACTAGTGTTGCACCGGCCCACACACTAGTAGGATCCGCGGTACCACTGCTCATCACCCTCACCTTCAACACATTCAAGCCACATGACGGCCCAGCCGGCCCACTCCTCGAGCAGAATCCGCGACTGGTGAAGCACCGGCCCGCACACTAGCGGGATCCGCAGTACCACCGCCACACGTCTCACCACACACTCAAAACATGCTCAAAATCATTTTCGTTCACCTTTTTAAAATATGATACATGTCAAACAATACGCACGCACACCAAAATCAATTACATAAACCCTAAACTTCTACAGTGTAGGCTCAATTGGGCAAAACGCATGCATGCATTACTTACCTGGCATCTTAAACTCGCTCGACGCACAACTTCGCCACAAGTGTCTCAACCTAAAACAAAAACAACCACTCATCAATATTTATCTCAAAATCCACTAAATAGCTAAAAATAACATTTCTTAACAACACTCATGAAATTCCAACTAAAACGGGCCATTGGTTTGGTTCGGTCAAAAACCAGCACAAAGTTCGGACGCGCATATCTTTTGCATCTGTTAACGGAATCGAGCGATTCAAGTGGCTAAACATCCCCTTAGGAACCTAGTCTAACATACTAAGATGGATTTTAAAACGGTAAGCCACAGACAAGCGAAAAATGCTAAAAACCAAATCTGCTATTTTTATCAAATTTCACATTTTCACTTCTCTTCAACCAATACCCACTCGCAACTAGTCTTTCGCATCGAAAACGGCTATGCTACTATCACATGTTGAATTTCTATGAAGAACGCTGGCTAATTTGACTTGCACCAAAATCTGCCATAAATTTCCGGCGCGCATAACGTTTGCATCGGATTTCAGAATCGAACGATTCTAGCGGCCATACATTCCCCTAACAACCTATTTTAACCGACAAAATAGAATTTAAAACGATCAACCCAAGCCTAGCCAAGACGTTCAAAAACAGAATCTATTTTTATACGAAAAATAGCTGAAAATTCAACTTCGATCCAATCTCGCCAATTCCTTCACCGAACAATCACATTTCGATCTACCAATACCTACATTAACAATTTGGGGAGTTCCCAATTAGAAATAGCATGGCAGCACCAAAAACCCTCACGGTTCTCTTCTCCAAAATCGTGCATTCTCAACCCGCCCATTGCACTATAAAATTCACTTCTATCTCTATTAAATTCTAGCATGAAATTTCAGAGAATTAGAGGTAAGAACAAATTCCACGCTCGACCATCTAAGCAGGACAAAAACCGAAAGGGAAACTCCCTGCTCTCGGTCGGTTTCATCGCGGGAGGGCTGAGCCACACACACTGGCTCCAGAACACACACACACGCGATTCTAAAATGCCCCAACAACCGAGCTCTAACCGTCGGGAGTTCAAGAACAACCGAACTTCCATGCTCGGTCGACAGAACCGAAAACAGGGGAGAACTCACCTTCGATTTTTCAGCGCGGGAAGGCAAAACAGCTTCTCTCTTCAGCTCACCGGAGTACACTGGGCACCGGCATCTCTCTCTCGGCGGTCGGTCGTCGGTGGTTTCCCTTCCCCGTTCTTTCTCTCACTCCCTTTCGCGGCCACGCGACAACCGAAGCCATTCCACCATATAAATTTTTTTTTTTTAAATTATAAAACTTTTAATTTAATTACAAATTACCAAAATGCCCTCACGTGTTTTAATCGTCCGTAATTTCGTTAATCTCGGGTACACCTGACTTTAAAATTTCCAACCCACCACAAAACCAAACTCCAAGTCTTATAATTTAATTTTTTCGTTAAAACATTCTTCCGAAACTCCAACTGAACTTAAATTAAAAGTTCCGGGAATAAAATTTAACAATCCAAAATTTTCGGGTTATTACAGCTGGTGTAAGATGAAAAATACTCCACTTTTGAAGTAACATGGTAACATACTCCAGAATCACACACCCAACATGATTCATTCATCGTGAGGCTTACAACATCTTCACATACAATCACATCTTCACCTCAGAGACAGTTGCTGTCGTACTCTTCGTTTCTCCTTTAGGACCTTCTGTGCCTTACGCTTTCTTCAATTTCCAGCAATCTTTTTTCATGTGGCCCACCTTACCACAATGTTAGCACTTAACGCCCTTTTTACTTCTATAATTGGATCTTCCTGACGTGCTTGCTCCAAAGGCCCCACGTTCCATTGATCTCCCTCTTGTTACTGATAAAGCCTCCACAGACGACTGCTCCTTGTTTTTCCACCTACTTTCTTCGTTAAGAATAGCGGCTGCAATATCATTGAACATTAATGTTGTTTTTGCAGTACCATTGAGCAAATTTAAGATGAGCTGATCGTATGAATCTGGCAAATTTACGATGAGGTGATCGTATGAATCTGGTAAATTTACGATGTAGATTCTGATATCCGAAGGATACATAATTTTTTTTTCAAGAAAAGTTTATTATACTACGATTTCTTTTCGTACAATTTTGTCAGAGTATCCCAAATCTGTTTTGCTGTTGTCATTTCTGAGATACTTGACAAAATTCCATCTGCTAGAGTAAAATACAAAATAGCCATTGCATTCTCATCAGCTTTGTTCAATTTCTTGTCTTCAACGTTCGTAAGCCTGTCACCGATGGCCATAGCACAACCATCTCTCCGCAATAGCCCCTTCATTTTTAATTTTCACAGAGAGAAATTGTTTCCGTTGAATTTTTTGATTTCAATAACCTCTAAAATTTTTTTTGATATGGAAGATCAGTTAAAACTACAACCACAGAACATACTAGATTTAAAGAGATTACCCGTGCTTTGATACCACTTGTTGAGTAAAATAATGACGAAATCCGGCGGGAACGATGACAACAATACCACCGTAAGCGGTACGAGAAACGATAGCAGATGCGATCCGAAAAATATTAAGAATATTTTTTCACACCGTAAGATTATAACAGCCAAGAAGTAAGAGAAATAATAGCCAAAATCAACATTGAGAATTTTACGTGGAAACCCAAATCGGGAAAAAAGCACGGGAACCGAGTACAGAAAGATCTCACTATGAAAAATAGAATTTACAATATTTTTCTAAATATTAAATAATCTAGAAAATAGTCACTAAGAGAAATTACCACTTTTAAAACTCTCAATGTGCATAAAAGCACCACTCCTATTTTTCTCAAACTCTTTATTTTCTTTTCCTCCAAAATAATCCTCACTATTTCTCTTGCTATTCTCAGAAGTGATTTTCTTGTTCTCTCTTGGATAGAAGAATTCACTTCTATTCGGATAATTTTCCTTTCCTCAGTAACTTTCTATTTATAGAGAAAATTCTTTATAAGAGGACAAAACATCATACATCATTCAGAAAAAAGTTTCAATTTTTCTTCTTCATTTTATTTATGACCTGCAGAAGTAAAATTGAAATTTTCTTCTTTATTAAATAATATGGTCACTCATCATTAAGGAGAGACCCCACAGGAGGAAAACGAGGTCGTCAAGGGACAGGAGTCAGCGGCCTCGAGTTCTCCGAAAAACAGGTAGGAAAAATGGAGTCGAGAGGTTTGACGGTGTTTTCCCCGACTCAAAAGGAGAGGCTTTTAGGGTAGTTGCATGAAACCCAGCGCCAGTGTTTCCAACCAGGTTGTCTGCTCCTGAAAATAGCAAGAAGCTTCATCTTCCTCCCGATTTGATCTGATCAACTGCAAGAGAAGCTATGGTTTGTAACTTTTGTCTGATCTTTTGTGTTGGGCGAAAGCACAACATGACAGAGGGATTGAAAGAGAGAGTCTGAAGAAGTTGGGTGAGAGAAAATGGGGACTGGTTGGTCCTAAGTAATAAATTTGTAGGTTTGAAGAATTGAATGTTAATCAATGCCCTCCCTAAAAAGCTAAATTCTTGGGTCTGTTTGTTCAAATTTTAATCAATGCCAATTGGCACCGGATAGAACAGAGTTGATTTTATAAAGTTCATCCGTTCTCGAGAACAGAAGATGATTTGTGTGGTGAGGTTTGGTACAATTTTTTAGATAGTTTAAAGTTAAATCGTTAAGATTTTTAATTTAAAATTGATTTTTAAGTTAAAATTTGTTTTAAAAAAAATTTATAGTTCAGATTTAAAATAATATTTACCCAAATATAAACTTGATTTTTGCATATATTAATTTTGGGATTTGATTATTTAGAATTTCAAATTCTAAGACTATGTTCTAGATAAATTATTTCCAAACATTTACCTTTCAAAAGCTTATAGAAGAGTATAACATATTAATTAGCATGTTCTAGATAAGTATTTTTCTAGATTATTCTAAAAAGTAATTTATGATCAGTAAATTAGAATTGATGTGACTTAATCTTAATCATTAGTTGAGTAGGTGCTACTAGTATAAATAGATGTGATATCTTTGAGTTTGTACGAAAATAAAACAAAAGCGAGAAATAAAACTACTAACTTTTTCCTTCTAAACTACTTAGTCCTCCAAATTTTCAAATATTTTTTTTCTTTGTAAGCTTGCATGTTCCATATAGTTGCTCCATTGTCATTATCTCTAAGTATTTCGTTTCTTTAATAACGGTGATGATATGTTCAAATTTTGATTTTACTGATCTATGTATTTTCTCTATAGTTTTTACATCATCTAATGTTTCATCATGTCACTTTAGTTGATTGGTCATTGCTAATGCTATTGAGAAGTAGTCAGAGATGACTCCTCCTTCTTTCATATACAAGCTTTAAAATTCGGCTCTTAGAGTTTGAAGACGTACCTTTATTTTACTAGATTCGCTCCTTTGTAAGAAATTTGAAGCTTCTACTATGCTTCCTTTGCCGTCTTTACTTCCGAAATCTTCTACAAAACATCTTTGTCTAACCCTTGATAGATTAGATAGAGAGCTTCTTATGTCTATTTCTTGAGTCTCTTAAACTATCCTGAGTTTGAGATAAACTTTCATCATTTTCAGCCTCGGTATGACTTTCTCTACTATTTCCCAAACGTCTTGGGAGCTATGAAGAGCCTTCATTAGCTCCAATTGTCATAGTTGCTCTTGTTGAGTGTTGGGACTTAAAAAGAAACCAATCACTATTTGCCATCACTTTAGGAAGGATCTTCAAGATCGGTACTTTCTAAACTACTTAGTCTCCCCCATTTTTCAAATTCCTTCTTTTACTACTAAATCATCCTTCCAATAAAGTGTTATCAGAGCTTGAAGATGCTTCTTAGAAAGATAGCAAATAGTGGTATGGTTCCCTTTCAAGTCCAAACACTCAACAAGAGAAACTATGACAATTGAAGCATCATGATGAAGACTCTTCTTGGCTCCTAAGACGTGTGGAAAATAGTAGAGAAAAGTCACACTGAGCAGAAGAATGATGGAAGTCTATCTCAAACTCAAAAGGATAGTTTGAGAGACTCTAGCAAAAGAGACAAGAAGACTCTCTAACTAATCTATCAAGGGTTAGGTGAAGATGCATTTAAGAAGATTTGAGAAGCAAAGACAGTGAAGGAAGCATGTGAGAAGCTTCAAACTTCTTAGAAGGGAGCCGATCCAGAAATAAAGGTATGCCTTCAAATTCTAAGAATCGAGTTTAAAACCTTGCGTATGAAAGAAGGAGAAGTCATTTGTTACTACTTCTCAAGTGTCTTAACGGTGACCAATCAACTAAAGAGAAATGGTGAAAAGTTAGATGATGTAAAAATTATAGAGAAAATTCATAGATCGGTAGATTCAAAGTTCGAACATATCATCATCGTTATTGAAGAAACGAAAGACTTAGAGATAATAACAATGAAACTACTTTTGGGAGAAATGAGAGATCATGGAGCAACTACTCAAGATTCAATTTGATCTAACCAAAAAAGAAAGCGACTACAATGATAAGAACCAGGAAAGACGAGTCTATAGTCAAGAACGAGGATGAGGTTGTGGATATGGACGAGGTTGGGGACCTAATGTTGATAACAACAATAACTTATAAAGAGGAGAAAACTAAACAAGAGGTCATGAGAGAGGCAATTCAAAATCGAAGTATGACAAGTCACACATTAAGTGTTACAATTGTAAGAAGTTTGGTCACTATACTTTCGTATGTATAGCTCCTAGAAGTAACATAATTGAGGAGAATGCCAACTACGTTGAAGAAAAAGGTCGAGAAGACGATACCTTGTTATTGGCTTACAAGGACAATAAAAAAAGAGAAGATAATAGATGGTACTTGGACACTGATTCAAGTAATGATATGTGGAAAGAGAAGCATGTTCGTGGAGCTTGACAAATTTGTAAGTGACAATATGTTTTTTGTAGATGAGTCCAAGGTAGTAGTATAAGGTAAAGGTAAAATTCTCATCCAATTCAAGAATGAGACCACACATTCAAATCAAATGTCTATATGTGTTGAATATGAAAAATAATATCTTGAGCTTGGGTCAACTCTTAGAGAAAGATTATGATATTCCCTTAAGAAATAATAAGATTTCTATTAGAGATGTCCATAAATAGAATGTTTGTGCTTAACATTCAAAATGAAGTTGCTAAATGTCTCTAACCAAATTATGGGTGTCTTTTTTATATACGATTAATTTCTTTGTCATCTGTATTGAATCTATCGCAGTTCTCTTTTAGTCTAGTTTTATGAGTAAAATAACTTACACAATTAATTGTTGCGTCTTATTTTTTTCTTAGCATTGCTTCTTCCAAGATCTTAAAAACAAAGAAGATTATTGTAAAGGAAATTAATATGAAGGTCTCTACATCCTTGATAAACAAATGTTACTACCTATTGCCAGGACTAGAATATTAACTTTGTTTGAGTTACATTTTCAAATAGGACATACCTCTCTCCCTGTGCTAAAGAAGCTACATTCTATGTTTAGTAAGTTATTTTTTTTAATTTGTGTGTCATGTTAGTTTGGTAAACATCGTCATCTGACATCTTTTACTAGAATCAATAAACAAGCTAGTTTCTCATTCGAGTTAATTCATTCAAGTGTTTGACGTCTATGCCTTGTTATGTCTCAAAGTAGGTTTAAATATTTTGTCACTTTGGAAGATGTCTATTCTTATGTAATCTGTCTCTATTTAATGAAATCTTATTTTGAATTCTTGTCATATTTTGTATCTTTTGTGCTAAGATTAAAACTCAATTTAATGTTTCAATGCATATGTTACAGAATAATAATCCTGAAAATATTTATCAAAATCTTTTCTGTCTTACATGATAATCCTAAGAATGACATCTTTCATGAAACCTTGCGTGCTGACATGCCATCTCAAGATGGTGTGGTATAAAGAAAAAATAGACACCTCTTTCAAATCGCAAGAGCTCTTTTGTTTCAAATGCATGTTACAAAGTACATTTCGGCAGATACAATTTCCATGGCTTGTTTCTGAGTTAATCGCATGTCTTCATATGTTCTTAATAGTGAGATTCCTTACAATAATTGTAATAACCTGGAAAAATTTCGGATTTTAAATCTAATTTCTGAAATTTTTAAGTTAATTTTGGTTAGAGTTTCGAGAAATATTTTAACAGGTAAATTAAGTTATAAAACTCAGAATCTAGATTTAGTGACAGTTTTTGAAATTTTAAAGGTTAGAGGACCTGAATTTAACGAAGATGTGGACGATTAAAACACGTGAGGGCGTTTTGGTGAATTCAATTATTTTAAATTAAATTATAAATAAATAAATAAATAAAAATTGAGAAAAAACCGAATGGCTTCACGAAGAAGCCACTTGATTTTCTCTTCTGCCCGCGAGTGCTGAGAGAAAACGACCGGAGAGCGAAAGGCGATCGTGTGCCGAAGTCGGAGCTGCGATCAACGGCCGACGAGCATGAGTGTGAGGGGAGAGCTGCAAGCGAGTGCTGCTATTCCGACGAACCGAAGCCGTTTGGCTTCTGCGGGTCGAGTTCCCGAAGGGTGAGGGCCCGAGCGCCTTCTGCCGTCGACCGAGGGAGTGAGTTTCCGTCTAATTCTGCCACCGACGACCGAACGTTTTACTGGAGTCCCCCTTCTCCCACCCGAGTGCCGAACGCCACCACCCTGTAAGTCCTTCTCTCCCTCTGCTATCCTGTCCAGTTTGGCCGAGACTAAGGTTCAACTTCCCTCCGTTTTTCTGTGAATTTGGCTATAAATGTTGAGTGGATTAAGAGGGTAAGTGTGTATGTTAGCGGGTGGACAGCTGAAGACCAGTGAGAGTGAGATAAATCGAGGGAGAAGGTTGAGCCAAAATTTAGATTTTTGTGCTTGAATTTTTTATTTCGAGTTAGATTGTGCTTAATAGGTTGAAATGTGATTGTTCGGCGAAGAAATTGGCGAGATTGGATCGAAGTTGAGATTTCGGCTATTTTTCATATAAAAACAGTTCTGTTTTTGGGGATTTTGATCAGGCTACGGTTAATCGTTTTAAATTCTGTTTTAGTGGGTTAAAGTAGGTAGTTAGAGGAACGTATGGCCACTGGAATCATTCGATTCCAACATCCGACGCAAAAGTTATGTGCGTCGGAAGTTTATGTCGGATTTTAGTCAAAGTCAAATTAGTGAGCGTTTTTTGTAGAATTGCGACGTGTGATAGTGGCATGTCTACTTTTGGTGCGTAAAGCTAAATCTGAGTGAGTTTTTGGTTGAAGAAAACGAAAATGTGAAATTGGATAAAAATGACAGATCTGATTTTTGGTATTTTTCACCTATCTGCAGCTTACCGTTTTAAAATCCGTCTTAGTATGTTAAACTAGGTTCCTAAGGGGACGTTTAGCCATTTTAATTGTTCGATTCTGTTAACGGACGCAAAAGTTATGCGCATCCGAACTTTAGGCTAGTTTTCGGCCGAACCAAATTGGTGACCCGTTTTAGTTGGAATATCGTGGGTTTAGTTAAGGAATGTTATTTTTAAATTATTTGGTGAGTTTTGAAGTAAAGATTGATGAGTGAATTATTTACGTTTTAGGTTGAGGCATTTTGGCGAAGTTGTGCGTCGAGCGAGCTTAGGACGCCAGGTAAGTAGTGCATGCATGCGTTTTGCCCACGTGGGCCTATACCGTAGAACTTTAGGGTTTATGTGATTGATTGTAGTGTGCGTTCGTATTGTTTGACATGCATCATTTTTAAAAACAGGAACGAAAATGGTTTTGAGTCTGTGGTGAGACGCGTGGCGATGGTACCGCGGATCCTGCTAGTGTGTGGGTTGGTGCGTAATCAACCGCGGATTCTGCTCGAGGAGTGGGACGGTTTGGCCGTCACGCAGCGTGAATGTGTTGACGGTGAGGGTGATGGGCAATTGTACTGCGGATCCTACTAACGTGTGGGCCGGTGCAACACTAGTCGCGGATTGCACTCGAGGAGTAGGCTGGCTGGGCTGTCGCGAAATATGTGTGTGTGGCAACTGTGACCCCGTGCTGGGAGGCTGGGACGAGGGCGACGTGTCAAGGTGTAGTGTGGCGCGAGGTACACCCTCACCCTGATGTGGTTGCTGTGTGGTGATGCGTGTGTGTAGCTTGTGGGCCTCGTTGCTAGGGAGTTCGGGACGGTGGCGACGTGTCAGAATGTAGGGTGGCATTGGGTTCCTCCTTACCCTGGTGCGGTTACATTACGCGTCACAGATGTGACAACACGAGTGTGAGTGTAGAGACTGCATGTGATAGGATTGCATTGACGACTTTTACTTTCATATTGTACTACTTACTGAGCGTTAGGCTTATGTTGTGTGTTCTATGGTGTAGGTGCTAACGACATTGCTGGTGAGCCTCGAGAGCCTAGTCCTGAGGCCTATAACGGTTGGTGGCATGCGACCGAGGCAACAGACGGCGGATTTTATTAGGGCGACCCAACCCGTGGGGATGGTAGGTGGTGGCTGGGTTCGTTTGCGGATATTTTTCTTTTGCTATGTTGATGTACAGTCGATGAGATGAGTTGTATATGCGTCAGTGTATAGGTGTTTAGGGAGTGGGTGTGATTTTGGCGACGTACGTATATATTTTACATGTAGGAGCTTGTAATTTGCTTTGTATTGTGGATTTTCTTCACTTGTAGTTGATGGATTTGTTGTTTTTAAATTATGATTTGGTTATGAAGTTATCTTTGGGTGGTTGATGGATAGATATTTATAGCTTTCTGGTGAACTGTGTGCAGGGTTTAATTTTTGGGATAGCCAGTTTTTAGACGTTACTCTGCCAAAATTTCGGGAGAGGGATTGAGAGTCGAAAGGATATGGAATAGGTTGGGATGTATACAGTGAGTAGTTGAGAAGTGTAGGTGAGCGTGAGGGTGCGGCGTAAGGGCGTGCGTGCGGACGTGCGGTACGGAGGCAGGGTGCGTGGGGCACGCGGCGCTGTGAACGTGCGCGTGACATGGTGATGTTGAGTTGGCGCGCGCGGCATTGCGAGGGTGCACGCGGGACGTCGAAGTGGGGACGTGAGTGCGCGGCACCAAAAGTGTGTAGTTCGAGGGGTGTGTTGGATTCTTTCCTAGGATTTCGAGTCTTGTCGGTTTATTTTAAAACTATTTTAAATTATTTTCTTTTTCGCTGCGTATTTTTATATTGATGATTTCGTGTTCCCTCTTCGGGGCGCGAGTTGTTTTTGAATCGAGTCGAAAATTTTTCATACTCACAAATGTTCTTTTGAAGATAATTTGAAAACGAAAGTACTATTAAACTGAGTGAGTTGTGTCAAGTTTTAGTGTGTCATAGTGTGTATATGTAGACGTACTGTAGCGCACTAGGAACGTGGGGTTTTCTCGGGGTGTTACAGTTATGGTACGAGAACCACGGGGTCGACGTCGTTCAGAGGATTATCTAACATCGCCAGCTGTTGCACGGGAGCACTCCACCAACTGTAAGTGTTTAGATTTGAATTTATTGTAGTACTAATGTGAGATTTGTATATGTTAAAGGTAGAAAATGTCAGGAGAGGCGAGAGATAGAGGTAGAGGGCGACCACGACGAGAGGCGCCTCCTAGAGCTGTGGGCGACATGTATGATACCGTCTGGCAGCTTACCGAGTTAGTCCACCGTCAGTATTAGTAGTTGGAGAGATTTATGAGCAGGGACGGTAGGGTCAGTCTAGCGCCCAAGGTTCATCTGACAGAGGGGGTGACAGGCTGCATAGATTTAGACCCCCGACTTTTGACGGGTCATCTCTGGATCCTCTCAGTGTTAAGGAGTGGATACGGAGCATGGAGACGATGATGAGTTTTGCAAAGGGGAGGAGCAGGACAAAGTTTCTAGTGCGACATTCTATCTTGCCAAGGATGCGAGCCATTGGTGGGATACTGTAGTGGCCACGAGAGATGTGGAGGCCATGACCTGGGAGGAGTTCAGGTCGGTGTTTCTCGGCCAATATTTCAGCCATTCTGTCAGGACACAAAAGATGGTGGAGTTTGCGCAGTTGAGGCAGACCGGCACTGTGGCCGAGTACGTACGACAGTTTGAGGCCTTGTCGCGGTTTGCAGGGCATTTGATGAGCCTCGATGAGAATAAGGTACATAAGTTTGTACAGGGCCTGAAGCCGGATATCTATATGGGCATGCAGATTGCGGGGATCCGAGGCATGCCATACGAGGAGGTGGTAACGAAGGCCCTGGATATTGAGGAGGCTCGGGCGAAGCTTCCTAGTTATTGGGAGGTACCTAAGGAGCAGCCTCAGATATTATTTAGAGAGTTGCTGCCACAGTCGAGCGGGGAAGCGACCATGCAGAAGGGCCTGAAGAGGCTAGTGACAGTTCCAGTAGCCAGGGGAGCACTAACAGGCCACAGGGGTCGGGACAATTTCCGGTGTGCCCGAAGTGTCAGAGAAGCCACCCGGGCGAGTGCAGAGTGGCCTCGGTGCGGTGCGATAACTGTGGCGAGGTGGGCCACATGGCTAGGGAGTGTCAGAAGCCGCGTAAGAATCGTTGCTTCAACTGCAATGAGGTGGGACACTTTGCTAACAGATGCCCAGCTGCGAGAAAGACGTCAGCTAGAATTGCACCGAGGGTCTTTGCCCTTTTTGAGCCAGATGATGCTGCCCAGCCATCAATGATTGCAGGTAACATTTTTGTTTCTGGTGTGGCAGCTTATACTTTGATTGATACGGGCGCTACGCACTCGTTTGTGTCAACGAGTTTTGTGGTTAAGGCAAACTTGGAGTTCAATCCCGCCGAGCGACATTATGATGTGACTTTGCCATCAGCGGAACATTTGTATTCAGAACAGGTGGTCCGGGGCAATGTGGTGACAGTGGGGAAGAAACAGTTATATGCCGAGCTAGTCATACTCCACATGAGCGGTTATGAGGTGATCTTGTGAATGGACTGACTTTTCAGACATCATGCAAAGATTGACTGCAGGACCAGAGAGGTTCATTTTCGGCCCCCGGACGGGGAGAGCTACACCTTTAAAGCAGGTAAAACTCTTGCCATGATTTCTACTATCTTTTCTCGTCAGACTCCACAGTTGTTGGGCAAGGGTTGCCAAGGGTTTTTGGCAAGTTTCGGGGATGCGCAGTCATAGGGTGATACTCGGATACATGATATTCTTGTTGTGCAGGAGTTTCTGGAGGTGTTTCGTGATGACTTGCCAGGGTAGCCCCCTGACAGGGAGATCGAATTCGAGATAGATGTCTTCCCAGGTGCCGAGTCGATGTGCAAGAACCCGTAAAGGTTAGCACCTACCGAACTTAAGGAACTGACGGATAAGGGCTTTATATGCCTTAGTTTTTCACTTTGGGGTGCGCTAGTTCTATTCGACAAGAAGAAGGACGGATCCCTACGTATGTGTATTGACTATCAGGAGCTGAATAAGTTGACGGTGAAGAACAGGTATCCATTGCTGAGGATTGACGATTTTGTTTGATCAGCTACAGGGTGCCCGAGTGTTTTCTAAGATCGACCTGAGGTCCGGCTATCATCAGTTGAAGGTGAAGGGAGCGGATGTACCGAAGACGGCCTTCACGACGAGGTACGGGCATTTTGAGTTCCTGGTTTTGTCCTTCGGGTTGACCAGTGCCGTTGCAGCCTTTATGGATCTGATGCACCGGGTGTTCAGGGAGTACCTGGACAAGTTTGTGATTGTGTTTATCGACGACATTCTGATTTATTCGCGGAGTGAGGAGGAGCATAGGGAGCACTTGAGCACCGTATTGACTATTTTAAGCCAGCATCAGCTGTACGCTAAGTTCTCGAAGTGCGCGTTTTGGTTGGACAAGATCCACTTCTTGGGGCATGTTATCTCCTCTGAGGGTATTTCAGTTGATCCGATGAAAGTTCAAGCTGTAAAGGAGTGGCTGCGGCCGACCAGTGCTAGCGAGATACGCAGCTTTCTAGGGTTGGCTAGATATTATTAGAGATTTATTGAGGGTTTTTCTAAGATCTCGGCTCCCTTGACCCGGCTGACCAAAAAAAATGCGAAGTATGAATGGACCAACAAGTGTGAGGACGACTTTCAGACATTGAAGCAGAGATTGACTACGGCTCCTATACTGACGCTGCCCATGGAAGGAGAGAAGTTCTGCATTTATTGTGATGCCTCCAGGATTGATTTGGGGTGTGTTTTGATGCAGGGTGGGAGAGTCATTGCCTATGCCTCTAGGCAGTTGAAGGCGTACGAGCAGAATTATTCCACTCACGATTTGGAACTGGCTGCTATTGTGTTTGCATTCAAGATTTGGAGGCATTATCTTTATGGGCAGCAATGAGAGATTTACTCAGACCATCAGAGCTTGAGGTACATTTTCACGCAGAAGGAGCTGAATTTGAGACAGAGGAGATGACTCGAGCTGGTCAAGGATTACGATGTGGAGATCAGGTACCACCTGGGAAAGGCGAATGTGGTGGCAGACGCCTTGAGTCGGGTGACAGCGTCGACTTCTGCCATGACTTCGATAGGCCTGTTGAGTTGATGATAGAGATGCAGAGTTTTGGCCTGGAGGTGGTTTCTGATCTGGCCGCCACTCTCTCGGCCTTATCGTTGAGGCCAACTATTCTGGACAGGATCAGACAGGCCCAGGAGACTGACTCGGAGTGTAGCGAGCTGAAGGTGAGTATGGAGGCCAGACTTGATTCTGAATTCAGCTATTCAGAGGATGAGATTCTGAAATTTCAGGATAGGTGGTACGTCCCGAAGGATGAGGAGTTGAGGAAGGATATATTATCAGAGACTCATTCATCTTCTTTCTCTGTGCATCCCGGAAGCACTAAGATGTACAGGGACTTTAAGCAGCACTATTGGTGGCCTAACATGAAGCGAGCAGTGGCTAAGTATGTTGAGACCTGCGTAGTCTGTCAGCAGGTGAAGGAGGAACATCAGCAACCGTCCGGGATGCTCCAACTGTTGCCAATACCGGAGTGAAAGTGGGAGCGGATTACTATAGATTTTGTGGTGGGACTACCTAGGACTGCCAAAGGCCATGATGCTATCTGGGTGATTGTAGACAGGTTGACGAAGTCTTCTCACTTTTTGCCTGTGAGGATGACTTATACCATGGATCAGTTTGCCCAGTTGTATATTCAGGAGATAGTCAGACTTCATGGGATTCCAGTGTTGATTGTTTCAGACCTAGAGCCCAGGTTCACGTCCAAGTTTTGAAAGAGTCTGCATAAGGTTATGGGCACCAGGTTAGATTTCAGTACGGCCTTTCATCCTCAGACCGATGCAGTCAGAGCGGACTATATAGATTCTGGAGGATATGCTCAGGGCCTGTGTGTTGGAGTTTCAGACGGCTTGGAGTAAGTTCTTACCGTTAGTGGAGTTCTCATATAATAACAGCTACCGGTCCACCATTGGTATGGTGCCGTACGAGGCCCTCTACGGAAGGAAGTGCAGGTCGCCATTGTATTGGAATGAGGTTCGGGAGGCCCGATTGATAGGTCCTGAGATTTTACAGCAGACTGTCGACAAACTTTCTGTGATACGGAAGAGGATTGAAGTGGCTTAGAGTCGACAGAAGAGTTATGCTGATCAGAGGCATCGGGAGTTGGAGTTTAATGAGGACGACGAGATATTTCTGAAGATCTCGCCGTTCAAGGGAGTGGTGAGGTTTGGAAAGCGGGGGAAGCTCAACCCTCGGTTTGTGGGACCATTCCTGGTTGTTAAGCGGATTGGGAGAACTGCGTACCTGCTTCAGTTGCCTGTGTCGATGGATGCCATCCATGATGTTTTCCATGTCTCAATGCTGAGGAAGTGTATGCGCGATCCCTCTCAGGTAGTACCACAACAGGATATAGAGATCTAGCCGACGTGTCCTACGGGGAGAACCTAGGATCAACTGTAAAGGTGCTGCGCAACAAGGAGATCCTTTTGGTCAAGGTGTTGTGGTGCAACCATGGTGTGGAGGAAACTACTTGGGAGCGGCGTGATGATATGGAGCGGCAGTATCCCAACTTATTCGGTACGTAAATTTTGGGAACAAAATTCTTATAAGGTGGGGGAAATGTAATAACCCGGATAAATTTTGGATTTTAAATCTAATTTTTAAAATTTTTAAGTTAATTTTGGTTGGAATTTCGAGAAATATTTTAACGGGTAAATTAAGTTATAAAACTCGGAATCTAGATTTAGTGACGGTTTTTGAAATTTTAAAGTCGAGAGGACCCGAATTTAATTAAGATGCGGACGATTAAAACACGTGAGGGCATTTTGGTGAATTCAATTATTTTAAATTAAATTATAAAAAAAATAAAAAAATAAAAAATTGAGAAAAAACCGAATGGCTTCACGAAGAAGCCACTCGATTTTCTCTTATGCCCGCGAGCGCTGAGAGAAGACACCGGAGAGCGAAGGACGATCGTGTGCCGAAGTCAGAGCTGCGATCAATGGCCGATAAGCGCGAGTGTGAGAGGAGAGCTGCGAGCGAGTGCTGCTATTCCGACGAACCGAAGCTGTTCGATTTCTGCGGCTTGAGTTCCCGAAGGGTGAGGGCCCTAGCGCCTTCTGCCGTCGACCGAGGGAGTGAGTCTCCGTCCAATTCTGCTGCCAACAACTAGACATTTTGCTGGAGTCCTCCTTCTCCCACCCGAGTGCCGAATGCCACCACCCTGTAAGTCCTTCTCTCCGTCTGTAGTCCTGTCCGGCTTGGCCGAGACTAAGGTTTGGCTTTCCTCCGTTTTTTCTGTGAATTTGGCTGCAAATGTTGAGTGGATTAGGAGGGTGAGTGTGTATGTTAGCAGGTGGACAGCAGGAGACTGGTGAGAGGGAGAGAAACCGAGGGAGATGGTTGAGCCAAAATTCGGATTTTTGTGCTTGAATTTCTGATTTTGGGTTAGATTGTGCTTAATAGGTTGAAATGTGATTGTTTGGTGAAGAAATTGGCGAGATTGGATCGAAGTTGAGATTTTGGCTATTTTTCATATAAACACAGTTCTGTTTTTGGGGATTTTGATAGGGCTATGATTAATCGTTTTAAATTCTGTTTTAGTGGGTTAAAATAGGTGGTTAGAGGAACGTATAGCCGCTGGAATCATTCGATTCCGACATCCAACGCAAAGGTTATGCGCGTCGGAAGTTTATGTCAGATTTTGGTCCAAGTCAAATTAGTGAGCGTTTTTCGTAGAATTGCGACGTGTGATAGCGACATGTCTGTTTTTGGTGCGTAAAGCTAAATTTGAGTGAGTTTTTGGTTGAAGAAAACGAAAATGTGAAATTAGATAAAAATGACAGATCCAGTTTTTGGTGTTTTTCACCTATCTGCAGCTTACCGTTTTAAAATCCGTCTTAATATGTTAAACTAGGTTCCTAAGGGGACGTTTAGCCATTTGAATCGTTTGATTTCGTTAACGGGTACAAAAGTTATGCGCGTCCAAAATTTAAGCTGGTTTTCAAACGAACCAAATTGGTGACCCGTTTTAGTTGGAATATCATGGGTTTAGTTAATGAATGTTATTTTTAAATTCTTTGGTGAGTTTTGAAGTAAACATTGATGAGTGAATTGTTTGCGTTTTAGGTTGAGGCATTTTGGAAAAGCTGTGCGTCGAGCGAGCTTAGGACGCCAGGTAAGTAGTGCATGCATGCGTTTTGCCCAAATGGGCGTACACCGTAGAACTTTAGGGCTTATGTGATTGATTGTAGTGTGCGTGCGTATTGTTTGCATGCATCATTTTTAAACACGGGAACGAAAATGGTCTTGAGCATGTTTTGAGTATGTAGTGAGACACGTGGCAGTGGTACCGTGGATCCTGCTAATGTGTGGGCCGGTGCGTAATCAACCGCGGATTCGGCTCGAAGAGTGCGCCAGTTGTGCCGTCACCCGGCGTGAATGTATTGACGGTGAGGGTGATGGGCAGTGGTACCGCGGATCCTAATAGTGTGTGGGCCGGTGCAACACCAGTCGCGGATCCCACTCGAGGAGTGGGCCGGCTGGGCTGTCGCGAAACATGTGTGTGTGGCAACTATGGCCCCGTGCTGGGGAGGCTAGGACGGGGGCGACGTGTCAGGGTGTAGTGTGGCGCGAGGTACACCTTCACTCTGGTGTGGTTGCTGTGTGGTGATGCTTCTGTGTAGCTTGTGGGCCTAGTTGTTGGGGAGTCCGGGACGGTGGTGACGTGTCAGGGTGTAGGGTAAGGCGTTAGGTTCCTCCTTACCCTGGTGTGGTTACACTAAGCGTCACAGATGTGACAACATGAGTGTGAGTGTAGAGACTGCATGTGATAGGATTGAATTGAAGGTTTTTACTTTCATATTGTACTACTTACTGAGCGTTAAGCTTATGTTGTGTGTTCTATGGTGTAGGTGCTGACGACATTGCTGGTGAGTCTCGAGAGCCTAGTCCTGAGGCCTAGGATGGTTGGCGGCATGCGACTGAGGCATCAGACGGCGGATTTTGTTAGGGCGACCCGACCCGTGGGGATGGTAGGTGGTGGCTGGGTTCGTTTGCAGGTATTTTTCTTTTGCTGTGTTGATGTACAGTTGATGAGATGAGTTGTATATGCGTCAGTGTATAGGTGTTTAGGGAGTGCGTGTGATTTTGGCGACGTACGCATATATTTTACATATAGGAGCTTGGAATTTGCTTTGTATTGTGGATTTTCTTCACTTGTAGTTGATGGATTTGTTGCTTTTAAATTTTGATTGTGTTATGGAGTTATCTCTGGGTGGTTGATGGATAGATATTTAAAACTTTCTAGTAAATTGTGTTCAGGGTTTCATTTTTGGGACAGCCAGTTTTTAGGCGTTATTCTGCCAAAATTTCGGGAGAGAGATTGGGAGTCGAAAGGATATGGAATAAGTATGGATGTGTACAGTGAGTACTTGAGAAGTGTGGGTGAGCGTGAGGGTGTGGCGTGATCGTAGGTGCGAGGGCACGCGGCCCTGCGGGTACTCATGGGTCTTGCGGCGCCGGGTGAGGGCGTGCGTGCGGACGTGCGGTACGGAGGCAGGGTGTGTGGGGCACGCGGCGCTGTGAACGTGTGCATGACATGGTGATGTTGAGTTGGCGCGCGCGGCACTGCGAGGGTGCGCGCGAGGCGTCGAAGTGAGGACGTGAGTGCGCGGCATCGAAATTGTGTAGTTCGAGGGGCGTATTGGATTCTTTCTTAGGATTTTGAGTCTTGTCGGTTTATTTTAAAACTATTTTAAATTATTTTCTTTTCCGCTGCGTATTTTTATATTGAGGATTTCGTGTTCCCTCTTCGAGACGCGAGTTGTTTTCAAATCGAGTCGAAAATTTTTCATGCTCACAAAGGTTCTTTTGAAGATGATTTGAAAACAAAAGTACTATTAAACTGAGTGAGTTGTGTCAAGTTTTAGTGTGTCATAGTGTGTATATGTAGACGTATTGTAGCGCACTGGGAACGTGGAGGTTTCTCGGGGTGTTACAATAATACTTTTTCCACTAAACCTTTGTTTGTTATAGATAAAATAATATTTAATAGTACATATTTTGTTCACACAATTAGACCTTAAATCATTGAAATATGTTTTTCTTGGGTGTTCTGTCTTTAAAAAAGATTATAAATGTTTTTGTCATGCTCTTGATCAATGTACGGTCTTAGTTGATGTTACATTGTTGGACAGTACAACTTTCATTTCTATATCATCTAGTAATTAAAGTCAGGGGGAGACTGATGATACGTTACTCTAACTGACTAACAAACAGTAACAGTAGGAAGAGAAATAATTTCTTCTTCAAAGATAATGTCTTCTAATCTTATCTCTCCTTACAAGCTTGACATCTTCAAAAACCAAACATTTCTCGTCTCTAAGAATGCTTTAGCAATAGGCCCGAACCTATTCCATTAACCTTTCGAGATATTCAACAAAATAGCAACTAGTGACTCTTGAATCGAATTATTCATGAGTTCTACGAGGTCTTGTATTAGTTGGATAATCATAAACAATGGAAATGATTTAAAATGGGCTTTTTACCATCCAACGTTGACAAGAGATTTAGTTGCCTATGTTGGTACCCTATTAAGTATATAAACTTTTTTTTTGTAGTGCTTCACCTCATAAAGATTCTTGTAAGGTATATTCCTTACCATACACTTAATCATTATATTCTGTGTCTCACCTATAAAATTCACGTTGGTGTACTAAGAATTACTACCACATTCTTATAGGGATTTAACATAATGCTCCCCATCACAGTCTGATCTGATAGCTTTTGTCGTGGCCTAGGTTAAAATGAATTAAGTTAATCACATTGGGATAATAAAATGTGATTGGAAATGGTAATTAAACATATATTAGCATCCTAGCGAGTTAGTTACGCCATTATATTAAACTGTCATTTGTGCAAGAATATGTGAAGAAAGTAATTGACTACACAATAAAATATATATTTCTGAACCAAAAATATATATAATTTTAGCGACAAAAGTTAGTGGAGGCACTTACTATGAGAAGAACCACATTTTAGCAGCAGGGTTATAACGTTTAGAATTTTACTCTACTTTGAGGTGATAAATAAGATAACTTAAAAGATAGAAATTGGCTTTAGAAGTAAGTCTACTGGATATACGAATAGAAAGTTATGTATGTGAAAATTCAACACGTTGCTTGAGAAATAAGTTAAAATAGAACTTTCGACTTTGTGTGGTTAAAATTAGATACTCATGTTAGAATTGAGGATCATAAAGCAACACAAATAAACTCCACGTAACATATCATGTAATAAAAATTATCGACTAATCAGGTGGTGACATGTTGGACCGCTAAGATTAGTCACTGATTGTGTGATTAAGGTATATTTGGAAAAATAATCAGGAATAATTAAGTTAAGTTAATTATACCTTAATTATAATTAGGGTTGGTGATTTAGTAATTAGTTGAACATTTAAGGATATTTTGGTATTTTCACTTAGAATAATAATGACTTAAAGTAACTTTTGTCCCAAAATTATCATTTTGCCCTTTAAACATAATAAAAGACAAGAACAAGAGCAAGACTCATATTTTATTGCTCCATTAGCTAAGGAAAGAAGAGAAAGAGAACATGGAGAAAGGAGGTTAAGAAGAAAAAGAGAGAAATTGAGTAAAAAAGATTGAGATATAATCTTTGCAACCAAAGTAAAAGTTGGACTATACTCGGTAATTATCTTAAAGAGTCTACCACCAAAAGGCTGACAGTGAGAAATTAAGGAGAAATAAAGGCAATAATTCTACTCTGAGTATTTATTAGAACTATGCTTTTATTGCTTAGGTGTAAGTTGTTGAAGTATGCTTGTTGGCTTTTGTTGGGATAGTGATAGATTATAGGATCATGAAATATGCTCTTTGTGACTACGCTAAATATCATACAGAATAAAAGATAAACACACAATTATGAAGAGAAAGAAACAGAGGAGAAGACAAGAAGAAACACCACAATTACTCTCGGTCAACAGATCCGAAGAGTCTCCCAAAAACAGAACAAAAATTAGAAGATAGCGTGGAAGTGAAATTGATTAGGAGAGTACCCGTGGCTAGCGTCAAAGCAACTCGGTGCTTTGGGTGAGAAAACTTCTTGTTGCCAAGAAGCTTCACAATGTAAGGGGCTTGGTTTTCCAAACCTTCTTTTGCTTTCCACCTTTGGCAAGGTTGGAGAGGAGGAATGGTAGAGCGCAACTCCAAGAACCCGCAGAATTGGAGAAGCAAGTCGGTTTCCTGCACTGGCAAGGAGGGCACCGAGAGACCCACGGAGAACAATCCAACTTTGGAAGCTAAAATTCACTCTATATTCCATTTGACAAAAGACTCATATAATGCTTCCAGATGAAGCTTAAATAAATGAAGAATCGCTAGAAAAGGAAGGAGGAAAGAGCTATTGAAAAATAGTCGTGCTCCTCTGCTCCACATTCCTTGCTGTGTGGGCGCCTGTTGTGCGTCTAGCTGCCTCTAGCGCACCCAACTGTCTCCTGTTGCATGCTAAGCTGCCTCCTATGTGCCTCCAGCTGCCTTATGTGAACCATTCTTTGTCCATTCATACTTTCCTAAGGCTAAATAAAATGTACAAATATCCTACACAATAATAAGGCTACAAGTTTGCCCAATTACAACTAAAGAAGGCTAATGTTTACCAAGTGCTAAGGTTTACTAAAAAAAAATATTTGAATAGCTTCGTTACACAATTTCTTAATGGGAAGACAAATTCCTTCTTCAATCATTCCATTCCAATATTTAAGAATACCTTTCCTGCAAGATCAACACATGTTTTAGTGAGAGGACTCAATTGATCACTTACCTTGATTTCAGCTGGAGTCTTTGGACTCCGGGACACATCATCCTCTTTGGGTGAGTAAAGATTTGTCCTCAAATGTAGAAGGTAGCTTCCTTGCAATCCTTGGCATTGGATGAGCACTATCATTGGCTCCTTGAGAGGGGTACCTACAAAATGATCAAAGTCCATAATATGGAAGTTCGGCCATGGACTTGGCCTTGATCGGTGATGGCTAGCCCCTAGCACATCATCCTCTTGGTGGGATTGAGTATTTGGCCTTAAATCCGGAGGGTCAACTCCTTGAAATCCTTCCTTTTCAAATATAAAGGGTACAAATTTAAACATGGTTAGCCTTGTTGAGAAATCACAATCTAAATGGAAAACAAGGAATAGGATTATCATCAATATCAAAATTCAATAAAATTACCTCCAACAAGAAAATATATTACAAATTGAAAACAGTGATAGACCCTTCTAAACTCATGGTGATGAGAGTTCTAACACCTTGTTGAAACATCTTTCTTCTTGAATAATCCATCTAACTCAAATAAAAAACAATGGACTCACACACCGTCTTGGATAAAACAACCAAGAAATTGTAATGCAAAAGGAGATGAACTCCAAGAATTGAACACAAGTTTGATTTTCTATTTTCTCAATGGCCAAAAGCTTCTCTCTAAGGCAACAACAATGAAATATAAATACCCTTCTTAATTAGACTTTGTAAAATAAATCAAAATTAAACCAAATTAAACCTAAAGAAAATCTTCCTAACAAACTGCCCCACTTATTAAATGCATGAGGCAACTATGCATGCAATTTATTAAAATGCATAAATATAGATAAATTAGGTCTTGATGGAGAGTGTGGATGTGCCTTTATTTGATATGGCTTCTTGGACGTTAATCAACTCGGTTCCATCATTGATGATCCATTATAGTAGATGTTTCAAAATGTCACGACCTGAGAACTCACACGGTCTCCCGGGCCGCAATGGCTCAACATCTCGTACTATTTTACTTTAAAGCTTTTCAAAAGAATATTTGTAAGCATTGAAAATTTCAAAACTCGTCCCTTTAAAACTTAAAACTCATTTGAAAATACGCAGCGGAATCGTTCCCGTTTCGTTGGGAAAACCATTCTATTAAAATCATCTTGAATCCATTTCAAATGTGTGGAAGATATAAAACATGATTAAAAACACCATTGAAAGTTGGAATCAAAAGTTGGAAATCCAAAATTTAAAAAAAAAAAATTATGCTGCAAGTAGCACGCCGTGCGCGCTTCGGCCATCTAGCGTGCGTGTGTCGCCAGTCCGAGGCACGCACTGCGCGTGCCCTTAGGGCCGATCGATCGGCACCCTTTCGGGTGTCCACCGACATTGGTATCGACCTATCGATCGATCGGCCACTGAGCGTTGATCGATTGGCTACCTTCCTGCCTGACCTCAACGTGCGTTGATCGATCGGGCCCATCTGGCGATCGATCAGCTGGGCGCACCCCGCACACTCATTGCTTGCTATTCATGCCTCGTACTCTTGCCTTCACGCCCCCCACGCGCACCGCGCTGGTCAGCACGCACCTGCTCGCCCCGAACCGCCCTTTTTCCTCATTTTTTCCTTCCAAACCTAATTCACACCTCCTAAAAAACCTCCATATCAACTCAAAAACTCACTACCTCAGTTTCTCAGAAATTCCTCCATTCATAAACTCAAAACCAAATCTTAAACCTTTCGACAAAACATATCATTTTCATCGAAATCTATCCATCCTAACATACCAAATTCATTTTTCAAATCTCTCCATTCCTATACAAAGTATCTCCATAATAAAATGCAATTTTTCCAAATCATCTAACCAATAAGCTAACCTAACACATACATAGCCACCCACGGATCAGAATCGCCCTAACAAAATCCATTGAATCGGTGCCATGGATGCATCCCTCCAACTACACCTGTTAGTC
>CM039517.1:19077451-19109189 GCA_022433055.1 Begonia peltatifolia | reverse complement strand
AATGCTCTCGGTCAACAGTTCTGAAGAGTCTCCCAAAAAGATCAGAAATATGCTGAAAAGAAAAACAGACAACAAAACAAACAGACTCAAAAAATAAAAAAAAAAATAGAATAGAAGACTCAAAACAACAAAGCAAAGATCAACTCTTGCCCTGATACCAGATGATAACCTTTGGTCCCTTAGATCTCTCTCTCAACAGGACAAGGTACATACGGAAGCCAGAAAACAATAAGCAAAACTCGTTGTTCTCAAGTTTAACAAAAAACAACCCAGAAACAGAGACTAAAACGAAAAATGGAATAAATAATGGAGTGCTGGTGGGTGAGTGAGATACCTGGTGTAAGTTACCCAAAAGACGCCAATGGAGTGAATAGGATGAAGATAAACCACGATGGAGTCGATCAGATATTACACACCGATTGGAACAAAAATGATAAACCTTCGGTTATGACGTACTAGAGGAACCCAATTCAGATATTACGCACTGAATTAAGCTGCCAACGATGGAGAATCCATTCATTGATATCGCACTGAAGGGAAACTCCGATAGTTTGGATGTACGCACCGAACAGCTAGTAGGTTCGATGAACCTCTCAAAAAAGGAAGATAAAACTTCAATAGATTTTCATTGATGCAAAGATCCTTTACAACCATTCAGACTATGAATAAATAGCAGAAGACAATCGTGTTATGAAGAAAACCAGAAAGGAAAACAATCTAATAAGGAAGGTGCCGTTTGAGAAAAATAGCCATTGAAGCGTACAATATCAGCCCCGCACCTGTTGCTGTGCGCGTCTCCTACGCCATTGTGTGCGCTCGATGGTGTCTGCACACGCTTGGTCATGTGCGTGCTCAATGTTCTTGTGTGCTCGTGCCTGCTGCTGTTCAGCTGTGATGCTGCGTGCTCATCCTGATGCATGCACGCCCAGGTGCAACTCATGTGCCATTCTCCATGCCATGTGCACTATTCTCCATGCGAAGTGAGCCATACTTCCATCTTGTGCATGCCTCCTCCCTTTTAATCGTGCTTGCCACTTGCTACTGCAGCCTTCCTTTGCGTGGGCTAGGTGCTTGACAGAATGTCCCTTCCATGTAAGCCCATTTGGTGTGTGTTATTTCTTCAACCAAGGCACGAGATTGCTTTGCCATGTGCATCCTTCCTTCAAGCCATGTGTCCATGCTCTCAATCTATGCTTTAAAATAGTCTTTACCTACAAAATCCACAAATTGATTAGATGGAAAATTAGTTAAGTTATGTACCTTGATTTGTAATCGTCCGATAGGAGCCCGTAGTGTATCAACAGGCCAGAGAAAAAACTCTGGGTCAGGCAACCCGATACCAGAAAAGAGAATTCGATCACTCAGGTGAATGCTAGATTTGTAGCGAAAGTATTTAAAGTAAATACAAAGCCAATGCCCACACATGAGTAGGTCAATACCCATATAGTGAATCCCAAACAGATAGTGCAACGCACAAGTTTAAAAATAATTTACTAAACAGGAAAGTAAAAAAATATGATCCACAAGTTTAAGTTTATAGACCCAAGAATAATAAATGAGTTGTACAAGATGCTAAACACCAGCAACCCTTCAATCTCTATCAAAGCTAACTGCTCTTCTCTTTACTTGGATTGAGAGTGGATTGTTGGGATGAGTGACTAACTCAGTAGAAATGTTATACAAAATGCATCTTGATTTAAAAATGAAATTTTGTATTTGTTTCAAACCATGATATAATTTCAAAATTATGCATGAGTTTGCTAAGCTATCAAGGAAACCATTTCTTCCTTTCCATAAAATTAACTCCATGAGCCCTCAATGAAATTGTTATAAAACATGACACATACAAACAAAATTCGATACAACCTTAAAGGTAACCATTCAGTAAATGAGGGTACTTCGACAACATTTTGGATTGGAGCTCCCAAGTCGCTTCCTGCTCAGTATGGTTCCTCCACAACATCGAAACCAAATGAATCTCCCCACGACGAAGGACTCGTAACTCTCTCCCTATGGTTTGCTTTGGCTCTTCTTCATAGGAGATATCCTCCTGGATAGGAATGTTGGTCTAGGAGATGACATGCAAAGGGTCTAGCGTGTACTTCCTCTACAAGGATATGTGGAAACATTATGGACGTACCCAAACTAAGAAGTAAATCGAGTCTGTATGCAACATTACCAACCCGAATAAATCTAGAACATAGGAATGTACCTCGAGACCAATTTTCCTTTAACTCCAAATTAGCTGATGGCACGCCTCAGTCGAACCTTTAGGAAAATAAAATCCTAGCCTCAAATTCAACATCACAGCTCTTGAAATTGACGTAACTCTTTTGCCTACTTTTTGTTGTCTTCAACCTCTCCCAAATTAGTTGGATCTTCTTCGTGGTTTTCTCGATCAACTCGGGTTCAAGAAGAACTCTCTTCTCCGCCTCACCGCAATATAGTGGCGAGTGACAAGGCCATCCATACAACACCTCAAAGCGAGAAACTCAAAATGTTGGCCTTGATAGTTATTTTCATAAAAAATTTGACCAACAACAGATGATTGGTCCAACTATCCCTAAAATCTAGAATATAAGTTCATAACACATCTTTTGAAATCTTGATGGTACGCTAATACCGCTTATTTGTCTGAGATGATGCGTCGTACTGAGATTCAACTCTTTACCTAGTGCTTTTTGCAAAGCTCTCTAAAAGTTGGAAGTGAACCAAGAGTCACGGTTAGAAAATGACAAAGAAAAATGACCTTCTAAAACTGTGTTAAACCCACAATAACAGCAGTAGTGTTCAATGCTTGGTTTTGCCGAGAACACCCCAAAATAAGCTTGCAGAAAAGTATTCAAATGACTCCAAATTGAATAAAATTTGACGTGTGTATTACCTTATGAGTGAATTTCAAAACTCTATAATATAATAAGAAAATATGCAAAAGAAAACAAAATTGTACGGAACAACCCGTGGCTGGTTTGCTAAGCAACTATGGGTGCTTTCAGATAATGATTCTTTCCATTGAAAGAAACACCAGCGTTGGGGATGGTTTGACCCACCTTCTTCTTAGTTCCAACTCTAGAAAGAGAGGAGAGAAGGATGGAGGTAAGAACCTACCAAATAACCTTGATCTTGGAAAGCAATGGAGGCACACTCCACTCGGTTACAAGCAAGCCGAGACACTCACCTTGAAAAAGTCGAGAGCCTTTTGGTTTTGAGAGGGAAAATCCACTATTTATTGATAAAAAACTGAATACAAACAATAATAGCAATGCTTAAATAGGATCCTAAGAAATTCTAGGGTTGCTAGTTCAAAATGTTGAAGAAAAAGGCTAAAGGAGTGCTCTAGCCATTGATGCGTCCGTGTGGCCGAGCGCGCATGCTCCACTAGTGCCGTACTTGTGCTTGCATGGACAAATAACCGTCCTTTGGATGGCTGAAATGCAGGGCTGCTGATGAGTGAAAGAAGGCTCTAGAACATGTCCTTGCTAGTAATGAACATGTTCTTAACATATCAACGGTTAGTGATTATAACTTACTATTATATACTTAGTTAAAAATTACCGCGCAAGCCCAATTATTCTAACCAAGAGTGAATGAGAGTGAGCCATAGAAAGAAAGGATAGGTTTTGATATTAAATTCATGTTTGTGACGCTCCATTCTTCAACTTTTGTTAAACTAAGTCAGTTTATAAACCCCATTTTGTTTGTCTTCTGGTGGTTCATAAATATTTGTTGGATTCAGATTTTGAGCTCCAAACTCAAAATCTTTTATTGTTTTTATGTTATTTCATTCAATCTATAGTTTGTACAAGTTTTTATACCAATTAGAGGTTAAAATCGATGAAAAAATTGAGTTTTCAATAAAATCTGTCACGAAAAAGTCATCTCTTGTTGTCCACTATTCGAGTCAGGCGATTGCAAGAGACATAGGTCTAGGTATTTGCCTGTGGAAGTGCAAATATGGGGGAGTTTTCTTCAAACTTAACTAGCAGATGCCCAGAGCTGAAGAGCAGACTCCCGCTGCAGATGCTTAGATCAACATATAAAAACCTAATCTTGAAGCACTATTTTTTGAGGTTCAACTTGTAGAAACATGCAGAGACACACAATCACCTGCAACAGATGCATGAATAGTCTCATGAACATTCAGACAACAAAAGTAACAATAAGGTCTAAATTGTTAATAGTTCATATGTTAAAGTTCATGTTTTCAAAAAAATAGCTTACAATCTAAATTGCCACTAACCCCAAAGGATGGGTTTGAATTTTCATTCACGCAATTATATATTATTAAATCTACTCCAACTATTGTACTAATAAATCTTAGACTCACTACATAAAGATAGATGATAATTATTTGAAACTCATAAAAAAATAGCTTAATATTTTTTATTTATTTTAAACAAGCATTATCCTAGATAATATTATTTGAATAACGAGTATATAGGATATTAATTTAAACCCAATATGAATATCATGCTTGTATTTGATCTACTATGAGTATTTAAATAGATATTGAGTCTTACCCATGCTAAGCCTATTTTCTAGCAATTATAGAAGTTTGTTTGTTCCTTCTGCTGGAAGAATATTTTAGTAGTAAAAGAAAAATATTTGACAAATGGGAGAGACTAGGTAGCTTAGAAGAGAAAAGCCACTTGTCTTACATCTCACTTTTGTTTTTGCTTCATACAAACTCAAAGACATCAAATTAGTGGCACCTTGACGTAGCACGAAGATGGCAAGTTTGAAAGTTACCTCAGCTTTTAGGACTCTTGGCAGAAAATGAGTGCTGAATTTGAAAAGATATAACTTTGTCAAAACGCGTCGTGTTTGCATGAAATGTAATATTTCTCTATGTCTAAAATATACCCTGCAAAAATTAAGAGAAAATACCATGAGAAGCAAAAGTTATTGTAGAAATGGTAAGGGTTGACGAAATTCAAACTACATCTCACGATTGAGAATTTAGGACTGACTTGAGATAAAGATTTTGGCAAATATAGCTCTTGTTAATGAGATTTTTGGTCAACCCTTGCTCTTTAAGTGAGGATGATTCCCTCCAAAACTTCGTCCTGAAATTTGATGTGGAAAAGAAGTTTTGAATAAAAAGGTCCGAGTTGGTCCGAATAGGCACTAGGGGAAGCACTCCAACTTCTATGGCCTCCAATTCTAGGGGAAGCATTCTAACTTGGGGTTGTTGTGAATTGGGGTGTAATCTTGCTGAAGATTTAACCACTTGAAAACAGGTAATGAGAAGGAAATACTAATAGGAGTATTTGATCAAATTCGCAAGATAAAATACAACTTTTGACACAAACAAACAATGGGAAACAAACAAAATGTGGTTTACTTGAATGAAAAACTCAAAACAAAGAAGGTTTAGTAATTTTTATGATTCAAAGATCTTTACAATAGTTGCTTAGAGGACTATTTAATCCAAACAAACTAGGTAAACAACCCATAAAGGAAAATACCAAAATAAACCCTCATACAAGGAATGTAATACCACGAGAATCCTCCACGATTCCCTGTTCGCTACCAACTACTACTTGACACCATCCCTCATATCCTCTACTAAATATTTCTTAGAAATTTGAAAGCTTTATTTTTCATTTCAAAATGACTTTTTTTTTTTACTCAAAACAACTTCCAAAAGAATGTGCATAAATGCCGCAGCGAAAACTCGTTTAAACTCGGTTTAAAGAAACTTCACTTTTAAAACATAAAAATAAAGAGACCGGTCGACACCTGCAAAAGCCTGTCGACACTTAAGTTGTCTCGGGTTCCCATCGGTCAACACTGACAAACACCGATCGACACTACATATCTCTCAGGTCCTTTCATCGGTCGACACCCGCTGTCACAGGTCGACACCTTGATCCTCTCTGTCCGCGCAGGTCAACTCTCGCGGTCGATACCGCTGCCAATTTTACACGGACTGATCGACATTTGTAGCCAAGGGTCGACACTTACTTCGACTCTGCCCTGCGCAGGTCGAGTCCCGCGGTCGACACTCATCTTCTAATTTACACTGATCGGTCGACACCTATGGACTTTGGTCGACACTTTACACCCAAAAACTTCAACAGAATTCAACAAATCAACACGAATTTTTGACTAAACGTTAAAAACCATAAATTCACTCCTCGACTCAATTTACAACCTGTTACGCATGCCAAAATACTCAACCCAAATTCAAATCTCTCTTTTACATTAAAATAACTATGTACGACTCAAAATACCTCACCATTCAATACTTACACCCGCCATAGTTAAAACGCCTCAACAGCTGGCTCAGTCGTCTCACGAGCATTCTCCTCCAACTGCCTCCTAGTCCTAGGCATGCTCAGGATACTCACTAGCTGCGCGTCGTCGCCTAGATCACAGAACTCAACTATTAGTCTAATGCTAAGTAAGTAATACATATAAACTTAAACACTGAAAAACATTCACATCCTAACATACGCAGTTTCTACAGTTTCGTCTCTACTTTCATTTTCGTCTCTTTCTTATATCTTCTTTATCTTCTTACTACTGGGTTCTTCTTTACGTGCTAGATCGAGATAATACACCTGACGGTCCACCTCACTGGACAAGACCAAACTCGATCTAGTAAAGTGACACACCTCGCGGTCCACCTCACTGGACAAGGTCACCACGTAAAGCGGAGGAAGAGTGAGACATCTCGCGGTCCAACTCACTGGACAAGACCACTCAACCTCACCTTTATTATCTTCTTACGTATCTTCTCATTTCATTCGTCTCGTCACATCCTACTGTTTTACTTCATAAAAATATGGAAATTCATTTTTGTTTCGTTTCGTAATTTAAAACCATGATACATATTACAAAGCATAACATAAAGTAAACGTACAATGCATCCTACTGAACTGTGATGTAGGCCCGAAGGCAAAACTCCTACTACACTACTTACTTGGCGTCCTTAGCACTCGTAGTCCAAAATCTCGTACGCTAACTGGAAAACCTATAAAACTACACATCTATTAGCTCTACTTTTCATTAACTCCGTAAAACTTTATAGGGATTAACCACTAAATCCTCACTCAGTCCAAACTGAGATTCCAACTAATGCTCCGACTAATCTTTCAAAAATTCATAACTCCGCCCATACACCTCCGATTTGGACGATTCAAAACACTACGGGCTCCTCGTGACATCTAGTTTCTAATGGTCTCATCAACTTCCTAATCCCACACATACAGCTTGGCTGAACAGAACCCGTTCAGTAACCCGAGTCGTTCGGTTATCTACACACTCAATCATCTCCATAAAACTTATAATCTACTTCTATTCCTAGCTTAAACACCAACACGCAAATACAATTCGACTATAACACTCAAATTTTGTATCTCCCTCCTAGGGCTCACCCAGCTCTCCCCCTAATTCCATTTTTACTGCTCAAAACGACCAAAGGACTAGCTATCTATTGAAAACTAACCAAAACTTACTGTAGATTTGAAGAAACAGATGAGAACGGAAGGAAATCGCCGCCGGAAGGAGACGTCGAGCTGTTCGTGCAGGAGAAGAAGAAGAAGAAGAAGAAGAGCAAGGGGGATTTCCGTTCCTCCCCTCTGTTTTGTTGTTTTATTTTGTTTTTAAATAAAAATAATAATAATAATTACTAATTACCAATTCACTCTCAACCTTAACTCTTTTGATAAATCTATCATACGATCAGTGTTCAAATAAAATCTTAAAATTTCTCCATCACCATTATTCCTGAAATAATCCTTTACCTAACGCTACAAACTTTCCGGCCTCGATTCCGATTCAAACCTTGCTATTGACTGATACGAAATTCTGAAAAATTGAATTAACTGAAATTTTCTAGTTATTACATTTCACCCTGCTTAAAAGAAATTTTGTCCTCAAAATTTTGTTACCTGAATAGTTCTGGGTATCGGCTCATCATGTCCTGCTGCCGCTCCCAAGTTGCTTCTTCTACGTTATGGTGGCGCCATAAAACTTTCACCAGTGGAATCTCCTTGTTGCGTAGAGTCTTCACTGCATAATCTAAAATCTCCACTGGCCTCTCTTCATACGTTAATGTGGGTTGAACCTCTATGTCTGCTGCTCCACGACGTGAGAAGGATCTCGCATACACTTCCTTAGCATGGACATGTGGAACAAGTTGTGAATCCCTTCCATAGAGGCTAGTAGCTGTAACTGATAAGCTGTCTTTCCTACTCTCTTCGTAATTGGAAATTGTCCAATAAATCTTAGGTTTAACTTGCCTCTTTTCCCAAATCTTACCACTCCTTTAAATGGCAAAATCCTCAGGAAGACTTCATCACCCACATTAAATTCTAGCTCTCTTCTCCGACGATCTGCATAACTCTTCTGTCGGCTTTGAACTGTTAAGATACACTGCCGAATAAATGCAACTTTCTCTACTGTCTGCTGCAAAATATCTGGACCTACTAATCTCGTTTCGCCAACTTCATCCCAAAAAAGCAGGGACCTGCACTTTCTCCCGTTAAGGGCTTCGTATGGAGCCATATCTATCGTGACCTGGAAACTGTTATTATAAGAAAATTCTACCAACGGCAGATATCTGCTCCATGACTCTTGGAACTCCAGTACACAAGCTCGAAGCATATCCTCCAGTGTCTGTATAGTCCTCTCAGATTGTCCATCCGTTTAAGGATGAAACGCTGTACTAAAACTGAGCTGCGTACTCATGGCCTTGTGCAAACTCTTCCAAAACTTCAATGTAAATTTAGGGTCCCTGTCTGATACAATTAAAGTTGGAACCCCGTGCAATCGCACAATCTCTTGAATATATAGTTCGGGGAAGTGATCCATAGAATACGTCATCTTCACTGGCAGAAAATGGGCCGATTTGGTTAACCTGTCCACTATGACCCATATTCCGTCATAGTCCTTTGTCATCCAAGGCAGCCCTACCACAAAGTCCATCGCTATTTGCTTCCATTTCCATTTCGGTATCGGCAATGGCTGTAATTTTCCTGCTGGTCTCTGATATTCGGCCTTAACCTACTGGCAGATCAAACATGCCTCTACGTACTTCGCCACCATTCTCTTCATATCAGGCCACCAATAATGCTGTTTAAGATCTCTGTACATCTTGGTACTCCCTAGACGCACAGAAAATCTCAAGGAGTAGGCTTCAGCCAATATTTCCCTCCGTAGTTCTTCATTATTCGGAACGAACCACCTATTTCAAAACTTAAGAATTCCGTCGTCCGAATATCTAAAATCTGACATGACGTTGGAAGCCATGTTTGACTTAATTTCTTTGCATTCAGCGCTGTCCTTTTGGGCCTGCTTAATCTTTTCCAAAATAATGGGTTGTAGAGACATAGTCGATAACATGGCCGATACATTCGACACCACCTTTAATTCGAACTTCCGAAACTCCGCATCCAAAGCCACAGGCATGCCTGAAGTCATAGCCGAAGTAGATGCCGTCACTCTACTCAAAGCATCGGCTACTACATTTGCCTTGTCGGGATGATACTTAATCTCGAGATCATAATCCTTCACAAATTCTAACCACCACCGTTGCCTCATATTTAACTCCTTTTGAGTAAAAATATACTTCAAGCTTTTGCGATCGGAATATATCTCGCACTACTGTCCATATAAATAATGCCTCCAAATCTTCAGCACAAAAACTACCGCAGCTAGTTCCAGGTCGTGAGTCGGGTAGTTCTGCTGATAAGCTTTCAATTGTCTAGAGGCATATGCCACCACCTTCCCTTCCTGCATTAATACACATTCCAGTTCTACCTTTGAAGTATCGCAGTAAATACTAAACTTTCCGTCCTCTGTAGGAAGCGTCAGGATTTGAACAGTAGTTAATCTCTACTTCAACGTCTGGAAACTATGCTCACAATCCTCGGACCACAGGTATTTCACACTTTTCCTCGTTAACCGGGTCAGGGGTGCCACAATCTTCGAAAATTCCTCAATGAATCTCCTGTAATAAACCGCTAACCCGAAAAAACTTCGTATCTCCGTAACATTCTTCGGCTGTGGCCACTTCTTAACTACTTGGATCTTTGCTAGATCAACCGCTATTCCATCGCTCGAGATGACGTGACCAAGAAAATGGATTCTATCCAGCCAGAATTCGCACTTTGAAAACTTTGCATAAAGTTGGTGTCGCTTCAGGGTTTCGAACACCAATCTCAAGTGCTCCTTATGCTCTTCCTCACTCCGAGAGTACACCAAAATGTCATCGATAAACACTATGACGAATTTATCGAGATAATCATGGAACACTCTGTTCATCAGGTCCATAAAGGCGGCTGGAGCATTTGTTAGTCCAAAAGACATCACTAGGAACTCATAATGTCCATACCGCGTCCGAAAAGCCGTCTTCGGCATATCTTCTGATCTGACCTTCAACTGATAATAACTCGATCTCAGGTCAATCTTTGAAAACACACGCGCACCTTGGAGTTGATCAAATAAATCATCTATCCTTGGCAAAGGGTACTTATTCTTAATCGTTAGCTTATTCAACTCCCTGTAGTCGATGCACATGTGTAACGACCCGTCTTTCTTCTTGACAAAAAGAATCGGCGCGCCCCACGGCAAAAAGCTAGGGCGTATAAACCCCTTCTATACCAATTCTTCTAATTGCTTCTTCAACTCCGCTGGCGCTAATCTGTAGGGATTGTTTGATACTGGTTCAGCTTCTAGATACACATCTATTGCAAACTCTATTTCCCGATCCGGAGGTAAACCAGGTAAATCATATAGGAAAACTTTAGGAAAGTCTTGAATAATTAAAACATCCTGCGTTCTCGAATCCTTGGGAATCTGCTTATCCATAATCCTGGCAAGAAAACCAAAACACTCACCCGTTAAAACTTGACGAGCACTGACAGGCACCATCACAGATATCTTCCGGATATTCTTTGCAGCTTGAAAAGTATGCTTCTCACCATCTGGCGGTTGGAAGTTCACCATGCCTGCCCTGCAGTCAATCGTGGCGTAGTGCTTGAACAGTCAATCCATTCTCAGTATCATGTCACATCCCGTTATTCCCATAATAATGAGATCGGCCGATAAATTCTTGCTTCCCACCGACACCACGCTATCACACACTACTTGATTTGAGTGCATACGCGCACCAAAAGGCAACATCACCACATAACCACAGTCCGTTGATACAGGCCATATATCCAACTTAACCACGAATGTAGTTGCAATAAACGAATGCGTTGCACTAGAATCAATCAATGTATGGTACCTGACACCACGGCTGGCTGCTCCTCATCTCCTGACTCAATCATAGCAAATGCCCTCGGTGCTGTGCGCGTCGAACCTTTCTTCAAAGCTGGACAGTCTCTACTGTTGTGGCCCACCTCGATACAATTAAAACATCGTACAACCTGAGGCTTCGGGCAGTCTCTGGCCACATGTCCAGCTTCATTGCAGTTGTAGCACTTTCCAGAGTTCCATCTGCACTCTCCCGGATGATACTTCATACATTTGGGGCACTGGGGGTACTGTACCGGTCCTTGTAGCCTTTTGCTACTCCCCTGGCTGCTAGAACCCTCGCTAAATCTCTTTGTGCCTCTCTGTTGTGGCGGCTAGGAGACACTTCTACTCTGCTGTGGGGCCACTTCTCTCAAGGATTGCCTGGAAGCCTCCCTCTGACTGATACACTTCATCTAGGCTTCCTCTACCTCCTGGCTCGGCCACCACCTCGGAGTAAGGCACATCTCGTATGCCCGCTATCTTCACTGCTTTGTATATTTCCAGCTTCAATTCTTGTACAAACTAAAACACTTAATCCTCATTTCGGCTTACCAAATTGGTGGCAAACTAGGACAAGAACTCTCAAACTTCTTACAAGGGAGATAATCCAATAAAAAAGGTACATCTTAAACTCTAAGAGCCAAGTTTGAAACCTTGCATATAAAAGAATATGAAGAAGAAAGCATCTCTGACTACTTTTCAAGAGTCTTAATGGTGACCAATCAACTTGAAAAAAATAATGAAAAGTTAGATGATGTAAAAATTATGGAGGAAATCCTTAAATCGATAGATTCAAAGTTCAAACATATTGTCATTACTATTGAAGAAACAAAAGACTTAAAGATAATGACAATGGAACAACTTTTTGGATGTTACAAGATTACATAGAAAAGAAAAATATTTGAAAATAGGAGAGATAAGGTAGTTTAGAAGGAAAAAACTATTTATCTTATTTTTCACTTTTGTTTTTACATATAAACTTCAAGACATTCCCTCTATTTATAGCAGTGACACCTTGTCAACCAATGGTTAAGATTAAGGCATCTCAATTCTAATTTAGTAGTCATAAATGACTCTCTAGAAGAATTTAAAAAGAGATTTCTCTAAAACATACTACTTAATATACTAGACTATTCTATAAGTTTTTATAAGTTAGACTTTTAAAAAATTATTTGTCTAGAATATGTTTCTAGAATTTGAACTTCTAAACAATTAAGGCTGAAAACTAAACTACGTAAAAACAATTAAAGCCCAAAAAATCAAGTTTATATTTTCAACACCTTCTATCATCAAATTAAGATCAAGTTTCACTCTTTGGAGATTGGGGTTAGCTAGTTCAGTTTGTTCGAGTTCAAATCTGGAACTAGCTGAATCGTGGCCACTCGTGATTGCAAGCTGACTACTAGTGTAACGTTTTGGTCAAAGTGTGGAAAATGAGGGTCGGAGACAAGCTATTGTACTGGATAATGTGGATGAGCTACAACTGTTTATTGAAGTATTGAATTTCATTTGACTGTTGAATCCAAATTTTAATTTCAAGTCTGTCTGTATCAAGTACCCATTATCATAAATTCACATAATATCTTATTTGTTCGTTTCTGCATAGCCAATAATTCCGTCTCCTTACTTCGTCTCTCTCTGCCTCCGTCTTACGACCAAAAATAAAAAGTATATCTACGCGGAGAGAGAGAGAGAGAGAGAGAGAGAGAGAGAGAGAGAGCATCTGAGTCAGACTGTCCGACTAAGACATGGCCCAAGGGTTGTTCTGATGTCGCTGTAGCCTACAATTCTCAGAAAAGCCACCTACCTTCCTCTCCGACCTACGCTTTTATGAGTTGTTCATAGTTGCACCGACGGTTGAGCCTCTGATTAAGGGATTAAACATTATTATATTTTCTTCGACTAGAAAAAAGCTGTGCTGGGCCATGGTGGAGCGCTCTACCTACATTGCTGCCCCCACTTTTTATTCTATCAGCCTTGCCTTTGCTGCTACGGATACTTATATAATCACAATCGCGGCTACACTATATTAAATTCTTGACTACCCATTGGAGAAAGGAGTTTTAGGTTTCTTATTTGACCTTCTTTTCTGGTACATCCTCTTTACCCAGATCTTTTTTCTCTTCCTGTTTTGTGTTCAGTTGATGCATTTATTTGTCTGTACTTGTTGGGAAGAATAAACCAAACAGTAATAGTGATCTGGGTACCCATTTTATTTGGGAGATTTGTGTTACTGGGATCTGGATGTTTACAGTAAGTAGCTGAAACTTTAGTCTGTAGAGGTGATTTACAGAGAAACTGGATATTACATCATATGATTCTATTTCTCGTTTGTCTGGTTGTTGTTTCATGTTCTAATTTATGATTTTTATTTTTTTTGGTAACTTACGGAAAAATATTGGAATTTATAATTTGAATAAAATGAATTGGGTTGAGAGAGTTGTACATCAATCAGAAGTTGCTTTGTTTAGATGTGAATTGCAGCCTCTAAATTTTCTTATTTGCCAAATACAGACGACAATTTAATGCAATAATGGTTTTTTTTTTTTCAATCAATTTGACTGTTAAATTTTATTGGATTTATATGAAAAAATTGGGTGAGTATGGGAATAAGATAATTAAACCTGCTTATCATATAGACGAACGAAGCTTGCTTTTATCTGTTGTTGTCTAACAATGATGTTAATGAATTTGACGTGAAATTGTTGGTAGGTTTATGTTCATTATAAGCACTTTGAATAGACAGAATGGGTTCTGGAGATTGGTTTAAGACAGTTTTGAGGTTAAGGAAAGTGAAATACAGCAATTCTAAGCAAGTAAAGGTATGATTAATTTTGTTGAATCTGACTGATAAACTGCAAAATGATCAACTTTTTTCAAACATTGATATCTGGTGACGCATATCAAAGTAGAAAAATATGACCCAGTTCCATTTTTACTCACTCTCATTAACATTATACTCTGATTTTGTAGATCCAGTTTAGAACTTTAGGTAATCCGATAGATGTCAATCTGTTACTCAAGCGGAAGAGAGGAGCTTTTAGCTTAGAGTTTACATAATGTTGTCCCACATATTATTGCTGAGTGTTCTTTTATTATTGTATTATAGAAGTCATCATCTTCTGCAAAATCAAGTGCTTTAAAATGGCCGAATACTATGAGGAAAGAGTCCCCCGAGATGCCAGTAAAAGTCGCAGCCGCTACTCGGATTCAGACTGCATTTCGAGCCTATATGGTTAGTTTTCTGAGATAGAATTCTCTTCTTTGTTAGCTATTTAGTTTAGATCATACTTCAATAGTTGGTGGGACTTGAAAAGATAAATCTTCATGTCAAATACCATTAATGATGTATAAAAGGAGGAAGGTAAGCTGGCTTTCTTCTCGGGAGAAATTTTGTGGATTATGACCATTGGTTTTTCAAGATTCTACACGCAATGAAATTTACCGATATTCATAACACCGAGCATAGGATCTCGAAAAACCAACAATCGATGTGTTATGGAAAATGGAGACACCTAGAAAGAAAGCCGTGAGGGATGTGTGGATCTTATGGCAGTTTATCAAAGCGAACAATATTGTAGTGATGTGTGCGGAAGGGGCACCGACTGTGACCGACTAATATGTGGAAACCATTTTTCTTGCACGTGACATACAAACATTATGAGATCTATGAATTTTTCTTTAGCATATATTGTCTTTTCCTCCCCCTTTTTTCAGGCGAGAAAAAGTTTGCGACGATTGAAAGGGATAGTGAGATTGCAAAGGCAATCACTAGGCTGTTCTGTTAAAACGCAATCTACATCCACTTTAGCCTATCTTCATTCATGGGGAAAAATACACACCCAAATCAGAGATCGCAGGCTTTATATGGTAACCGAAGGCCGAACGAAACAGAAGAAACTAGAGAATCAACGAAAACTGGAGGCCAAGCTTCATGAAGTTGAGGTTGACTTCTTGGAGAATTTTTTTTCATATGCTATCTTCTGAAGCATTGGCTTTTATCATATCATCTCGCCCCTGTAAGTGTCTAAATGGTTGGCAGGTGGAATGGTGTGGTGGCCCTGAAACGATGGACGCAATTCTGGCTAGAATACATGATCGAGAAGAGGCTGCCGTTAAGCGGGAGCGAGCTATGGCGTATGCCTTTTCACATCAGGTGGGCTACCCTTCAATAAATACTTTTTAACTTCTAGTTTTCTCTAATTCAATTAATGATAACCACACAAAATCGTGATTTTTAGTGGAGGGCCAACTCTAATCAAATCCAATGGCTGGGAAAAGATGAATTGGGGAAATCTAATTGGGGTTGGAGTTGGAAGGAGCGGTGGATAGCTGCTCGTCCGTGGGAAAGTCGTTTGACTTCTATATCGAACAGTCCGAAGAAAGTTCTAAGTAGGCAGTCTAGCAAGGGTGGTAAGAAGAAAAATTCTTTGTCACCAAAAACACCAGTCTTGGTTATGTCTCTTTCTCCCAATGGGAAGCCAACAGCAAAAGCTAAGAGGCTGTTCTGTCCTGCTTCCGAGAAGCCGGCAACACATTACGGCAGCCAAAAGGTTGAAGAAGATTCTAAGACAGATAATTTGACAACTTAATACAATGATCAAATTAAAAAATCTTTATGTTTTTATTCAAAACCTATGATCTGGGTTTGGGATTTTATTTTCTTTCTTGTGATTTGTAAATTTGGAAAGCCATTAAAACACCAAGTAAATTACAATGTAAATAGAGAAGATTTTCTTGGGATCAAATTTAGTGCGAGTGTGTTTTTAAAATGCAGTTCTTTGATTGTTTATTTGAAAAGTAGAAGATTTGTTTTTGTAATTTTAGAAGTTTACTTGACTAGTTTCCCAACTAATAGCTTGGTATTGAATTAAGTATGCCTAACAACTTCAAATTTCCAACTAAAAAAAATTGAAATTTGAATTGAGATACAATCTTAGAAGTTTTCAATTAGGAGTAAACTAATTTTGCTAATTCAAATCAAATAAAATGAAGAGTAATATTCAAAATCATCTCAAAATACGAGACATTTAACAAAAATGATCTTAAAGTAATTTTGTAAAATTTCACCTTTGAAGTTTGAAAAATCATAAACTCAGCCCTCCCTCGATCTCCGAGGCCAGGGGGCTGATATCGCTTGTTCTAAGATCGGGTGGTGATAACCTCGATCTCGACAAAAAAAAAATCAAATGTGCTTGAAATGTTTACCACACGTTCAGCAAATAATCGAAAAAGTTTCGTGATTTTTCAACGCCAGTACCATTTATGATAATTTACCACACGTATATTTTATAGAATATTTTTTTAAAAATTATATTAAATTGTACAAATGTTAAAAAATAAGAAAATTTTTAGATTATATTTCCATTATATGCTAAATATGTAGTAAAAATGATATCATTTGTATATTTTTTGTTGAGAACAATATAGCACTGTCCCGAGATCTCACTTAAACAATTCAAAATTACGCTTTTTTAATTATCTCAAAGTGCAAACTTATACTTTTTTAGTTATACCAAACGCACGCCAATGTCGCTCACCAACCCCTCTTCCTTTGACTTTGACGAAAATGTCGACGCTCTTTTGAATGGTGAATGATGCTATGGATTGGTCATTGAGGCTTTAGCTTTAGGTTTTGTGTTCGATTCTCTAAATAGCTCCTGTTGTTTCCACCATCTTGTCTCATGTTTCATAGTGAATGGATCAATGATGATTAGAGTCCATCATCGATTCACCAGTTAAATTTAATTACCGTAAATTAAATTTTAAAAATTCATAGTGGTTATTTTAAAAAACATATCAAACGATATTAAATTTACTTGAAACTTTTACCACATATTCAGCATATTATAAAAAAATAATTTGAAAAGATTTGTGATTTTTCAACATTTTTACGATTTATTATAAGTTTTTAAATAATGTTTTATAAAATATACATAAAAAGTTATAATAAATCGTACAAGTATTGAAAAATCATGAAAATTTTTAAATTATATTTTCATGATATGCTGAATATGTGATAAAAATTTAAAAAACAAATCCAAAAACGGGGGGTCACCATCCCCCAGTTATGTCACTTGAACAATTCAAGTGAGATCAGCCCCCATTCGAAGACTTGGTGGCCGAGCTCTAGAAACGGGGGGCCATCAGGGGTTGATTTGTTGGTTTTTTCATATTTCAAAGTTAGAATTATTTACAAAATTACTTTAGGATCTTTTTTTTTATTAAAACTTCATACTTTAAGGGTGTTTTTGAAAATGACCCTAAAATCAAATTGAAGTTTATCTCTCGAGAAACTAGATCAAATTAATTAAAGCAACTTTTAATTTTTGAGGCACACGATAAAGTGGATAACTAATTTAAACTCAATAAAGTATTTATGGATTTAAACAAGCTCCTTAGAGCTTATGAAAAAATGAGAAAATTCTTCATAGAAAGAGACTTTAAGATTTAAAAAAATTGATTCAATTTTGTAAATCAAATACAATGACAATAATATGCTAGTTGTGTAATGACCCGAAAACCCACACGGTTTTCGGTTCTCTTTGTTCTGATACCATGTCTGTAACGACCCCAAAAACCCACACGGTTTTCGGTTCACTCTGCTCGAATACCATCACTGTAGCAACCTGAAAACCCACACAGTTTTCGGTTCGTTCTCTTCTCTAATATCATATCTATAGCGCCTCCGAATCGTCCCTGGACTCAGGTCGGTAACTCTACTCATACAGGTACACTCGGGCAAATTTTGTGTAAAAATTTAAAATTTTGTTCATCGACTTAAAATGACATTTTTGAAAACGTTTAAAAAAACATTGCAGCGAAAGACTTTGATTAAAATCAGTTTAAATAAAATTTCAAGTTTTTAAAACATAAAAAATACATTTTCGGTCAACCCCTATAGGCTGCGGTCGACACTTGACCCATGCTGCACCCAAGAGGTCAACACCTGTACTCACCGGTCAGCACATCATTTGTCTCTGTTTGCATCGGTCGACTCTAGCAGTTGACACCTCCATGCTCATTACGCTAACCAGTCGCACCTACAGATGTAGGTCGACACTTAGTTCGGCTCTGCCTTCGCAGGTCAACCATCGCTGTTGACACTTGCCAAGTTCGGTCGACCACTAAACCTATCGGTCGACACTTCCTTCCCAGAATTTGCATAAAAACCTTAAATCCTTCAAATACAAATTGAGTTTCGACTCAACGTTGAAAATAACAAAAAAACCCCTTCCAATCAATTCAAAATCAACTTTATGCATCAAAACGATTACTAAAAGTTTGAAATCCATCTATACATCCAAATGATTCAAAACGACTCGAATAACTCGAAAATCTTACACACGCCCACCCTAGTAAAAACGCCCTAACAGTCAGCCGGATCGTCCCACGAGCGCACTCCGCTAACTGTCACCTAGTTCTGGGATCGATATGAGTACTTACCAGTTAATCACTTCGTCACCTACATCACAGAACTTATCTATTAATCTAATGCTAAGTAAGTAATGCATATAAAACATAACACTGAAAACAACACATATCCTATCATATTCAGTTTCTATAGTTTCGTCTCTACTTTCGTTTCCCTCTTTTTCTTACATCTTCTTTATCTTACTACTGGGTTCTTCTTTACATACTAGATTAAGGTGACACACCTCGCAGTCCATTTCACGGGACAAAGCCAAATTCAATCTAGTAAAGTGGCATACTTCGCAGTCCACCTCTCGGGAAAAGGCAATCACGTAAAGCGGAGAAATAAGTGATACACCTCGCGGTCCACCTCACGGGACAAGACCACTCAACTCCACCTTCATTATCTTCTTATGTACATTTTCATTTCATTTGTAACATCCTACTATTTCATTTCGTAAAAACATGAAAATTCGTTTTCATTTCATTCTCGTACTTTAAAACCATAATACATAATCACTAAAACATAACATAAAATAAACGTGCATGCAACTTACCGAACTGTGATGTAGGCCCGAAGGCAAAAGCACCTATGTACACTACTTACCTGACATCCTTAGAAATTGGTTCGTAGATAGCTCGCTAACTGGAGAACCTATAAAACCACACATTTATGAGCTGTACTTTCCTTCTAATTCATAAAACTCTAAAGGGAATCACAATTTTAACACCTAATCTATCTAAACCCGAATTCCACACAATTTTCGACCAAATTCGAAAATGCGTAACTTATCCAATACTCTTCGATTTGGACGTTTCGAAATGCTACGGATTCCATAAGATGTCTAATTTCTAACAATCTAATCCAATTCCTAATCCAACACCTACAGCTTGACCGAATGTGGTCGAACAAAAACCGTTCTGTAACCCGAGTATTCGGTTATCCAAACGCTCAATCTTCTGCATAAAAACTCATAATCTACTCCTACTTCGAGCTTAAACACCAATACACGGATAAAAATTAACTTTAACCTCAAAATCTTGTATCTCCCTTTTAGGGTTCACCGAAACTACCCAATACTCCCTCTAACTTCACTTTTAACGCTCGAAACGGCTACAGAACTAACTATCTACTAAAAACTAAGCAAAAATTATCATGGATTTGAAGAAACAGAGAATCAGAGAAGAGTCGACTGGAAGGAGGGTTTCGTGTGGGAGGAAGGGAATCATCGTAGAAGGGAGGGGGGAAGAAACCGAAGCCCAGGGATTTGTTTTAATAATAATAATAATAATAATAATAATAATCTTAATTACTAAATAGCTCTCAAGCTTTAACCGTTTAATCAAACTGTTATTCGGTTAGTTTTCGGTCGGAATCCTACAAATTTCTCTTGTCCATTAGCTTCAAAATAATTTTCTACCTAACCAGCTAAATTTTCGCCCTTAATTCTGACTAGAACTCCGACGTTTACCGATACGAAATTCCAAAAATTGATTTAGCTGAAAATTCTGGGTGTTACAAGTTGTGCAAATTGATGTTGATGATATCATTTTTAGTGCAACAAATGCGTCTCTTTGGAAATAATTCCCAGAAAGTATGCAAAGTGAATTTTAGATTAGCATGATGAGAGAATTAAAATTTTCCTAGACTTTAAAGTAGACAATTTGGGGAAAGAATTTTCTTAAACCATGAAAAATATGTAAAAGAGCACATCAAAAGATTTGAAATGTTCATAAGGTTCTCATACATCTATTAGTATATCAACAAAATTGGACAAAGATAAGAGTGATATAAGGATGGGTATTCAGAGATATCGTGGAATGATTGGTTCTCTATTGTTAGTAGACAAGAAATTCTATTTCGTATTTTCTTATCCACTCAATTTCAATCCTTTTTGAAGGAATCACACTTATATTATGTAAAGAAAATATTCAAATATTTAAATTGGACAACTGATTTATACATTTAAATATCTAGCGGATCGAAAGGTCACTAGTGGCAATTGCAAGGTTCTTAAAAAATTATATGTTTCCTAGTTCTCTAAGAAACAAAACGCGATGACTTTTTTTCTAGCATCGATATAACCTAAGGCGGGTAGGGAGTGAATTAGGTTATCTAAATATTTTCATGTGATCAAGTACTTAGTTGTTTGTGTAACACCCAAATTTTTCCGATTAAGCTAATTTCAAATTTATGTAATTGTAATAGGCGGAGTTTTGGTCGGAATTGTTAGCGATAAGTTATACTCTTAGGTAAAAGATTATTTTGAACCTAATGGAGAAGAGAGCAATTTAAGAATCCAACCGGAATCAGACCGTATAACAGATTTATTAAACGGTTAGGGGTTAAGGGTGAAATAGTAATTATGATTATTATTATTAAAAAATAATAATAAATAAGTAAAATAGAGGGGGGGAACGGAATCCCCCTCCCCCCTGTTTTGGTTCTCCTTCTCCCCCTCCCCTTCGGTTCCTCTTTCCCCACTCGCGAGAGTCGCTGCATGCGATCTCCTCCGTTCTCCTTCGTTTCTTTAATTTTCGGTAAGTTCTTCTTATTTCTTAGTAGATAGTTAGTCTTCTAGTGATTTTGAGCAGTAAAAGGTGAAATTGAGTAAGTATTGGGTAGTGTTAGTAAACCCTAAGAGGGAGATATGAAATTTGAAGGTTTAAGTCGATTTATATTCGTGTATTGGTGTTTAAGCTAGAAGCGGGAATAGATTTTGAGAGTTTATGGGAAAAATTGAGCATTTGATTAGCCGAGTCCGCGAATTGTAGAACGGTTTCTGTTCGGCCACATCTGGCCAAGAAGGGGATGTCCAATTAGGAAATGGATGAGACAATTGGAAACTAGACGTCCTGTGGAGTCTGTAGCATTTCGAATCGTCCAATTCGGACGAGTATTTGGGAAGTTATGAATTGCTGAAGTTGGTCAGAAGTTGAGTTGGATGTCGGGTTTAGTAGAGAGTTTTGGTTTTGTACGAGTTATGCCTTTCAAACAAGGAATTTATGAGTTGAACGAAGTAGAATTGATGAATGTGTGATTGTATAGGTATTCCAGTTAGCGAGCGAACTACGAGTTTCGGCATACGAATTACTAAGGACGCTAGATAAGTAATGTAGTAGGAGTTTTGCCTTCGGGCCTACATCATAGTTCAATAGGATGCATTGCACGTTTACTTTATGTTATGCTTTCGTGGTTGTGCATCATTGTTTTAAATTAGGAGAACGAGACGAAAATGAATTTTCATGTTTTACGAATTGAAATAGTAGGATATGAGGAAACGAAAGAAATGAGAAGATACGTAAAAAGATAATAAAGGTGAGGTTGAGTGGTCTTGTCCAGTGAGGTAGACCGCGAGGTGTATCACTCTTCGTCCGCTTTACGTGGTGACCTTGTCCAGTGAGGTGGACCGCGAGGTGTGTCACTTTACTAGATCGAGTTTGACCTTATCCAGTGAGGTGGACCGTGAGAGTGTCATCTCGACCTAGCACGTAAAGAAGAATTTAGTAGTAAGAAGATAAAGATGATGTAAGAAAGAGACGAAAATGAAAATGGAGACGAAACTGTAGAAATTGCATATGTAGAATGTGTTTGTTTACAGTGTTTCGTTTTTATGCATTACTTACTTAATATTAGGCTAATAGTTGAGTTCTGTGATGTAGGTCACGACACATCATCGAGTGAATATCCCGAGCATGCCTAGGACTGGGAGGCAGTTGGGGAAGGACACTCGTGGGACGATTTGGCCGGCTGTTGGGGCGTTTTGACCAGGGCGAACGTAGGTATGGGTGGTGAGGTGTTTTGAGTCAAATCGAGTTGTTTTGATGTACAATTGAAGATTTGAAATGGGTATTGAATATTTTGGTGTGTGGTAGGTTTGTAAATTGAACGGAGAAGCAAATTTTTGATTTTTGAGCGTTTAAGTAAAACCGTGACCATTTTGGTTGATTTCTGTCAACTTTCTAGGAGGCTAAGTGTCGACCGATAGGCTTAGTGGTCGACCAAATCCGTGAGGTATCGACCGCACGGGTCGACCTGTGTTGGCAGAGAGCATCGAGGTGTCAACCTATGGCTGTAGGTGTCGACCGCTCAGTGTATAGACGAGTGCAGGGTTTCGACCTACACGTAACAAGGTCGACCAAATCGCGTATGTGTCGACCGCGTGGGTCAACCTATTCGGACAGAGAGCAATAAAGTGTCAACCGGCACATGTAAGTGTCGATCGGTAATATAAAGCAAGTAGAAGTGTCGACCTCAAGGATCGACCGACGCGGAGAGAGACGGTCTAGGTGTCGGCCACCAAAGGAAGGTGTCGACCGGTCCGAGAAGTGAGTAACAGGGGTTGACCCTCCTGTGCCAGAAGAGGCGAGTGAAGTGTCGACCGAGATAAGATGGGGTCGACCGAGAATGAGTTTTATGTTTTTAAAATCTTGAATTTCATTTAAAATGATTTTCCCCGAAAGTCTTCTGGTGCGAGGTTTTCAGTCGATTTTAAAAGGGTTGTCTTAAGTTGAAAAACAAATTATAAAATTTTTAAAGAATTTGATTAGAGGATGTGAGCGATGGTGACGAGTAGTAGTATGTAGCGAACAGGGAATTGAGGTGGATTATCCGGGGCGTTACAGAGTTGGTATCAGAGCTTTTACCCAACCGGAAGTGTGGCCAATGAGAACGTCAGGCCCTTTATGAGAAGGTGTGGATTGTGAAGGCATAAGGGTCTTTCACAATTCCCACACCGTTTGGGGAAAGGTAGAGTGGATAGTTAATCATTAGTGGGAGGGAATGTTACGAGGGTTAGAGTCAATGGGTCAAACCCGTTCAATGATTGCCTAACAACGCCAATCGCCGCACGACGTGCTTCGACAACTGTAAGTGTTTAAGTTTAGTATTATTTAGTAGATACTTATGAGAGTAATTAACTATTGTCCAGGAAAGATAGTAAAAAATGTCTAGGCGACCAAGACGTTCAAGGGTGTCGAGAGATACAACCGAACTGAGAAGTGAAAGTGATTCGGTGACGATTCGACGGTTGATAGAGTTAGTAGATCGGCAATCTCAGCAACTAGGGATGTTGTTGAATCGGGAAATACAGGGAGGTGCAGGCCCTAGCTCTAGTCAGGACTAGTTAGATGACCGATTTCGAAGATTGCGGTCATCGACTTTCGAGGGACAAGTATCAGACCCGATGGCTGCCGAGGAATGGATCTGGGCAGTCGAGAGCATGTTTAAATATGGGAAGGTGGAAGAGGAGGATAAGGTTGTGTTGGCCACTTTTCACTTAGCAAAGGATGCCCGATTCTGGTGGGAGTCTATAGAGGCTACCGTCGATGCTCAATATATGGCTTGGGAGAAGTTCAAAGAAGCCTTCTATGACAAGTATTTTAACAGTGTGGTTCAGGCAACGAAGAGGATAGAGTTCTTGCAGTCAAAGCAAACTACTTTAGTGACAGAATACAACCGGTGATTCGAGTCTTTGTCCCGATTTGCCAGCAATTTGGCAAGCCAGAACGAAGATAAGGTGTTTCAGTTTGTACAAGGGTTGAAGCCGAAAATATATAAAGGAGTGAAGATAGCGGGCATACAGAACGTGCCTTACTCCGAGGTGGTGGCCAAGACATTGGAGGTGGAGGAAGTCGAGATGAAGTGTGTTAATCAGAGAGGCTTCCAGAAGGTCTTTCAAGGAAGTTGCCCCTACAATAGAGCAGAAGTGTCTTCCAGCCGCCACAACAGAGAGGCACTAAAAGATTTAGCGAGGGTTCTAGTAGCCAGGGAAGTAGGAAGAGGCCTCAAGGACCGGTACAGTATCCCCAGTGCTCTAAGTGTATGAAGTATCATCCAAGTGAGTGCAGATGGAACTTCGGAAGGTGCTACAACTATAATGAAGCTGGACATTTGGCCAGAGACTGCTCAAAGCCCAGGGTTGTCCAGTGTTTCAATTGCAACGTGGTGGGCCACATTAGTAGAGATTGCCCAGCCTTGAAGAAGGGTCCTGCGCGCACAACACCTAGGGTATTTGCGATGATTGATTTAGGCGACGCGAATCAGCCAGCCGTGGTGTCAGGTACCATACTAGTAAATTATGTACCTGCTTACACCTTGATTGACTCTAGTGCTACACATTCATTTATTGCGACCACATTTGCGGTCAAGTTAGACATATGGCCTATATCGACGAATTGTAGCTACGAAGTGATGCTACCTTCTGGTGGGAGGATGCACTCGAATCAGGTTGTACGAGATAGTGTGGTGTTTGTGGGAAGCAAAAATTTATTAGCTGATTTCATCATTATGGATATAACGGGATACGACGCAATATTGAGAATGGATTGGCTATTCAAACACTACGCTACGATCGACTGCAGGTCGGGGACAGTGAGATTTCAACCCCCAGGTGATGAGGAACACATCTTTCAGGCCATGAAGAATGCCAGAAGAATATCTGTGGTGGTGCCTATTAGTGCTCGTCAAGTTTTGATTGGTGAGTATTATGGTTTTCTCGCCAATATTATAGATATGCAAATTTCCAGGGATTCGAGGCCGAAGGATGTTTTAATTGTTCAAAACTTCCTTGAAGTTTTTCTAGAGGATTTACCTGGCTGGCCCCCAGATCGAGAAGTAGAGTTCACTATAGATGTGCATCCAGGAGCAGAGCTGGTATCAAAGAATCCCTACAGACTAGTGCCAATAGAGCTGAAGGAGTTGAAGAAGCAATTAGAAGAATTGGTGGGGAAAGGATTTATATGCCATAGCTTCTCGCCGTGCCAATCCTTTTTGTTAAGAAGAAGGATGAGTCGTTGCGGATGTGCATCGACTACAGGGAGTTAAATAAGCTGACGATTAAGAATAAGTACCCTTTACCAAGGATAGACGATTTATTTGATCAACTCCAAGGTGCACGCATGTTTTCAAAGATTGACCTAAGATCAGGTTATTATCAATTGAAGGTCAGGCCGGAAGACATTCCAAAGACGGCTTTTTAGACGCGTTATGGGCATTATGAATTTTTGGTGATGTCGTTTGGACTGACGAATGCCCCGGCCGCCTTTATGGACCTGATGAACAAAGTATTCCATGACTATCTTGATAAATTTGTTATAATGTTTATCGATGATATATTGGTGTACTCTCGTAGTGAAGAGGATCATTGAGAGCACTTGAGGTTGGTGTTGGAAACTTTGAAATGACACTAACTTTATGCGAAGTTTTCAAAGTGCGAATTTTGGCTGGATAGGATTCAATTTTTGGGACATGTCATCTCGACCGATGACATATCAGTTGATCCAGCAAAAATCTAGGCAGTTAAAGAGTGGCCACAGCCGAAGAATGTCACAGAGATACGGAGTTTCCTTGGGCTAGCGAGCTATTACAGGAGGTTTATTGAAGAGTTTTCGAAGATTGCAGCGCCACTGACCTGTTTGACGAGGAAAAGTGTGAAGTATCTGTGGTCCGAGGATTATGAGCACAGTTTCCAGACATTGAAGCAGAGATTGACTACTGCTCCGATTTTGACGGTCCTTACCGAAGACGGAAGATTTAGTATTTATTGTGATACTTCCAAGGTAGGCCTCGGATGCGTGCTAATGCAGGAAGGGAATGTGATAGCCTATGCCTTTAGGCAGCTGAAGAATTACGAGCAGAATTATCCGACACACGACCTAGAGATAGCGCGGTAGTCTTCGCACTAAAAATGTGGAGACATTATCTGTATGGACAGCCGTGTGAAGTCTATTCGGATCAGAATAGTTTGAAGTATATCTTTTCTCAAAAGGAGTTGAATATGAGGCAGCGGTGGTGGTTAGAATTTGTGAAGGACTACGATGTTAAGATTAAATATCACCCCGGTAAGGCAAACGTGGTGGCTGATGCATTGAGCAGAGTGACGGCATCCACATCGGCGATGGATTCAACTATGCCATTGACCTTGGAGGCAGAGTTTCAGAAGTTCAACTTGGAGGTAGTGTCGAGTGTCTCGGCCATGTTATTGGCCCTATTATTGGCCTTACAACCTACGATTTTGGAGAAGATTAAGCAGGCCCAGAAGAACGATGCTGAGTGCGATGAAATTAAAGCAAACATGGCTTCCAATGATAAGTCAGAGTCCAGTTATTCGGACGACGGAATTCTTAAGTTTCGAAACAGGTGGTTCGTTCTGAGTAATGAAGAACTACAGAGAGAAACATTGACTGAAGCCCACTCTTGGAGATTTTTTGTGCATCTAGGAAGTACCAAGATGTATAAAGATCTTAAGCAGCATTATTGGTGGCCCGATATAAAGAAGATTGTGGTAAAGTATATGGAGGCGTGCTTATTTTGTCAGCAGATTAAGGCTGAACACCAGAGGCTAGCGAGAAAGCTACAACCATTGCCTATTTTCGAAAGGAAGTGGGAGCAGATATCAATGGATTTTGTTGTTGGGTTGCCTCAGACAACAAAAGGTTATGATGGTACATGGGTGATTGTGGATTGATTAACCAAGTCAGCCCATTTCCAGCTAGTGAAAATGACGTACTCTATAGACCAGTTCGCCGACCTGTATGTTCAAGAGGTCGTACGGTTACACGGAGTTCTGACTTCGATCGTATCAGACAGAGACCTGAGATTTACGTCAAAGTTCTGGAAGAGTCTGCACAAGGATATGGGTATGCAGTTCAATTTTAGCACGACGTTTCAACCTCAAATGGACGGTCAATCTGAGAGTACCATTCAGACGCTGGAGGATATGCTTCGAGCTTGCGTACTGGAGTTCCAGGGTTCATGGAGCAGATACCTACTATTGGTGGAGTTTTTGTATAACAACAGCTTTCAGGCTACGATAGGTATGGCTCCTTACGAGGTTCTTTACGGCAGGAGGTGCAGATCTCTGATATATTGGGATGAAATCAGCGAGACAAGATTGGTTGGTCCTGATATTTTGCAGCAGACGGTGGAGAAAATTGCATTTATTCGACAGTGAATTTTAATTGCTCAAAGCCGACAGAAGAGCTATGCAGATCGTCGGAGAAGAGAGTTAGAATTTGAGATGGGTGATGAAGTCTTCCTGAAAATTTTTCCATTTAAGGGAGTTGTGAGATTCGGGAAAAGAGGCAAATTGGACTCGAGATTTGTTGGACCATTTCCTATTACGAAGAGAATAGGGAAGACAGCTTACCAGCTGCAGCTACCAGCCTCAATGGATGAGATCCACAATGTATTTCACGTATCCATGCTGAGGAAGTGTATACGAGATCCCTCTCACATCGTGGAGCAGCATGATATAGAAGTTCAACCCACATTGATGTATAAAGAGAAGGTAGTGCAGATTCTGGATTATGCGGTGCAGATCTTACACAACAAGGAGATTCTACTAGTGAAAGTATTATGGCGCAACCATAACATAGAAGAAGCAACTTGGGAGTGGCAACAGGACATGATGAGTCGATATCCTGAGTTGTTTAGGTAGCAAATTTTGAGGACAAAAGTTTTGTGAGGAGGGTGAAATGTAACTCCCAGATTTTTCCGTTTAAGCTAATTTTCAATTTACGTAATTGTAATCGGCGGAGTTTTGGTCAGAATTGTGAGCGGAGAATTTCTACTCTTAGGTAAAAGATTATTTTGAGGGTAATGGAGAAGAGAAAAATTTAAGAATTCAACCGGAATCAGACCATATAATAGATTTATTAAACGGTTAAGGGTTAAGCGTGAAATAGTAATTAAGATTATTATTATTATTAAAAAAATAATAATAAATAAGTAAAACAGAGGGGAGGAATGGAATCCCCCTCCCCCCCGTTTTAGTTTTGCTTCTTCCCCTCCCCTTCGGTTCCTCTTACCCCACACGCGAGAACCGTTGCATGCGATCTCCTTCATTCTCCTTCGTTTCTTCAATTTTTGGTAAGTTCATCTTATTTCTTAGTAGATAGTTAGTCCTCTAGTGATTTTGAGCGGTAAAAGGTGAAATAGAGTGAGTTTTGGAAAGTTTTAGTAAACCCTAAGAGGGAGATACGAAATTTGGAGGTTTAAGTCGATTTATATTCGTGTATTGGTGTTTATGCTAGACGTGGGAATAGATTTTGAGATTTTATGGGGAAGATTGAGCATTTGATTAGTCGAGTTCGTGAATTGTAGAACGGTTTTCGTTCGGCCACATCCGGCCAAGTAGGGGATGTCCAATTAGAAAATGGATGACACCATTGGAAACTAGTCGTCCTGTGGAGTCTGTAGCATTTCGAATCGTCCAATTCGGACGAGTATTTGGGAAGTTATGAATTTTCGAAGTTGGTCGGAAATTGAGTTGAATCTCAGGTTTAGTAGAGAGTTTTGGTTTTGTACGAGTTATGCCTTTCAAACAAAGAATTTATGAGTTGAACGAAGTATAATTGATGAATGCGTGATTGTATAGGTATTCCAGTTAGCGAGCGAACTACAAGTTTTGGCATACGAATTGCTAAGGACGCCAATTAAGTAATATAGTAGGAGTTTTGCCTTCAGGCCTACATCACAGTTCAGTAGGATGCATTGCACGTTTACTTTATGTTATGCTTTCGTGGTTGTGCATCATTCTCTTAAATTAGGAGAATGAGACGAAAATGAATTTCCATGTTTTATGAATTGAAACAGTAAGATTTGAGGAAACGAAAGAAATGAGAAGATACGTAAGAAGATAATAGAGGTGAGGTTGAGTGGTCTTGTCCAGTGTGGTGGACTGCGAGGTGTATCACTCTTCGTCCGCTTTACGTGGTGACCTTGTCCAGTGAGGTGGACCGCGAAGTGAGGTGGACCGCGAAGTGTGTCACTTTACTAGGTCGAGTTTGGCCTTTTCCAGTGAGGTGGACCGCGAGGTGTCATCTCGACCTAGTACGTAAAGAAGAATTCAGTAGTAAGAAGATAGAGATGATGTAAGAAAGAAACGAAAACGAAAATAGAGACGAAACTATAGAAATTGCATATGTTGGATGTGTTTGTTTACAGTGTTTTATTTTTATGCATTACTTACTTAGCATTAGGCTAATAGTTGCGTTTTGGGATGTAGGTGATGACACAGCAGCGAGTGAGTATCTCGAGCATGCCTAGGACTAGTAGGCAGTTGGGGAAGGACGCTCGTGGGACGATTTGGCCGGCTGTTGGGGCGTTTTGACCAGGGCGAACGTAGGTATGGGTGGTGAGGTGCTTTGAGTCAAATCGAGTCGTTTTGATGTACAATTGAAGATTTGAAATGGGTATTGAATATTTTGGTGTGTGTAGTAGGTTTGTAAATTGAATGGAGAAGCAAATGTTTGGTTTTTGACCGTTTAAGTAAAATCGTGACCCTTTTTGTTGATTTCTGTCAACTTTCTAGGAGCTAAGTGTCGACCGATAGGCTTAGTGGTCGACCAAACCGGGCAGGTGTCGACCGCATGGGTCGACCTGTGAAGGTAGAGAACATCAAGGTGTCGACCTATGGCTGTAGGTGTCGACCGTTCAGTGTATGGACGAGTGCGGGGCGTCGACTTGCACGTAATAAGGTTGACCAAATCGCGTATGTGTCGACTGCGTGGGTCGACCTACTCGGATAGAGAACAATAAAATGTCGACCCGCACACGCAAGTGTTGACCGGTAATGTAAAGGAAGTACAAGTGTCGACCTCGAGGATCAACCGACGCGGATAGAGAGAGTCTAGGTGTCACCACCAAAGGAAGGTGTCGATCAGTTCGAGAAGTGAGTAACAGAGGTTGACCGCGATGGTCAACCTGCGCCAGCAGAGGCGAGTGAAGTGTCGACCGAGAATGAGTTTTGTGTTTTTAAAATCTTGAATTTCATTTGAAATGATTTTTCCCAAAAGTCTTCCGCTGCGAGGTTTTCAGTCGATTTTAAAAGAGTCGTTTTAAGTTGAAAAACAAATTATAAAATTTTTAAAGAATTTGATTAAAGGATGTGAGTGATGGTGACGAGTAGTAGTATCTAGCGAACTGGGAATCAGAGTGGATTATCCGGGGCGTTACAGTTTGCTACCTCTAATTAAAAAAATTCTTGGGCGTCACCTTTAAATCGTTTCACAAATAACAATTGTAAGATAGTTAGGGATTTACTCAATAGAGAATATTACTTCTCAAGAAAAGTCGATATCACTTCCACGTGGGTGTCTAGGTAAGCTATATAGTATAGTGAACTTTTATTTATAGTACTCTTCAAATTTCTCGAGTTGCATGTGTCCTCTAATTGTCATTGGGGTCCACGATATATCTATTAGAGACATCAATGAGGCAATAAATTTTCGCAACTTAAACTGAGAGCCACCTCGTTAGGCATCCGAAATTGGTTGTCCACACAAGCATTATTTTGAATTCCTTATCTATAAGCAAGTCTGCCGTGAGGCACTTTAGATGCCCCTTTTCTTGTCTTTGCATATGTATCTATGCTTTTGCATCTCATCTTAGGGCGTCCCTGTAAAACCCTAAAACTTTTGTAAGATTTAATGTTGTATTTAAAGACAAGTTTAGATTTACATTACTATTATGATGATCATGGAGTATTTGGTAAAAATTATACATTCTGCATGAAGGTTAAAAAATGTAATAAAATGAAAAATTAATTGAATTAAGAGTAATTTTCTTTATTGATTGAATAGTCAACTTATAACACTTGAAAAGTACAACAACGGTTGATCGATACTGTTCATTCGGTTGACTGACACTGTTTATGAGATATATGGTATTTTTTTCTCTATCCTTTTTTTTTTCCAAATAAATTTTTTGCGTTATTCAAGGTCTACGTATTTCGTGTTGACACGAATTTTCTTGTTTGTTGGCATTTGATCACGTTTGAATTTTTGATTAAATCAGTCAAACCCTCGATTTTCGTGTCATGCGTAGTGAGATCTCGATGTCTCACATTAGGTAAATTGGTGTTCCATCGTTAGAGGTTTTTAGAAGAAATTCCTGGAGGATTTGAGATTTCATTGAATTTTGGGAATTTTCTGTGAGTTTGAATCTTGAGAAATTTGGTTAAGTAAATCAAATTGACGTGGGTAATCGATACCATATATCTCCATCGTTCTAGAGGGGAGTCGTTCGGAAATGGGGAGTTTCCATCGTCGGTCTGGCGTTCATTTTGTCCTT
>CM039517.1:19057077-19077441 GCA_022433055.1 Begonia peltatifolia | reverse complement strand
GGCGGAATCATCACGGGAAGGAGAGGGTTGAAGGGGAGAGTGTCGCATGGTGAGAGGGAGAGAAATGAACGAGGGGGGGGGGGGGGGGGGGGGGGTTGCTTCTACCGATCCTTTCCCCTCTATTATAAAAAAAATAAATTAAAATAATAATAAACTAATTACTTTTTTGCCGTCACACTTTAATCTTTTAATCTAACGACCATTTAATCCGTTTCCGGTCGGATTCCTAAAATTTTCTCCCCACCATTAGTCCCGAAATAATTTCCCGCTGAACCTTACAAATTTTTCACTCTCCATTCTGACCCAAATTCTGCCGTTTATCGTCCTGACCACCCGAAATCGATACCCCAAAAATACGTGGTGTTACAATTGGTTGATGACATATCGCTATATAATGATTGTTATTGGTATATTGATTGTTATGGCTATACAAACTGTTGGTTGATGATTTATTACTTGAGGACTTGTTTGCTTTATGTTTAATGGTATATGGACTGTTGTTTGATGATATAAGGTTTGATGACATGCATTGCTCTATTGGTTTATATGTGTACATATATATCGATATGTATGTGTATGTGTATATCTATATGTATGTGTATGTGTACACATCTATACATATAGATATATATTATATATGTACATGCACACACACACACACACACATATACATATACATACACACATATACATATAGACACACACACACACACACACACACACACACACATATATATATATATATATATACACATGTATATATACACATGTATGTATGTAACACCTGAAAATTTTGGTTATTTTAATTTTCAAATTTACGTATAGGTCAACGGTGAAATTTGATTCGGAATCAAAGGCGAAAAGCTTGTATCGTTAGGTAAGAGATTATTTTGGGACTAATGGACGGGTGAGATTTAGAAGACTCCGGATAGAAACAGACTGAATGACCTTTTGATTGAAAGAGTTATGGTTGAGAGTGAAATAGTAATTAAGATTAATTATATTAAATAATATTTTAAATTTTTTTTAATAAAATCAGAGAGGAGGAACGAATCCCCCCTCCCCCCCCTTCCCCTCGGTGAGTTCCCCTTCTCCCCACCTCGCGAGAGCCCTGCATCGGCGATCTCCTTCCCACGACGTCCAACAGTGACGTTTCCTCCTTCGTTTCATCGAATCTACGGTAAGTTTTGGTTAGTTTTCAGTAGATAGCTAGTCCTTCAGTAATTTTGAGCTGTAAAAGCGGAGTTAGAGAGAGTTTTGGGTAAGCCCTAGGAGGGAGATACAAAAATTGAAGGTTATAATCGATTTGTAATCATGTGTTGGTGTTTAAGCTAGAAATATGAGTAGATTATGAGTTTTTATGAAGAAGATTGAGTGTATAGATAACCGAACGACTCGGGTTACGAAACGGGTTCCGTTCTGCCAAGCTATAGGTGTGGGATTAGAAAATTGGTGAGACCGTTAGAAACTAGACGTCCTGAGGAGTCTGTGGTATTTTGAATCGTCCAAATCGGACGAATATTAGGTAAGTTATGCGTTTATGAAATTGGTCAAAAATTGAGTAGAATTTCAAGTTTAGCTAGAAATGGTGGTTTAGGAAGGGTTTATGGTTTTCGCGTTAGAGACTTACGAATGGGAAGACGAGTATGATTGATGAATGTGTGGTGTTATAGGTTTCCCAGTTAGCGAGCTGTAAACGGAGCACGAGTGTTAAGGACGCCAAGTAAGTAGAGTAAGTAATGTAGTAGAAGTTTTGCCTTCGGGCCTACATAACAGTTTGGTAGGATGCATTGCACGTTTACCTTATGTTATGCTTTTATGGTTGTGCACCATCGTTTTAAAGTAGGAAACGAGACGAAAATGAATTTTCATGTTTTTACGAAGTGAAACAATAGGATGTGATGAGACGAATGAAATAAGAAGTGACGTAAGAAGATAAGAAAGGTGATGTTGAGTGGTCTTATCCTCAGAGGTGGACCGCGGGGTGTATGACTCTTCCTCCACTTTACGTGGTGGCCTTGTCTCAAGAGGTGGACCGCGAGGTGTGTCACCTTAATCTAGCACGTAAAGAAGAACCTAGTAGTAAGAAGATAAAGAAGATGCAAGAAAGAGACGAAAACGAAAGTAGAGACGAAACTATAGAAACTGCATGTGTCAGGACGTGTTTGATTTTAGTATGGTGTTTTATGCATTACTTACTTAGCATTAATCTAATAGTTGACTTCTGTGATGCAGGTGACGATGTGAAAGTTGGTGAGTACTCAGAGCGAGCTCAGGACTAGGAGGCAGTTGGAAGAGCACGCACCTGGACGATCTGGCCAGTTGTTAGAGCGTTTTGAGTAGGTGGGCATAAGTATGGATTTGGGAGTGTAATGTGATGATTTTAAGTTGTTTTGAGTCGAATGAGTGTATAGACGGATTTCAAACTTGAGTAGTCATTTTCTTTATGTAAATAATGATTTGAGCTGATGGAAAAGTGTGCGTTGGGTTATTTTTAGTGTTGAGTTGAATTAGATTGGTTTTTGTAAAGTTTTTTTTAAGGTTTTTAAACTGAGTTTTGGGAAGGAAGTGTCGACCGATAGGCATAGTGGTCGACCAGACCCTGCAAGTGTCGACCGCGAGGGTCGACCTGTGCGGGCAGAATCGAAGTAAGTGTCGACCTATGATTGTAAGTGTTGACAGGTTAGTGTAAATCTTGTAGAGTGTCGGCCGCAAGATTCAACCGCTGGAAAACAAAGAGCACGAATGTGTCAACCTGTGAAAGCAGGTGTCGACCGCTATCTAGGAGGAGTTTAAAAGTGTCGACCGACGAAAAGAGCCGATACGATCGTAGTGTCGATCGGTGTTCTCAGTGTCGACCGACAAAAAGACTGGAGAATAACATAGTGTCGACTTGCGTTTGCCATGTCGACCGCTGAAAAACCCGAGACAAACCTAAGTGTCGACCGACGTTTGCAGGTGTCGACTGGTTGCTCTGTTTTATGTTTTGTAAAATGAAATTTTATTTAAAATAATTTTAATCGAGTTTTCTGCTGCGATGCTATGTAAAATATTTTCAAAAATGTCGTTTTAAGTCGAGGAACGAAAGTTTTAAATTTTTACTCCAATTTTTCGAGTATAGTGAGTGAATAGTAGATGTGTACGAACCGGGAACGGACAGGTTCTCAGGGTGTTACAGATAGTGAGTGAGTAGTAAATGTGTACGAACAGAGAACGGGCAGGTTCCTGGGGCGTTACGGATATGGTATCAGAGTTTTTACCCAACTAGAAGTGTGGCCGACGAGAGTGTCAGACCCTTATAGAGGGCGGTGGATTGTGAAGGCATGAGAACCTGTCACAATCCCCACACCGCTTGGGAGAAAGTAGAGGGGACAGCCAATCAGTAGTAGGAGGGGATGTTACAGGTGTTAGAGTCAGTGAGTCAAACCATTCAGAAGAATGCCTAACAGCGCCGATTGCCGCACGACGTACTCCGACAACTGTAAGTATTTCTTCAAACCCATGTCTTTTACTTAGACTTATTAGATGCTATTGTGTATAGGATTTACACTATGGTTAGAAGACCGCATCGAACGATAGGTGATATGGATGATGCCGTCAGACAGCTTACTGAGTTGGCCAACTGCCAGTTTCAGCAATTTGAATGGTTTATGAGTCAAGAGGATCAGGGCTAGTCTAGCGCCAGTGTCTCTGTAGATTGTAGGGAGAGATCGCCCCAGCAGAAGGGCCTGAACAAGCATAGTGACAGCTCTAGCATCCAGGGGAGCAACAAGTAGGTAAAGGAGACTGGGAGGTATCCCCAATGTCAGGAGTGTTTGAGATATCATCCGGGCGAGTGCAGGTTGATTTCTGGGAGATGTTATAACTGCAATGAAGCCGGACATTTTTCAAGAGATTACTCGAAACCCAGAGTTATCTGATGTTTCAATTGCAACGGGGTGGGCCACATTAGCAGAGATTGCCCAGCCTTGAAGAGGGGTTCGACGCGTATTCACTATGATTGAGTTGGCGGGAATGACCAACCAACCGCAGTGTCAGGTACTATATTGGTAAGTTTTGTACTTGCTTATACATTGAGTGACTCAAGTGTGACGCACTCGTTCGTTGCATTCGTGGTTAAGTTAGATGTATAGCCCTTTTCATACGTATAAAGGAATTCATGTACCTGATGGCAGTTCCCCACAGGACTATGCTGCTGGAAAGGTTGCGTAGAGTGTTGATTGGGTAGTTAGAGGTTTAAGTAAATCAAAGAGTCATACGTGAGGATAAATTTGATCAATGAGAAGTTGAGGAAAAAGAGGATACAAGAGTATGTAGTATAATTAATTTAGGAATTTAGAGACTATATTTTAGTTGTACGACTCGAGGACATAGGAGGGATATAAGGTATAGTTCAAGGCCTTAAGGAATCAATGGGAGATTGAGGATAACATTGTATGGAGTCATATCCAGTGATCAGATAGGACCATTACTCTAGGAGATGGCCATCAATGTGAGGACTTGCAACCATCATAGTGTGACGAAGCCAGTAAGTAGTGAGAATATTGAAAATCTTATGATTGAAATTATAATGAGATGCTTAGTAACAAGGGGGTGTGATGCGCATCCTAGGTAACTAGTTTTAGAATATGGCTAATCAGCTTGAAGGGGAAAGTTCAGGATAAGGAAACGATTTCTTAAATATTTGGTGTTACTCAATGGAGGAAATACTTAAGGATACCAAGGTTAAGACTTCAGAATTTGAGTACAATTTTGTTCAGAGGAACATAGTAGCAGAGTTAAATTTGATGATAGAAAGGGGATTGAGTGTGGAGAAGTGTAGTTTACAATGATTCAATTGAAGATATGAGAGTTTAATAGTATCTTATCAATAAAGAGGAATGATGATAGTTGAAGTGTCGAGTGCTTGGTGTTGCTCGATCAAGGAGTATGAGAGCTGATTAAAATTATATAAACATAGTTAAGGTATTTGGATGTGAGGTAGAATGATCAGGGGTAGAGGAGCATAGCTAATTTTGAAGAAGTTGACGGATTGGATCCGATGGTCTGCAGTCTAGCATACATGTTAGAGAAGTAAATATAAGAGTAAGTTAGGAGTTCAAGTGTATAATTTCTCGTAATCTTGGTTGTAAAGAATGATTATTTGAGGCACTAATCGGGGAGTGTTTTGAGGAGTTACGTTGATGAGGTGGTGGATTACCGATAAGGATTTTACAGGACTTTAGTTACCAGTGAGAAATCAAGGACTTAGAAAAATTTCAATTAGGATGCGCGGTCGAAAATAAAAGTTACTCAAGGAAATTTAGGATAGTGTTTTATCGATGATGCTAAGTGTGAGTTTGGAAGTTAGAATTTGTATGAGGTTTTGTTGAGAGGGATATAAGGAAGAAATTTAGTTAGGTAATTTCAGGAATTGAGGTTATGGTAAGTGTGGTTATGGTAAGTCGAATACGGTTACTATTGGGATAGACCTGAGGACTTAAGAATTTGGAGAAATTTGGAGCAACAGTGTAGCAAGGTCTACGACAAGTTTGAAAACAATAAAATTGATGGGCGAATTATTGTACGGAAGTGAGAGGGATATGCAGAAATGGTTTGAGATTTTTCTGATTTGAGGTTAGAGTGAGTAGTTTAGAATGATTCGATTGCGAAACCTTTAAGGGTGATTGGAATAGAGGATTTGGAGGATTAGTAAATTCTAGCAAAGGGGACTTAGATATAGATTTAGAATATAAGACTTTGATGAGGTGGGTTATAGTTGGTTAAGTTAATGGGTGAAGTACGTAATAGACTTATGAAAATGGGATAGTGCTCGATGCGTAGTCAGGAATGTAATTAGTTCGATTGGAGGTAACAAACGCAGTCATGGAACCGAAATTGGATTCATGGTTTTAGAGGTTATCGAGAGGAGAAACATGAGATTAAGACTTTAGGGGGTGACCTAGTGAGGCTTTGAGATATAAATGGAAACCAGGAAGTAAGTACATAGAACAAACTTGAGGGTAAGTAAAACGATCACAGGTTAAAGAATGAAGTTAATCATAAGGGCGTTTAAGAGCTGAAAGCTCAAAGTAGGTTTGACGTTGTTCAAAGAGAGACTAGGTATAAGAGAATGGATTTGGCAGCGTCAATATAAGGAAATGACCATTACTTAAATTTTGATGACAAAATTTCTTTTAAGGAAGGTGAAATGTAACAGCCAAAAATTTCGGTTATTTTAATTTTCGGATTTAGGTATAGGTCAATGGTGAAATTTGAGTCAGAATCAAGGATGGAAAGCTTGTATCGTTAGGTAAGAGATTATTTTTGTACTAATGGACGGAAGAGATTTAGAAGACTCCGGTTAGAAACAGATTGAATGGTCATATGATCGAAAGAGTTATGGTTAAGGGTAAAATTAAGATTAATTACATTAAATAATATTTTAAAATTATTTTTTAATAAAATCAAAGGGGAGGAACGAATCCCCCCCTCCCCTCCTCGGTGAGTTCCCCTTCTCCCCACCCTGCGAGAGCCCTGCATCAGCGATCTCCTTCCCACGACGTCCAACAGTGACGTTTCCTCCTTCATTTCTTCGAATTTACGGTAAGTTTTGGTTAGTTTTCAGTAAATAGCTAGTCCTTTAATCGTTTTGAGAGGTAAAAGCAGAGTTAGAGAGAGTTTTAGGTGAGCCCTAGAAGGGAGATACGAAAATTGGAGGTTATAGTTGATTTGTATTCGCGTGTTGGTGTTTAAGCTAGGAATATGAGTATATTATGAGTTTTTATGGAGACGATTGAGTGTGTAGATAACCGAACAACTCGGGTTACGGAACGGGTTCTGTTCGGCCAAGCCGTAGGTGTGGGATTAGGAAATTGGTGAGACCGTTAGAAACTAGACATCCTAAGGAGTCCAATGGCATTTTGAATCATCCAAATCGGACGAGTATTGGGTAAGTTATGCGTTTCTGAAATTGGCCAAAAATTGAGTAGAATTTCAAGTTTAGCTAGAAATGGTGGTTTAGGAAAGGTTTATGGTTTTCGCGTTAGAGACTTACGAATGGGAAGACGAGTGTGATTGATGAATGTGTGGTTTTATAGGTTTCCCAGTTAGCGAGCTGTAAACGGAGCACGAGTGCTAAGGATGCCTAACAAGGAGTATAAGTAATGTAGTAGGAGTTTTGCTTTAGGGCATACATCACAGTTCGGTAGGATGCATTGCACGTTTACCTTATGTTGTGCTTTAATGGTTGTGCATCATCGTTTTAAAGTAGGAAACGAGACGAAAATGAATTTCCATGTTTTTACGAAGTGAAACAGTCGGATGTGATGAGACGAATGAAATAAGAAGTGACGTAAGAAGATAAGAAAGGTGAGGTTGAGTGGTCTTGTCCCTAGAGGTAGACCGTGAGGTGTATCACTCTTCCTCCGCTTTACGTGATGGCCTTGTCCCCAGAGGTGGATCGCGAGGTGTGTTACTTTACTAGATTGAGGTTGGCCTTGTCCTCAGAGGTGGACCGTGAGGTGTGTCACCTTGATCTAGCATGTAAAGAAGAACCTAGTAGTAAGAAGACAAAGAAGATGCAAGAAAAAGACGAAAACAAAAGTTGAGACGAAACTGTAGAAACTGCATGTGTTAGGAGGTGTTTGATTTTAGTATGGTGGTTTATGCATTACTTACTTAGCATTAGACTAATAGTTGAGTTATGTGATGTAGGTGACGATGTGAAAGCCAGCGAGTACTCAGAGCGAGCTCAGGACTAAGAGGCAGTTGGAGGAGCACGCACGTGGACGATCCGGCCAACTGTTAGGGCGTTTTGACTAAGGTGAGCATAGGTATGGATTTGGGAGTGTAATGTGATGATTTTAAGTTGTTTTGAGTCAAATGAGTGTATAGACGGATTTCAAACTTGAGTAGTCATTTTCTTTATATAAATAATAATTTTGAGTTGATGGAAAAGTGTGCATTGTGTTATTTTTAGTGTTGAGTTGAATTAGGTTGGTTTTTGTGAAGTTTTTTTAAGGTTTTTAAACTGAGTTATGAGAAGGAAGTGTCGACCGATAGGCATAGTGGTCGACCAGACCCAGCAAGTGTCGACTGCGAGGGTCGACCTGTTCAGGCAAAACCGAAGTAAGTGTCGACCTATGATTGTAAGTGTCGACCGGTTAGTGTAAATCCTGTATAGTGTCGGCCACAAGGCTTGACTGCTGGAAAACAGAGAGGACGAAGGTGTCGACCGCTCTCTGGGAGGAGTTTAAAAATGTCAACCGGTGTCCCTAGTGTCAACCGACGAAAAGACCCGAGACGATCGTAATGTCGACTAGTGTTCTCAATGTCGACCGGCAAAAAGACTCGAGAGTAACGTAGTGCCGACCGATGTTTACCAGTGTCGACTGCTGAAAAACCCGACACAATCCAAGTGTCGACCGACGTTTACAGGTGTCGACCGGTTGCTCTGTTTTATGTTTTGTAAAATAAAATTTTATTTAAAATAATTTTAATCGAGTTTTCCGCTGCGATGCTGTGTAAAATATTTTCAAAAATGTCGTTTTAATTCGAGGAAAAAAAAGTTTTAAACTTTTACTCCAATTGTGTGAGTATAGTGAGTGAGTAGTAGATGTGTACGAACCGAGAACAGGCAGGTTCTCGGGGCGTTACAATGTATGTATGTATACATGTACACAAATGGTTGTATTGACGATAGAACGATATGATCTTTTGTACAATGGATAGTTGTTGGGATTTTAGGCTGATATTTTTTGCAACTAATCTACCCATGTTTCTTACAATAACCTTGTTTTCATCCAATTTATTTTGGAACACTCATTTAGTTCTAATAAGAGAGTGTTCTTTAGGTCTAGAGAGTAGATACCACACTTTGTTCCTCTCAAATTGGTTAAGTTCTTGCATGACTATTATCAATTTCTCATTAATTTTGGTATCATAAAAAATTCTTAGGTTCAATTTGAAAAATAAAGACTTTTTTCACACAATATGTAAGATAGAAAATAACCTTTTAGTGATATTCTCAAGTAGTAAGATTAATCTGTCAGAGTAAAAATTTATAGTGAACAAATTCTAAAGAAATTAGAGAGAAAAGATGCAACCGAGTTGTTAGTACTGTTTGGCCAATTTTGCCTACGTCTGTGCTTCAAGGCTGTTCCTCAAAGATTCTTCCTAATCTCAACTTATTGAGTTTACTTGATTGATCTTTCGAGCGTCAATCAATGCCTTACAAGATTCTTCTTCAAGGCGTCACTCTTTACAAATTAACAAATAGTAATGAGATTAAAAAATTGATTAATACAAATATCACACACTCTCAATGCATACAATCGTAAGTTGATGAACTAGGAGAGGCTAGGGATCAATTGAATGAAGAGATTCTCTGTAACACCCGGAATTTTCGTTTGAATTAATTTCGGGTTTTTATAATGATAATCAGTGGAGTTTTGGTCAAAATTGAGAACGAAAAATTTCTGCCTTTAGGTAAAAGATTGTTTTGAGGTTAATGGAGGAGAGAAAAATTTAAGAATCCAATCGGGATTAGACAGTATGACAGATTTACTAAACGATTGATAGTTGAGGGCAGTTTAGTAATTATGTATTATTAATAATAAAATAAAAAATGTAATAAAATTAAATAGGGAAGGAGAACACCGTTCCAGAATTTTTTCCCCTTGTTCTTCCCCTCTCCCGCGCGGCGATCGGCAACCCTCTTCCAGCAATGCTCGATCGATTCCTTCTCCGTTTCCTCAGATTACAGTAAGTTTTAGTTAGTTCTGAGTAGATAGTTAGTGTGTTGGTTGTTTTTAACGACAAAAATGGAGTTAGGTAGGGTATCGGGTGATTCGGTGAAAACCTAGGAGGAAAATTGAATGTAGAGTCAATTTTGATACGCATGTTGGTGCCTAAGATAGGAATAGAAGTAGGTTACGAAATTTGATGAGGAAGATTTAGCGTTGGGATAACCGAACACTCAAATTGTGTAGTGGTATTTGTTCGGCTAAGTTGTGGATGTCCAATTAGGAAATAGATGAAACCATTGGAAACTAGACGACCTGTGAAGTTTGTAGCACGTTGAATCGTCTAATTCAGACGAATATTGAGGAAGTTGTGAATTTTCGAAGTTGGTCGAAAAGTGAGTGGGATTTTGGGTTTTGTGGAGAGTGTTGGTTTTGGTATGAATTATGACTTTCAAGCTAGGAATTTATGAATTGAATGAGTTAGAATTGATGAAATGTATAATTTTATAGGTATTCCCTGTTAGAGTATGAAACCACGAAGGACAAAGAAATTTCAAGGACGCCAGGTAAGTGATGGATTGATTGTGGTTTGTCTTCGGGCCTACACCATAGAATGGTGGGATTGTTTGTTTGATTTGATTGTTGTTTGGTTGTTTGGTCAGTGGGTCGTGCATATGTGTTGTCATGCATCATGATTTTGAACTACGAAAGACGAGTTTTTGAACATATTTTGAATTGTGCATATGAAATATAATCAGATAAGAAGAGATGCTACGCGTGAGTGAATGTCTCGTCGTTAACGTACTAGTGAGAAAGCACTAGGGGGTTCCCATGGATGAATGTACGTAAGATGACATAGTTTGTGAACGCCCCGTCGTCAATGTGCTAGTGAGAAGGCACTAGAGGGTTCTATGATCGATGTTGGGAGGAGATTTGGTGTGGCCGTCCCATGTGTGATCACGATGTGTGCCTCCAATCTTGCTCCGTGGGTCATGGTGTGGTTGTCCTGAATGGAACAGGATGTGCGCCTACTTGACTCGCACGTGAAAGTGAAAGATAATGATAATAAAAACGAAAACGAAACAAAGTATAGAAACTGCATGTGTTAGGGGTTGAATTGTGCATTGATCTTTAATTCATGCTTTATACTTGCTAAGCATTAGGCTTACGTTTTATGTTCCGTGGTATAGGTGACGACGAGCTTTTCGGTGAGTTGCTAGGTGACGAGCACGCCTAGGATAGTATTGGTGGCGTACGCTATATATCGGTGCAGGCAGATGTTGGGGCGACTCGACCATTATAGAATATAGGTTATATGGTACAGTGTTAGTCGGGTTTGGAGTAGGATTATGTTTTATTTTGAAATTACTTGAAAGAAGTATGTTTAAAAATATAGGTCTGTACATTATGGATTCAATCGCGGGATTGTCCTCATGTGTTTTCTCTGAACTGGTGTCTTTTTTATGTATACTGGTGTAAGGTGTCGACCGAAGTCGACTAGTGTCGACCGGTCAGTGTAAAATGGAAGGAGAGTGTCGACTGCGAGATTTGCCCGGCACAGACAGAGCCAAAGTAAGTGTCAACCCCTAGTTATAGGTGTCGACCGGATAGTGAAAAGTGGCAGCGGTGTGGACTGCTGGGTCGACCTGTGCGGATAGAGAGAATCAAGGTATCGACCTGTGGAAGCAGGTGTCGACCCCTCTCTGGATTGAGCGTAGAAATGTCGACCGTTGTTCCCAGTGTCGACCGATGAAAAGACCCGAGAGAAATGTAGTGTCGACTGGTGTGCCCGGTGTCGACCTATGAAAAACCCGAGATGACCCAAGTGTCGACCAACGCATACAGGTATCGACTCGATGTCTCTGTTTTATGTTTAATAAAATGAAGTGTTATCCAAACTGATTTTTATTGAGTTTTCCACTGCAATGCCATTTAAAAATCTTGTCAAAAATGTCATTTTAAGTTGAGGAATAAAAGTTTAAAAACCTTTACGCGAATTTTACGATGCGAGTGAAATAAGGAGTGAGTGGTAAACCGGTCCAAGGTGGACCGGGAGACGTGCGAAGTTGGTATCAGATCAGTGAACGTACCAAAAACGGGTAGATTTTCGGGGCGTTACATTCTCAAGTTTTGATTCGGCAGCACTTCATTGCAATTTTTCAGATTCAGTGGTTTTCATAAATATTCATTCTTCTATTTTTAAGTGTCTTCAGAAAAAACCTAGTGTGTTTAACATTTGCTCTTGCTCAATCGACACTTTGTTGGTGTTGTGTGTTATTTTAAAAGTCGTTCAATAACTTGATCGACACTTTGGCTTCTCAATCGACACTTTGAGGCTTCAGGAATTTCTGGATTTGATCATACGGTTGACGCTAGCACTGTCAAGTTGATGATTGTAGTTCTCGGCACTTTGTTTTTGTGGTTAACACTATCACTGTCCGGTCAACACTTAAAACTTTGAAATTTCTCCATTAGTTTGTGCAATCAATGCTAGCACTATCCGATAAAAACTTGACGCTTTTTAGAGTTTTGTAAATATAACTAGTGGTCGACACTTTATCACTTCGGTAGATACTTTAAAGACATTTTCGAAAACATTTAATTTTAAGTTTTAAAGATTTATTAAAGAATGAAAAATCTTGAAAACACGCGTTAGAAAAATTAAATGCCCCTCTTAAAGGGTATTTTCAATGAGAAGCAAGAGAAGAATATTTGTTTTACTTATTATTGATATAATTATCAATCAATGAAAGTTTGAAAAGAAAGATTCATCATCAAAATTATATATGAATTCTAAAACATACTTTAAGTTAACAATCTCTCTCTTTTTTATGATAACAAAATAAATTCACAAGACTTTAAACTTATTTTAAAATAAACTATCCCCTTTAATTGATGCACTATTGTCTATGCAAACATTAGTCCATTAGAATAAACTCTCCCTCTTAGTTTATCCATTAGGTTCTATGCAAGAATTAATTCATTCACTTTTTTTCCCCTTTGGCATTAATAGAAAACATCAACATGGTAACATTTATTTTTTCGACTCTCCAAAAGCCAAAGAAAAACACAAGGAAATTTAAGAACAAACATATAGTGATACTATAGACTTAGAATAATAAAGAAGAAATCAAAATACAAGTCATTCATGCAAACATAAATAAAAGAGTCTAAACAAAGTAGAATATTAGATAAAGCAAATTGTCTTGGCAAAACACTCATAAAAACACTAATTAAAGTTACATCCAAACAAAAGAGTTGACTACACAAAAGATAGTACAACCAACTTAAGTGTAATAACCCGAAAAATTTTATATTTTTAAATCTAATTTCCAAAATTTTTAATTTAATCTCGGTTGAAGTTTCGAGAAATATTTTAACGGGTAAATTAAGTTATAAAAACACTTTTTGAGACAAACGAAATCTTTATTTCTTTTTCCATTTGACAGAGATATTTTTGTTTGAGCTATTCTCAATCATACAAATTTTTAATTCAAAAATCACTTTATATCTTTTATCACACAATTGATTAATCAAACCATCAACCAATAAGACACTCTCAATAATAGGGGTAGAATTATTATTATGTTGCCAATGCCTACATTTTTTCCTTTTTGATTTCCACAAAAAGTGACATTCACTTTCTTTTTATCGAAGGAGGTAAAATTTGAGGAGTCTCCCATCATATGTCTCAAACACTCACTATCAAGATACCATAAGTTCTTCAAGGGAGATCTTTCAACCTACAAGAAAACAATTGTAATAACCCGGAAAATTTCAGATTTTTAAATATAATTTCTGAAATTTTTAATTTAATCTCGGTTGGAGTTTCGAGAAAATATTTTAACGGGTAAATTAAGTTATAAAACTCAGAATCTAGTTTTAGTGATAGTTTTCAAAATTTAAAGTCGGGAATACGAGAATTTAACGAAATACGGGCGGTTAAAATACGTGAAGGCTTTTTGGTAAATTTAATTATTTAAATTTAAAAAAAATGTTAAGTGGAATGACTTCACGAAGAAGCCATTCCACTTCGGTGATCTACGAGCCGAGAGTGAGCGCCTGAGAAGAGAGACACGAGAGAGAGAGATCTTTGAGCTTCGACCGACGGCTGACGAGTGCGAGTGTAGGAGAACCGCCGGCGACTAAGCGCTCTGTTGTGTTCTTGTTCTCCTTTCGACCGAGTGCAGAACGACGCCCTTAGCGAGCCTTTCTCTCTTTGCTGCCCTAAATTGTTTTGGTGACCGAGTGGAGGGTTGATGTGGGCTTCGAATTCTGAGGTTTCCGGCTAGCAATGTGATTGTCTAGAAGGTGGAATTGACGATAATGAGGTTATGGATGGTGAGGGAGTGGTTTTGGAAGGAGGAGCCGAGAATGACTAGTGCTGCCATTCGGGTATCTGGGGGGGACGCTTCGAATTGTGCTAGATTATATTTAGTAGGCTAGAATGTGGCTGTTTGGCGAAAAAATTGGTGAAATCGGGTTGAGGTTGAGATTTTCAAATTTTTTTCGTATAAAAATAGGTTCTGTTTTTGGCTTGGCTTCGGTTGATAATTTTCAATTCTGCTTTTGTGGATTAGAATAAGTTGTTAGAGGGACGTTTGGCCATGGAATCGTTCGATTCCGATATTCGACGTAAAAGTTATGCGCGTCGAAAGTTTATGTCGAATTTTGAACCGAGTCAAATTATTGAGCGTTTTTCATAGAATTGTGACGCGTGGTACTATCATCGCTATGTTTAATGCGTAAAGCTAGTTTTGAGCGAGTTTTGGTTTAAAGAAACAAAAATGTGAAATTTGGGTGAAAGGGCAGATTCGGTTTTGGTGTTTTTTTCACCTAACTGTGGCTTACCATTTTAAAATCCGTCTTAATATGTTAAATTAGGTTCCTAAGGGAACGTTTAGCCACTTGAATCGCTCGATTCCGATAACGGACACAAAAGTTATGCGCGTCCGAAGTTTAGGCTAGTTTTCGGCCGAACCGAGTTAGCGACTCGTTTTAGTTGAGAATTCACGGGTTTAGCTAAGGAATGTGATTTGTAGCGTAGTTAGTGAATTTTGACACGAAGATTGATGAGTGGTTGTTTATGTTTTAGGTTGAGACATTTTTTTTTGGCAGAGCTGTCCGTCGAGTGAGCTTAGGACGCCAGGTAAGTAGTGCATGCATGTGTTTTGCCCAGGTGAGCCTACACCGTGGAACTTTAGAATTTCTGATGTCGATTGTGGTGTGCGTGCGTATTGTTTGACATGCATCATGTTTTTTTTTAAAAAGGAAACGAAAAATAGTTTTGAACATATTTTGTGTAAGTGGTGAGACGTGTGGCAGTGGTACCGCAGATCCTGCTAGTGTGTGGGCCAATGGGTAACCAACCGTGGATTCTGCTCGAGGAGTGGGCCGGCTGGGCCGTCACACGGCATGTATGTGTCGACGGTGAGAATGATGGATAGTAATACCACAGATCCTGCTAGTGTGTGGGTCGGTGTAACACTAGTCGCGGATTTCGCTTGAGGAGTGGGCTGGCTGGACTGTCGCAAAATGTGTGTGTGGCAATTGTGCCTCCGTTGCTGAGGAGGTTGGGACGGGGGTGATGTGTCAAGGTGTAGTGTAATAACCTGGGAATTTCAAATTTTATCTTTAATTTTTGGAATTTTTAGTTTGATCCCGGTCGGATTTTTGAGAAATATTTCAACGGAAAATATTTAAATTATAAGGCTCGAGGCCTAGTTTTGCGATTGATTTTCGGAATTTAAAGTCGGGAGGTCGAGAAGTTACGAAATTTCGGACGATTGAAACACGTGAGGGCAGTTTTGTAATTTGGTATAAAAAAAAAAAAGAAATTAGAAATTTTAACAAAACAACTGAACGGCTCGTGAAGCCGTTCAGTGTTCTGTTCTTTTGCCAAAGCCGAGAGAAGGCGACTGAGGCGAGTGAGGGGCCGAGCGCGAGATTGAGGAACGGAGAACGAGTGGCTGGCGAACGACGGCAGAGTGCGACGCTGGGAGTTCCGATGAACTAAGTGAAGGTGTTGGTGTACCCTTTCCCGAGCTGAAAGCCAACGGTGAGCTTTCTGTTCAAGATTGATTCGGCCGAGCCTTAATGCTCGTTTTGTTTTTTTTTCTCTCCTGCTTTTTCTCCGATGTTGATGAAATTGCTGAGCGTTCTGTCGAAGAGAGGGTCTGCGTGTAAGAAAGTGGGTGCTTATGGGAGGGAGAAAAACCGAGGGGAGGGGTTGAGTCGGAATTTAGGTTCAAGCCCAAATTTTTCTGACTTTAGTTCTGATTATACTAAATTGAAGCGAATGTGATTGTCTGTACATAGGGATTCTTGGAGTTTAAATTGAAATCAAAACAGAGGCCTTTTTTTTTTAAAAAAGAACAGGTTCTGTTTTTGGCTTATTCGGCCTACCTACGGTTAACCATTTTAAATTCGGTTTTTTTGGGATAAATTAGGTAGTTAGGGGAACCTATGGCCGCTGGAATCGTTCGATTCCGATATCCGACGCAAAAGTTATGCGCGTCGGAAGTTTAGGCCGAATTTTGGTCCAAGTCAAATTTGCGAGCGTTTTTCATGAAAATTTGACGTGTGAGTGTATCATAGCCATTTCTGATGCATATAACTAGTTGGGAGTGAGTTTTGGTGGTAGGGAAGTGAAAATGTGAAATTTTAATAAAAATGGCAGATTAAGTTATTGGCGTTTTTCGCCTATCTGCGGCCTACCAATTTAAAATCCGTCTTGGGATGTTAAACTAGGTTCTTAAGGGAACGTTTAGCCATTTGAATCGTTTGATTCCGTTGATGGACGCAAAAGTTATGGGCATCCGAACGTTGGGCTGGTTTTCGGCCAAACCAAACCAATGGATCGTTTTAGTTGGAATTTAATGAGTGTATTTATATAAAGTTATTTTTAGCTAATTGGTGAATGTTGAGATAAATACTGATGAGAAATTGGTTGTATTTTAGGTTGAGGCTTTCTTTTGGCGAATCTGTGCGTCGAGCGAGCTTAGGACGCCAGGTAAGTAGTGCATGCATGTGTTTTGCCCAAGTGGGCTTACACTGTAGAACTTTAGTGTTTATGTGATTGATTGCGGTGTGTGTGCGTATTGTGTGACATGCATCATATTTTTTTAAAACGGGAACGAAATTGATTTTTAGCATGCTTTGATGTATGAGGTGAGACGTGTGGTGGTGGTACCGCGGATCCCGCTAGTGTGTGAGCCGGTGCTTCACCAGTCGCGGATCCTACTCGAGGGGTGGGCCGGCTGGGCCGTCATGCGGCGTGAATGTGTTGACGGTGAGGATATGGGCAGTGGTACCGCGGATCCTACTAGTGTGTGGGCCGGTGCAACACCAGTCGCGGATCCTACTCGAGGGGTGGGCCGGCTGGGCTGTCGCGAAACGTGTGCGTGTGGCAACTGTGGCCCCGTGCTGGGGAGGCTGGGACGGGGGCCACGTGTCAGGGTGTAGAGTGGCGCGAGGTACACCCTTACCCTGATGTGGTTGCCGTGTGGTGATGCGTGGGTGTAGCTTGTGGGCCTCGTTGCTGGGGAGTCCGGGACAGTGGCGACGTGTCAGGGTATAGGGTGGCGTGAGGTTCCTCCTTACCCTAGTGCAGCTGCACTACGCGTCACAGATGTGACAACATGAGTGTGAGTGTAGAGACTGCATGTGATAGGATTGCATTGTCGGCTTTTACTTTCATATCGCATTACTTACTGAGCGTTAGGCTTATGTTGTGTGTTCTGTGGTGTAGGTGCTGACGATACTGCTGGTGAGCCTCGAGAGCCTAGTCCAGAGGCGTAGGATGGTTGGCGGCGTGCACCCGAGGCACCGGATGGTGGATTTTTGTTAGGGCGACCCGACCCGTGGTGGTGGTAGGTGATAGTGGATTTATCATTTCATGTTGGGTATTTGTGTAGATAGCGGAGTTGTATAGACATTGATCTTTTGAGATTGTATAGAGGAGTTGTAGTGTTTTGGAGGACTTTCTTCATTGTATTTGATGGGTTCTTATTGTCTTCTTACTCTGATTTGGTTATGGTGATTTCTCTGGATGATGGATAGATAAACATTGTTGGATTATGGTGAATTGTGTGCAGGGTTTAAATTTTGGGATAGTCAGTTTTTAGCCGTTACTCTGCCGAAATTTCAGGAGAGAGGTTGGGAGTCGAGGAGATACGAAATAGGTTGAGGTGTGAACAGTAAATGCTAGAAAAAGGTAGATGAGCGTGGAAGTGTGGCGTGATCGCAGGTGCGCGGGGCACGCGGCCCTGCGGGTGCACACGGGTCATGCGGCGCCGGGTGAGGGCGTGCGCGCGGACGTGCTGTACAGAGGCAGGGTGCGTGGGGCACGCGGCGCTGTGAGCGTGCACGAGATACAGTGACGTTCGGTTGGCACCTGTGGCACCGCGATGGTGTACGCGGGGTGTCGGAGTGGGGACGTGAGTGCTTGGGACCGGACTGGGTAGTTCATGGGGTGCGTGGGATTCTTTCCTAGGATTTCAAGTCTTACCGTTTTATCTCAAATTATTTTAAATGGTTTTCTTTTCCGCTGCGTAGTTTTATGTTGAGGACTTCGTGTTTCTTCTTCGGGACGCGAGTTGTTTTTCGAATCGAGTCGAAAAATTTCCATACTCACAAATGTTCTTTTGAAAATGATTTGAAAACGAAAGGGGTATTGAATTGAGTTAGTTGTGTCAAGTGTTAGTGTGTGTGTGTAGTGTGTAGATGCACTGTAGCACACCGAGAACGCGGGGTTTCTCAGGGTGTTACAGTTATGGTATCAGAGCCACGGGGTCGACGTCGTTCAGAGGATTACCTAACACCGCCAGCCGCTGCACGGGAGCACTCCACCAACTGTAAGTGTTTAGATTTGAATTTATTGTGTTACTAATGTGAGCTTTATACTTTTGTTAAAGGTAGAAAATGTCAGGAGAGGCGAGAGGTAGAGGTAGAGGGCGGCCACGACGAGAGGCGCCTCCTATGGCTATTGGCGACATGGATGATACCGTCCGACAGCTTACCGAGTTGGTCCACCGTCAGTCTCAGCAGTTGGAGAGGTTTATGAGCAGGGACGATCAGGGTCAGTCTAGCGTCCAGGGTTCGTCCGACAGAGGAGGTGACAGACTGCACAGACTTAGACCTCCGACCTTTGACGGATCATCTCCGGATCCTCTCAGTGCTGAGGAGTGGATACGGAATATGGAGAGGATGATGAGTTTTGCCAAGGTAGAGGAGCAGGACAGAGTCTCTAGTGCGGCGTTCTATCTTGCCAAGGACGCGAGCCATTGGTGGGATACTGTGGTGGCCACGAGAGATGTGGGGGCCATGACCTGGGAGGAGTTCAGGTCGGTGTTTTTCGGCAAGTATTTCAGTCATTCAGTCAGGTCGCAGAAGATGGTAGAGTTTGCACAGTTGAAGCAGACCGGCACTGTGGCTGAGTATGTGCGACAGTTCGAGGCCTTGTCGAGGTTTGCAGGACATTTGGTGAGCCTCGATGAGAATAAGGTACATCAGTTCGTGCAGGGCCTGAAGTCGGATATTTATATGGGCATGCGGATTGCGGGGACCCGGGGCATGCCGTACGAGGAGGTGGTGGCGAAGGCCCTTGACATTGAGGAGGCTCGAGCGAAGCTTCCTAGTTATCGGGAGGTACCCAGAGAGCAGCCTCGCAGACCTTTCAGAGAGTCGCTGCCACAGGCCAGCGGGGAGGTATCTGTGCAGAGAGGCCTGAAGAGGCCTAGTGACAGTTCTAGCAGCCAGGGGAGCACTAAGAGGCCGCAGGGGTCAGGGCAGTTTCGAGTGTGCCCGAAGTGTTAGAAGAGCCACCCGGGCGAGTGCAGGCCGGGCCCAGTGAGGTGTTATAACTGTGGCGAGGTGGGCCACATGTCCAGAGAGTGCCAGAAGCCGCGTCAGAACCGCTACTTCAACTGCAATGAGGTGGGACACTTTGCCAGTAGATGCCCAGTGGCGAGCAGGTCGTCAGCCAGAGTTACACCGAGAGTCTTTGCCCTGTTTGAGCCAGATGATGCTGCCCAGCCATCAGTGATAGCAGGTAACATTTTTGTTTCTGGTGTGGCAGCTTATACGTTGATTGATACGGGCGCTACGCACTCGTTTGTGTCGACGAGCTTTGTGGTTAAGGCCAACTTGGAGTTCAGCCCCGCCGAGAGACACTATGATGTGACTTTGCCATCCGGAGAGCATTTGTATTCAGAACAGGTGGTGCGGGGCAATATTGTGACAGTAGGGAGGAAGCAGTTATATGCCGAGCTAGTCATTCTCCATATGAGTGGTTATGAGGTGATCTTGGGAATGGACTGGCTGTTCAGACATCATGCGGAGATTGATTGCAGGACCAGAGAGGTTCATTTCCGGCCCCCAGGCGGGGAAAGCTACACATTTAAAGCAGGTAAGGGTCTTGCCAGGATTTCTGCTATACTTTCTCTTCAGGCACCACGGGGGTTGGGCATGGGTTGCCAGGGATTTTTGGCAAGTGTTGAGGATGCGCAGTCACCGGGCGATGCTCGGGTACAGGATATTCTTATTGTGCAGGAGTTCCCGGGAGTGTTCCGTGATGAATTGCCTGGGTTGCCCCCTGATAGGGAGATTGAGTTCGAGATAGATGTTTTCCCAGGTGCCG
>CM039517.1:19028511-19056577 GCA_022433055.1 Begonia peltatifolia | reverse complement strand
TTTGATTAAAAGATTTAAGAGTGAGGGCGATATAGTAATTAGGATTATTATTATTATTATTTTAAATAAAAGAAAGGAAGGAGGAACGGATTCCCCACCCCCTCTGTATTTCTACCCCTCCCCACGGGAAGGAAACCCTCCGTCAGTTTCTCCCTTCTAGCGATGCAACCGATGATTCTCAGTTCTTTTTTGTTTCTTTAAATCTACGGTACGTTTTAGTTAGTTCTTAGTAGATAGATAGTTTTTTAGCTATTTTGAGTGTTAAAAGTAAAGTAAGAGGAAGTATTGGGTAGTTTTGGTGAACTCTAGGAGGGAAATACGAGATGTTGAAGTGAAAGACGATTTTTATTCGTGTATTGGTGTTTAAACTGAGAGTATGAGTAGATTATCAGTGTTTATAAAGAAGATTGGGTGTTTGGATAGTCGAAGAACTCAAGTTACAGAATGGTTTCCGCTCGGCCATATTTGGTCCTACTGAGAGTGTTGACTTAGAAATTTGACGAGACTGTTAGGAACTGGATGTCCCTAGGAGTCTGTAGCATTTCGAATTGTTCAAATCGAACGAGTATTGGATATGTTAAACATTTTTGAAGGTTGATCGGAAATTGAGTTGGAATTTGGGTTTAGGTAGATTAGATGTAAAATTATGACTCTTTTTAGAGTTTTATGAATTAGAAGGAAAGTAGAGCTGATAAATGTATGGTTTTATAGGTTCCCCAGTTTAGAGAGCTATCTACGAACGACGATTTGCTTAGGACGCTTGGTAAGTAGTATAGTAGGTGCTTTTGCCTTCGGGCCTACATCACAGTTCGGTAGGTTGCATGCACGTTTATTTTATGTTATGTTTTAGTGATTATGCATCATGGTTTTAAAGTATGAGAACGAAACGAAAATAAATTTTCATGTTTTTATGAAATGAAATAGTAGGATGTGATGTGATGAACGAAATGAGAATATACGTAAGAAGATAATGAAGGTGGGGTTGAGTGGTCTTGTCCCAAGAGGTGGACCGCGAGGTGTATCACTTCTTCCCTCGCTTTACGTGGAGCCTTGTCCCGAGAGGTGGACCGCGAGGTGTGTCACTTTACTAGATCAAGGTTGGCCTTGTCCCGTGAGGTGGACCGCGAGGTGTGTCACCTTAATATAGCACGTAAAGAAGAACCAAGTAGTAAAAAGATAGAGAAGAAGTAAGAAAGAGACAAAAAAATAAGTAGAGATGAAACTGTAGAAATTGCATGTGTTAGGATACGATTATTTCAGTGTTTATGTTTTATGCGCATTACTTACTTAGCATTATGCTAATAGATGAGTTCTGTGATGTAAATGATGAGGCAGTAGCTGACAAGTACCTAAAGCAAGACCAAGATTACGAGGCAGTTGGAAGATTGCGCTTGTGGACGTTCCGTCCGGCTGTTAGGGCGTTTTGACTAGGGTAGGGGTATGTAAGGCAAAGTCGATCAAAGTGTCGACCTGTGCGAGAAAGTGTTGATCGCTTAGTGTAAAAATGAGTGCAGAGTATCAACCTGCATGTAAGGGGGTCGACCGGTATATACAAGTGTCAACTGATATTGTAAAATAGATGGGAGTGTCGACCTCAAGGATCGACCGACGCGGTCAGAGAGGAATGAAGTGTCGATCGATTCTCATAAGTGTCGACTAGTTAGCGTGAGGAGCATAGAGGTGTTAACCGATAGTGTCGACCGATGAAAACAGAGACAAATGAAGTGTCGACCGGGTTTATAGGGGTCGACTGAAATTGTTTTTTTTTTTTTTTTTTTTTTTTTATGTTTTAGAAAACTTGAAACTTTATTTAAACTGATTTTCATCAAAGTTTTCCACTGGGATGATTTTAAACGTTTTCAAAAAAGTTGTTTTAATTTGATAAACAAAGTTTTAAATTTTTACACGAATTGTCTCGAGTTATAGTTTCAGAGCAAGGAGTAGTAGTAGTGAGCCTACCAGAAACATGTGGATTTTCAGGGCGTTACAGTTGTGGTATCAGAGCTAATTGGTCAAACCGTTCAATTGATTACCTAACAGTGCTGATCGACGCACGACGTGCTTCGACAACTCTAAGTGTTGAAGTTTAGCTTTAGTTATTAAATGCTTATGAGAATAATTAACCCTTGCCTAGGAAATTAGTTAAGATGTCTAGACGACCAGGACGTCCGAGAGTACCGAGAGAGACAGCTGACTCAAGAAGCGATGATGACTCGATGACGATCAGACAACTGCCTGAGTTGGTAAACAAACAGTCTTAGCAATTAGGGATTTTACTAAATTGAGAAGTTCAAGTAAGTGCAGGCTCTAGCTCTAGCCATGACCAATCGTGTAAGACCTCGTATTTTTGTTGTATCGATTTTTGCATTGTCAGGGCGATAAGCGACAGGGTTCGGATCAGAATGGAGAGCACAAAATTTGTAAGGTTAGGTGGGAGATTATTTCGAGGCTAACGGGCAAGAAACGTTTGTAGGATTCTGGCTGAGTGCGACCCGAATGATAGTTTAATTAAACAGTTAAAGGTAAGGGTAAAAAGGTAAATTGGGATAAATTATATTAACAATATAATTTATATAATTGAGGGGGAGGGAAGCAGAAACTCCACCCTCCCCTTCTTCGGTTCTTTCTCCCTCCCGCGAATGCGTTTCCCTTCCTCTCCTTCAGCGATCGTTCTTCTAACCGTTCAACCGATAGTGCTCTCCATTCCTTCTCATTTTCAACGATTCCAAGTAAGTTGTGTAGTTGTAGTCTAGTTTTGGGGTTGAAGTTAGGGTTTGAGGAGGGATTTATAGATAGAAATTTAGGGTTCATGATTTGGGGATGCTCACTGGGTTGTTTTCGATTATTGTGGGGTTATTAATGGTGAATACGAAGGAATGATGAGCAAGTGAGCGAGTTTGGGCGAGAAACCATGAATGTAGGATTTTAAGCACTAATACTGAACTGATTTTGAATTTTTGACTTAGTTGCGAGCGTCAATTTTAGAAACCTTTTTGGTACGTTAAACTAGGTTATGAGTTGAGCATTTAGCCGCTGGAATCGAGTGATTCCGACAATCGACGCAAAAGTTATGCACGTTTGAAGTTTAATCTGATTTTGAGCCAAGTCGGGTTAGTGAGCGAATTTGCCGAGTTCGTGGAGTGTTGTCCTAGTATGGTGGTTTTAGTATGTGAGTAAAGTATTGGGATGAGTTTTGACGGAAAACAGTTTCTATTGTAGGTTGAGCAGGTTTTTGGTGAAACGAGCACCACAAAAAGATAGGACGTTAGGTAAGTAGTGTATGCATGCGTTTTGCCCAGGAGGGCCTACATCGTAGAACGTTAGGATTTATGTGATTTGATTGTGATGTGCGTGCGTATTGTTTGACATGCATCATATTTTGAAAATGGAACGAAAATCAATTTGAGCATGGTTTTATGTGCGGATATGAAGTGTGATGTGTGGTGGTGAGAATGATGTGTATGTGGGTAGCTATGGCCCGGTTGCTGGAGAAACCTGCACGGTGGTGACGTGTCAAGGGGTGGTGTGGCAAATGCGTCCAGCCTTACCATAGGATAGCTGCTGCGGTGTATGTGTGGTGGTGGGCAACTATGGCCCCGTTGCTGGAGGAACCAAGACGGTGGTGACGTGCCAAGGGGTGGTGTGGCGAGTTCGTCCAGCCTCACCCTAGGATGGCTGCTGCGGTGTATGTGTGGTGGTGAGTAACTATGGCCCCGTTGCTGGAGAACCTAGGAAGGTTATAACGTGCCAGGGGTGGTGTGGCGAGTGCGTCCAGCCTCACCCTGGAATGGTTGGGTATGTGGAGTGACGCGTGTATACGGTTTGAGGGCTTTGTTGCTGGAGGAACTGGAACGATGGCGACATGCCAGGGTGTGAGGTGGCGAGAGAGTCCAGCCTCACCATTGTGCGGCTGTACCACGCCACACCAGTTGTGACAACATGAGCTTGAGTGGAGAGACTGCATGTGATAGAATTGCATTTTCGATTTTTACGTTTCATATTGCACTACTTACTCAGCGTTAGGCTTATGTTGTGTGTTCTGTGGTGTAGGTGCAGAGATTCTTGCTGGTGAGTTACGATAGCCCAGACAGGATGAGTAAGCGGTTGGCAGCGTGCTACCATGTGCTAGTAGGTGGAGTTCATTAGGGTGACCCATCCCGTGGAGCGAGGTTGGATGGTAAGTTTTGAGGGTTGTATTTGGTGGAATCCAAGTCACGTGTATAGAATTTGTAAGTATAGGTTGATTTGCATGTTAATAGTCGGGATTGGTGTATAGTCGCATTTTGAAAATACTTGAGGAAATTTTGTCTTAAAAATACAAGTCTTTACTTCGTGGTTTTAATCGTGAAAGTTTTCGTTGTCCGCTTTCTTTCGAACTGGTGTTATTTTTTTATACTGCTGGTGCAAACTGTCGACCGAAATCTATAGGTGTCGACCGGTCAGTATAAAATGGGATGTGAGTATTGACCGCGGTGTTCGACCTGTTCGGGCAGAGAGCAATGAAGTGTCGACTGGTGACTGTGGGTGTCGACCGGTTACTGTAAAATTAGTGAAAGTGTCGACTGCAGAGTTCGACCTGTGAGAGCAGAGAAAAATGAAGTGTCGACCGGTGACTGTGGGTGTCAACCAGTTGGTGTAAAATCAGTGAGAGTGTGTAACGCCCCAAAAATCCTCCAAGAGTCCCAGTTCGCTACCAACTACTACGCGTCACCATCCTTCATATATTTTTCGACTCAAAATGACTCTTTTTTTTAAAACGATTAAAAACATTACAGCAGAAGACTTTTAATAAGAATTCGATTTAAATAAATTAAATTTTCTGAAACACAAAAAAATTCATTTATGGTCGACCCAAGAAATCCCTAGTCAACACCTCATTCGTCTCTGCCAGCACAGGTCGACCCTTGCGGTCGACACCTGCTTCCCACTTCTTGGACCAGTCGACACTTCCATTTGGCGGTCGACACTTAAGTTCTCTCTGTCCGCGTTGGTCGACCCTCACGGTCGACACTCCTGCTTACTTTACATTACCGGTCGACACTTGCGCGCACCGTCTACACTCCATTGCTCTCTGGCTGAGTAGGTCGACCCTCGCGGTCGACACTTACGGGGTTTGGTCGACCCTGATACTTACGATCGACATCCTGCACTCATTTTTACACAGAGCGGTCGACACCTACAGCCATAGGTCGACACCTTGATACTCTCTGCCCGCACTGGTTGACCCGTGCGGTCGACACCTGCCGGCTCTGGTCGACCACTAAGCCTATCAGTCGACACTTGCTCCCCAGAAACTTTAACAGAGTTCAAACAAAACAAACACGATTTTGACTAAACGTTTAAAAACCATGAATCCACTTCTCGACTAAATTTACAAACCTGTTACACACACCAAAATATTCAACCCAAATTCAAATCTCTCTTTTTCATCAAAATAACCAAGTACGACTCAAAATATTTCACCACCCATACTTACACCTGCCATAGTCAAAACGCCTCAACAGCCGGCCCAGTCGTTCCACGAGCGTCCTCCTCCAACTGCCTCCTAGTCCTAGACATGCTCGGGATACTCACTAGCTGCTGCGTCGTCTCCTACATCACATAAATCAACTATTAGCCTAATGCTAAGTAAGTAATGCATAAAACACACTAAAATCAAACATTTCCTAATACATGCAGTTTCTACAGTTTCGTCTTTACTTTCGTTTTTGTCTCTTCCTTACATCTTCTTATTACTGAGTTCTTCTTTACGTGCTAGATCAATGTGACACACCTCACGGTCTACCTCTCGGGACAAAGCCAACCTCAATCTAATAAAGTGACACACCTCGCAGTTCACCTCTCGAGACAAGATCACCACGTAAAGCAGAGGAAGAGTGATACACCTCGCGGTCCACCTCTCGGGACAAAACCACTCAACCCCACCTTTATTATCTTTTTACGTATCTTCTCATTTCATTCGTTTCATCTCATGCTACTGTTTCACTTCGTAAAAACATGGAAATTCATTTTTGTTTCGTCTTGTAAATTAAAACTATGATGCATAATTAATAAAGCATAACATAAGTAAACGTGCAATGAATCCTAGTGTACTGTGATGTAGGCCCGAGGGCAAAACTCCTATTACATTACTTACCTTGCGTCCTTAGCACTCGTGCTCCGTATACAGTTCGCTAACTGGGAAACCTATAAAATCACACATTCATCAATCATACTCGTCTTCCCATTCGTAAGTCTCTAACGTGAAAACCATAAACCCTTCATAAACCATCACTTCTAGCTAAACTCGAGATTCTACTCAATTTTTGGCCAAATTTCAGAAACGCATAACTTACCCAATACTCGTCCAATTTGGACGATTCAAAATGTCACGGACTCTTCAGAACATCTAGTTTTCAATTGTCCAATCCACTTCCTAATCTGACCTCCACAAATCTGCTGAATCAAGCCAAGCAGAACTGTTACGTAAACCTACGTTCTGGTTATCCAAAGGCTCAATATCCTTCATAAAACTTATAATCTACCCACACTCCCAGTTTAAACACTAATTTATGGAAAACAATCAACTCTAACTTTCAAATTTCGAATCTTCCTCCTAGTTTAACACCAAAACTATCCGATACTCCTTCTAACTTCGATCTAAACACTCATATCAGCTAGAACATTAACTATCTACTAAAACTAGCTGAAACTTACCAAAGATTTGAAGATTGAAGGAGGAAACGTCACTGGAAGGCTGATCGGTGAGAGAGAGAAAGGGTTGGCACTGGGGAAGAAAAACTGAAACAGGGGGGGAGAAATCGTTCCTCCCTCTGTTTTGTTTCTTTTTCTTTTTCTTTTTATTTTATTTTATTAATTCTAATTACTATTTCGCCCTCAACCATAACGCTTTTTGATAAATCTACTATACGGTCAGTGTTCGGATAAAATCTTAAAATTTCTCCTTCACCATTATTTCTGAAATAATCCTTTACCTAATGTTACAAACTTTCCGCCCTCGATTCCAACTCGAACCTCGCCGTTGACCGATACGAAATTCTGAAAAATTGAATTAACAGAAATTTTTTGGGTGTTATCGAGTGTCGACCGTGAGGTTCGACCTGTGCAGGCAGAGAGAGTTGAAATGTCAACCTCCTAAGGCAGGTGTCGACTGCTTTTCGTATGTGCGTAGAAATGTCGACCACGAAGTTCGACCGGGGTGGGGCAGAGAGTATTAAGGTGTCAACTGGCGTTTAAAGGTGTCGACTGGAACCTCTTTTTTTTGAATATTTTGAAAAGTGAAGCATCATTTAACCCAATTTTTGATTGAGTCTTCCACTGCGACAAGCCTAAACGTTTTCAAAAGGGCTGATTTAAGTCGAGGAACAAAAGTTTAAATTTTATACGAATTTTATCGAGGTGAGGAGTAAGTGTACGGTTGGCAACCTGGGTCTGGGGATGACTCAGGAGCGCTACAGGGGGTGGTGATAGTGAAGTGTGAGCTGGAGATCGTGTGGGTTTTTGAGGCGTTCCAAATCGCGAGATAGATTTTGGAGGTTACGACCACCGACTTTTGAAGGACAGTCATCGGATCCGACAACTGCAGAGGAGTGGGTCCGTACCGTGGAAAGTATGTTCAAATATGCGAAGGTGGAAAAAGAAGATAAGGTTTCACTGGCCACGTTTTATTTGGCGATGGATGCTCAATTTTAGTGGGAGTCAGTGAAGACCACTACTGAGGTACAACACATGACATAGGAGAAGTTTAAGGAATTATTTTATGACAAGTATTTCAACAGTACGGTGCAGGTGGCTAAAAGAATGGAGTTTTTACAGCTGAAACAGACTGGGTCGGTAACCGAGTACAATCGGCAATTTGAGTCATTATCTCGGTTTGCTAGCAATTTGGTGATCTGGAATGAGGACAAGGTGTTTCAGTATGTACATGGATTAAAGCTAGAAATATATAAAGAAGTAAAGATAGTAGAAATGCAAGAAGTGTCGTATTCAAAAGTGGTGGCAAAGGCACTAGAGGTGGAGGAAGCTAAAGTGAAATGTGTTAAACAGAGAGAAGCTTCCAGAAGATTTTTCAAGGAAATTGCTCTACAGTAGAGTAGAAGTACCTCCCAGCAGCAACAACAGAGGGGTACTAAGAGGTTCAGCGAGAGTTCGAGCAGCCAGGGCAGTAGCAAAAGGCCTCAGGGGTCGATCTAGTACCCTCAGTGCCCTAAGTGTTTGAGGTATCACCCGGGCGAATGCAGGCTGAACTCGGGAAAGTGCTACAATTGGAACAAAGCTGGACACTTAGTTAGAGATTGCCCGAAGCCCAGAGTGACTCAGTGTTTCAACTACAACTAAGTGGGCCATGTTAGTAGAGATTGCCCAGCTCTGAAAAAGGGTCCGACGCGCACGACACCGAGAATATTTGCCATGATCGAGTTGGGCGATGATGACCAGCCAGCCGTAGTGTCAGGTACTATATTGGTAAATTCTGTACCTGCTTATACATTGATTGATTCCGGTGTGACACACTCGTTTATTGCAACTACGTTTGCGGCCAAGTTAGATGTATGGCTTAGAGTAATGGACTGTAGTTATGAAGTGATGTTACCCTCTGGTGGACGTATGCACTCAAATCAAGTTGTACGGGATAGTGTGGTGTTAGTGAGAAGTAAGAATTTCAGCCGATCTCATTATTATGGGCATAACTGGATACGATGTGATATTGAGAATAGATTGGCTGTTCAAAGACTACGCTATGATCGACTACAGGACGTGAATAGTGAGTTTTCAGCCCCCAGATGGTGAGAAGCACACCATTCAGGTTGCGACGGATGCTAGGAAGATATCTGTCATGGCACCTGTTAGTGCTTGTCAAGTTTTAATTTGTGAGTCTTTTGGTTTTTTGGCTAGTAGTATAGATATGCAAATTCCCAGGGATTCAAAGCCGCAGGATGTTTTGATTGTTCAAGACTTCCCCGATGTTTTTCTAGATGATTTACTTGGTTTGCCTCTAGATCAAGAAATAGAGTTTGCTATAGATGTATATCTAGGAGCTGAGCTAATGTTGAAGAATCCTTATAGATTACTACCAACGGAGCTGAAAGAGTTAAAGAACCAATTAGAAGAGTTGGTGGAGAAAGGATTTATACACCATATCGTTTCGCCGTGAGGCGCGTGATGTGCCCTAGAGGGCCGTCACTCGATCACAAACCAAGGCACGATCTTTATCCAACCTGTTCATTAACAAGTTTAAATCTTTTGCAGGAATTACAGGTGTCGAATGCCTCTTCGCGGATTTGGAATGGGAACCGAGCACAAAGGACAAAGATCAACCTTTACACTTGCTATCGTGGGAGCTAAAGGTGGAAGCACATGAAGAAGGAATTTGTCTCCCTCGGAATTAATTTGTAATTGAATTTTATCCGGCAAACATTCGCCTTATGTTTTTATTGGCAAACATTCGCCTTCCTGTAATGTTTTATAATTACATGCATTTTCAGGCATTAGGATTAGATGTATGTTAAGTTAGACGGTGGTTAGAAGCAACAATTGGGCCGGAGTTTAGCAGCCCACTGATGCAACAAATTTGCCAAAGCTTGAAGGTGATCTGGTGTGCAAGTGGACCAAGAATGGCCAACCATGTGGCCCATTTCGAAAACCAAGCCAATTCTAACCTTCAGCCACCCTAGGTCTATAAATTCATGGCTATTGGTGTGTGTAAAGGTTGTTGAATATATAAGAAATAGCCCTTTTGTGTTCAGCCGAAGTAGTTGAAGCTTGGTGAACGGTAAGACTCGGTTCGGTCAAGAACCGAGAAGGAGTTTATCTCTTTGAGCTTTCAAGCCCGAGGTTGCTTGAATAGCCGTCGTTCCACTCGTCTTCCCTCTCTTTTTCAGAGAAGGATACACAAAGAGACTGGCCAGAAACCTGTCCCGTTTGCTGCCATCTTCCTTCGAAAGATTGTTATGCCGAGAGCCTAAAAGGTTGCTCATCGGACAGCATTCGATTTTCTGCTTATATTTTGTTTTTCTGTTTCGTTTGTGGGTAAAACATGACTCATTCAAGGTGGAATCATGTCATGTGATATCAGAGCCATGGATAGTTTCCCCTGAATGTCTGCAAACGAGTGGATTGATCTTCTTACACATTTTGTTTGCTGCAAACTTTTCATTTCTTCTCTAGTTTGTTGGTTTTGAAAAAGTCAGAAATCAATTCTATTAATTATGTGTTTAACATATAAGGATAAGTTTGAACACTACCGTAGATATGTTATTACTGGACAAAATTTAAAAATTGAAAACTCAAAACCATTTAGTCTTTAAAGCCGGAAACTTATGTGTTGATCTGTTCATAATCGTATTGTATTTTCTGCACAAGTCTTACTCAACTGATTGGCTGCTGTTTGAGGGTAGGTGCAGGTGAGAACAGAACACTCTACAGCTTAGCTGCTGTTTGAGGGTAGGTGCAGGTGAGGACAGAACACCCTGCAACCTAGCTGCTATTAGAGGGTAGGTGCAGGTGGTAGGTGTCTATTGCTGGACCACTGGTATTGTACGTTTATGTTATTATGCATATGGGTGTGCCATGTCGCAGCTAGTGTTATTACCTTATTCGGAATAACCATTTTGTTGCTGCCCTGTACCTGGTGATTTAATACTGTTTTTGTGCTGATTATGTTGTCTGCTGTCTCATTCCATGCTTGCTAACACCTTGGCAGAATACTTTGGCAGAATACTTTGTTTACTTGCCTAATCTGTGATTATGTTATTATATCCTCACTGTGTGGTTTAATGATAACTGAGTTGATGCATGATATAAACACTAAAGGAAAAACATGTTTATCAGAATGTGTTAATACCCTGGTAAAATTTTATGCCTAGTTTGCTAGTTGTTTTGTTAGGTTTGACCCCTTGAATTTAAAATGATCATAACTTTCGCTACGTTTGTCAGCTTTCGCCCATAAGATATCGATTCGAAGCTCTCTCAGAGCTCTATGATAGTGTCACAAGCATTGCCTATGACAACCACCCCCCATTTCTGAAAATGGCCATTTAAGCCCTCAAATTTGCGTTCCAAGTTTAAGCATCTGGGATCCACTAAATTTTTCCCTCCTTCCTAACACTTAGGGTTAACCTAGTGTAACAACACATGTTTCCCTTATAACCTTAGGAAGTCACATGAAGACTAGGAGTACCCTCAACCGAGAATTAAACCCCGATACTATGACTCAAAAATCGAACCGGGGTAAAGACGTTCCCCAACCCGAGACTCGTACCCATCAAGAGGGAGAGTCCAGCCTTCAAGGACAACTAAATTGACTTAATGGAGAAGTTAGTAATCTAAACCAACAACTCAAAGACTTAACTATTGGTATGAAATTCATAATGGATAACCTCCATAAGATTAACTCTAGAGAACCTTCTCGAGATGACCTTCCTAGGATGAGACCTGATAACCCTAGGAGAACTGAATACCCTCCCAGGAGTTTTCTCGACCAGGATCCTTCTTCAATGAGTGAAAGGCCACCTAACCCAAGAAGGAGGTTCTAAGACTTTGACTATCATGATGATGATGAGTGGACCCTAGACGAAGAAGTGAATTTCAGGTCTAGCCGTCGAAAGGACTTAGACGATCTTAGGAACATTAAGTTGCATGTTTCGTCATTCAATGGCGCGTGTGACGGTAACACCTTCCTAGATTGGATAGATAAAGTGGAGAAAGTCTTTGACTACTATGAATATTCACATAAGGTTAAAATCTAGATAGTTTCGGTCGAGCTCACAAGATACGCGGCCCTCTGGTGGGCCAACATTAAATCCCAAAGACAGAAGATAAGAGACGACCCTGTCACCACTTGGAGAGTGATGAAGTCCCTCATGACCAAAATATTCATACCTAGCCAATACCAACAAGAGCTATTCTTACAAATCCAAAACCTGAGACAAGGAGGTCGATCTGTTGAAGAGTACCTTACTGAGTTTGAGACCCTTAGGATTCGTGGCGATATGGACGAGCAAGTACTTGCAAGATTTATTCGAGGATCGCAACAAGATATAGGAGACATTATTGAGCTGTATCCCCTAGAATCCCTTGACCCGGTGGTACAAATGGCTATGAAAGTAGAGCGACAACGTATTAGGAAGAGAAAAGCTAGTTTCACCCAAAAATTTCCGCTCAAGACTACTCCTAAGATCACCCCTCCACAACTAGAACCAAACAAAACTTTCACCAAAGCTGAGGGAAAGAAACCGTTTACACGTAGTTGGCCACCCAAAGAATCAAGCAACAAGACCCTAGTAGAGAGTGTCAATTCCCCTAGATCGCGAGACCTTAAATGCTGTAAATGTCATGGCTTGGGTCATTTCATGGGTCAGTGTCCTAATAGACGAGTGATGATCCTCTAGGAGGACACTGGAGAGTTTACGAGCAAAGACGAACGGAAAGGTATAAAAGCAGATGAAGAGGATAGTGACTCCCAAGAGGAAGTTTTCCACGCCCCTAAAGGACCATGCTTATGGTAAGAAGACGTGTTCTCGTCACTAAGAATTCTGGAGAAGACTGTCACCGTGAGAACATCTTCCATAGTAGGTGTTTCATCAAGGAGAAATTATGTTCCCTGATTATAGACGAAGGCAGTTGTGCTAACGTAGCCTCCACGGAGTTAGTGACCAAGTTAGGCCTAGAGACCAACACTCACCCCCACCCCTACAAGTTACGTTGGCTAGATGATAGAGGTAATGTCAAGGTTACCAAGCAAGTGAAAGTTGAATTTGCCCTAGGGAAGTACAAGGACACGGTTCTCTGCGATGTTGTGCCTATGAGTTCAAGTCATTTACTCTTAGGCCGACCCTGGCAGTTTGACCGACGGGTAAACCACGACGGCTACACTAACTACTATTCCCTTAACTTTGAAGGAAAAACCTTTAAGTTTGCTCCCATGAGCCCCGAACAAATATCTAGAGATGACGCTGTAAGAAAGGAAGCCAAGAATAAGGCTACTTTATTCATGACTAAGAAGGAGATAGAGATGTCTATGCGTAGAGGAGATCCCCTGATTTTGGTACTTTTCTGAGATAGAATCATGGAACTAGGAGTTATTTCTCAAACCGTTAAAACTTTACTTAACCAGTTCCAAGATGTGTTCCCAGAAGACTTGCCCCAAGGTTTACCACCCTTGCGTGGCATTGAACACCAAATTGATCTCCTACCTGGAGCCGTCCTGCCTAATAGACCAGCATACCGAATGAACCTTGAAGAAACCAAGAAGCTGCAGGACCAAGTACGAGAATTTTTGGATAAAGGTTACATTAGAGAGTCCATGAGTCCCTGTGCAGTACCCTCCTTATTAGTTTCTAAGAAAGACGGCACCATGAGGATGTGTGTCGATAGTCGAGCCGTTAACCAAATTACTGTCAAGTATAGATTTCCCATCCCCAAGCTCGAGGACATGTTAGATGAATTCAGTGGAGCCTCTATTTTCTCTAAAGTAGATCTTAAAAGTGGCTACCATCAGATCAGGATGAGAGAAGGCGACGAGTGGAAGACAGCCTTTAAGACAAAATATGGATTATTCGAATGGATGGTAATGCCTTTTGGTTTATCTAACGCCCCAAGTACGTTCATGAGACTCATGCACCATGTGTTTAAAGAGTACTTAGGAAAATTTATTGTGGTATACTTCGATGATATCTTAGTGTATAGCGTGGATCTCACTCAACACCTCTCCCACCTTAATTCTCTCTTCCAGACCCTTAGAAAGACTAAACTATTTGGTAACTTAGAGAAGTGCTCTTTCGCACAAGACAAGGTGTACTTTCAAGGATTTGTCATTTCAAAAGACGAGATGGAAGCGGACAAGGAAAAGATCAACGCCATCAAGGATTGGCCTATACCAAATTCTATCACAGAAATACGCAGCTTTCATGGGCTAGCCGTGTTTTATAGAAGGTTCATTAAAGACTTTAGTTCGATAGTTACTCCACTTACCGATTGCACTAAAAAGGGGAAAGAGTTCTCTTGGACCCAGCGTGTCAAAAGAGCTTTGATCTCATCAAAGACAGATTATGTCATTCCCCCGTACTTGCCTTCCCGGATTTCAACAAGGCCTTTGAGGTTAAAAGCGATGCATCTGGAGTCGGCATAGGAGCAGTGCTTATGCAAGATGGCAAACTCGTCGCATACTTTAACGAAAAGTTGAAAGGACCCATACTAAATTATTCCACCTACGACAAAGAATTCTACGCAGTTATACGTGCTTTAGAACATTGGCAACATTACCTCCTACCTTGAGAGTTTGTTATTAACACTAATCACCAGGTCCTAAGACATATCAAGAGTCAGCACAAGCTGAAGAAGAGACATGCCAAGTGGGTGGAGTTCTTAGAAAAGTTTCCTTACACCCTTAAGTATTTGAAAGGAGAGAATAATGTCGTGGCCAATGCCCTCTTTAGAAAGCACATTCTATGTACTGAATTAGGAGTTAGGTTTCTTGGCTTTGAATGGATTAAGGAGACCTATGAAACTGACCCTGATTTTAGACCTTATTACATCAAGTGTATGGACAAGGCTGAAGGCGAATATCGCCTAATGGATGGCTATTTACTCAGAGGGGGAAAATTGTGCATTCCCCAAGGAAGCTTAAGACGATGCCTTGTAAAAGAAGCTCATTGCGGGGGCCTAGCAAGTCACTTCGGCGAGAAAAAGACCCTAGAATCGCTTAAGGAACACTTCTATTGGCCTCGCATGATGAAAGATGTGCATCGCATGGTGGAGATATGCGTGATTTGCAAGAAGGCTAAGAGTAAAGTTCTACCTCAAGGATTATACATGCCTTTACCCGTCCCATGACACCCTTGGGTAGAGGTTAATATGGATTTTATTTTAGGACTACCACGGACCTCCCGGAATAAAAACTCTATAATGGTGGTCGTGGATCAGTTCTCCAACATGGCACATTTTCTTCCTTGTGCCGCAACCAATGACTCTGTCTTAATAGCTAACCTATATTTTAAACAGATTGTTCGCCTGTATGGTATACCGCGTTCTATCGTGTCGGATAGAGACACTAAATTTTTAAGTGCCTTTTAGACCACTTTGTGTTGGGGACTAGGTTGTGTTTCAGCACATCCTTTCATCCCCAAACCGATGGTCAAACGGAAGTTGTCAACAGGACCCTAGGTACCCTCTTACGCACCGTTGTAGGTAAGAAACTGTCTAACTGGGATATAGTACTCTCTGGCTTAGAGTTTGCTTACAATCGCACCCTTCATTCCACTAGTCAGCAATCGCCTTTTGAGGTTGACTATGGGTTTAATCCATATACACCGTTAGATCTTGTTCCATTACCTTTTACGGGCTTAGCTAATCCATCAGGAGCGGACAAGGCGGAACGAATTAAGGAATTGCATGAGACTGTACGCAAAGCCATCGAGATGAGCAACGACAAGGTCGCCAAACACGCTAATAAAGGACGACGGGAAGTTATCTTTAATGAAGGAGACTTAGTTTTGTTGCACCTAAAAAAAGAAAGGTTCGCCGCTAAAAGAAAATCCAAGTTGATGCCTAGAGCAGAAGGACCATTCAAGGTGTTAGAAAGAATCAACAATAACGCCTATAAGATAGAGCTACTCGGCGACTACGGAATTTCCTCCACCTTTAATATCCAAGATCTCTCGCCATACAAAGGAGACGATGATGACATAGAAGCAACCCCATTAACGGATTTGAGGTCAAATCCTCAATCACCTGGGGCGTGTGATGTGCCCCAGAGGGGAGTCACTCAATCACAAACCAAAGCATGAGCTTTATCCAACCTGTTCACTAACAAGTTTAACTTTTTTGCAGGAATTACAGGTGTCGAATGCCTCTTCGTGGATTTGGAATGGGAACCGAGCACAAAGGACAAGGATCAACCCCTTACACTTGCTATCATGGGAGCTAAAGGTGGAAGCACATGAAGAAGGAATTTGTCTCCCTCGGAATTAATTTGTAATTGAATTTTATTCGGCAAACATTTGCCTTATGTTTTTATTGACAAACATTCGCCTTCCTATAATGTTTTATAATTGCATGCATCTTTAGGCATTAGGATTAGATGCATGTTAAGTTAGATGGTGGTTAGAAGCTACAATTGGGCCGGAGTTTAGCAGCCCACTGATGCAACAAATGGGTCAAAGTTTGAAGGTGATCTGGTGTGCAACTGAACCAAGAATGGCCAACCATGTGGCCCATTTCGAAGCCCAAGCCCATTCTAACCTTCAGTCACCCTAGGTCTATAAATTCATGGCTATTGGTGTGTGTAAAGGTTGTTGAGTATATGAGAAATAACCCTTTTGTGTTCAGCCGAAGTAGTTGAAGCTTGGTGAACGGTAAGACTCGGTTCAGTCAATAACCGAGAAGAAGTTCATCTCCTTGAGCTTTCAAGTTTGAGGTTGCTTGAATAGCCGTCGTTCCACTTGTCTTCTCTCTCTTTTCTAGAGAAGATACACGAAGAGAGTGACCAGAAACTGGTCCTGTTTGCTGCTATCTTCCTTCGGAAGATTGTTATGCCGAGAGCCTAAAAGGTTGCTCATCGGACAGCATTCGGTTTTTTGCTTATATTTTATTTTTCTGTTTCGTTTGTGGGTAAAACACGACTCATTCGAGGTGGAATCATGTCAGCGTGCCGATCCTTTTTGTTAAGAAGAAGGATGGATCGTTACGGATGTGCATCGACTACAGGGAGTTGAATAAGGTGACGATTAAGAACAAGTACACTCTGCCAAGAATAGACGATTTATTTGATCAACTCTAGGGTGCACAAGTCTTTTCTAAGATTGACCTGAGATTGGGCTATTATTAGCTGAAGGTCAGGTCAGAAGATATTCCAAAGATGGCTTTTCGGATGAGATACAGACATTATGAATTCTCGGTGATGTCTTTTAGATAGACGAATGCTCTAGCCGCCTTCATGGACCTGATGAACAGATTATTCCATGATTATCTTGATAAATTCGTTATAGTGTTTATCGATGATATATTAGTGTACTCTCGTAGTGAGGAGAATCATAAAAAGCACTTAAGGTTGGTGTTGGAGACTTTGAAGCGGCACCAACTTTATGTGAAGTTTTCTAAGTGCGAGTTTTGGCTGGATAGGATTCAATTTCTAGGACATGTCATCTAGAGTGATAACATATCTGTTGATCCAGTGAAGATCCAAGCAGTTAAATAGTGGCCACAGCCGAGAAAGTCACTGAGATACAAAGTTTTCTCGGGTTAGCAGGTTATTACATAAGATTCATTGAAGGATTTTCAAGGATTACGGCGCCTCTGACCCATTTGACGAGAAAAAATGTGAAGTATCTGTGGTCCGAAGATTACGAGCACAGTTTCCAAACATTAAAGTAGAGATTAACCATTGCTTCGATTTTGACGCTTCCTGCTGAGGACTGGAGATTTAACATTTATTGCGATGCTTCCAAGATAGGACTTGGATGTGTGCTGATGTAGGAAAGGAAGGTAGTAGCCTATGCCTCTAGGCAATTGAAAACCTATGAGTAGAACTATCGGACACACGACCTGGAGTTAGCCGCGGTAGTTTTCACGCTGAAAATTTGGAGAAATTATCTGTATGGACAGCCGTGCGAGATTTATCCAGACCACAAAAGTCTGAAGTATATTTTCACTCAAAAAGAGTTGAAGATGAGGCAGCGGCGGTGGTTAAAGTTCGTCAAGGACTATGACTTCGAAATTAAATACCAACCTGGTAAGGCGAACGTAGTGGCCTATGCATTGAGCAAAGTGATGACATCCAGTTCAGCTGTGACTTCAGGCATGCTCTTAGCTCTGGACGTAGAATTTCAGAAATTCAACTTAGAGGTAGTGTCGAATGTGTCGGCCATGTTATTAGCTATATCCCTCCAACTCACTATTTTAGAAAAGATTTTGCAAGCCCAGAAGAACGACGATGAATGCAATGAAATTTGATCAAGCATGGCTTCTAATGACATGTCAGAGTTCAGTTATTCGGACTACGGAATCCTCAAGTTTTGGAATAGGTGGTATGTTCTGAATAACGAGGAACTTCATAGGGAGATTCTTTTGGAAGCCCATTCTTCTAGGTTTTCTGTGCATCCAGGAAGTACCAAGATGTACATAGACCTTAAGCAACATTACTGGTGGCCTAATATGAAGAAGATTGTGGCAAAGTACGTTGAGGAGTGTTTGGTTTGCCAGCAGATTAAGGCCGAACACCAGAGGCTAGCAGGAGAGCTACTACCTTGTCTATTCCTAAATGAAAATGGGAGTAAATATCGATGGACTTTGTTGTTGGTTTGCCTTGGACAATAAAGGGTTATGATGGTATATGGGTGATCGTGGATCGGTTAATCAAGTCATCCCCTTTTCTACCAGTAAGGATGACATATTCTATGGACTAGTTCACCGAACTGTATATCTAAGAGATCGTACGATTACACGGAGTTTCGACTTTGATTGTATCGGACAAAAACCATAGATTTACATCAAAGTTCTAGAAGAGTCTACACAAGGCTATGGGTATGCAGCTCAATTTCAGTACGACATTTCATCCTCAGACGAATGGACAATCTAAGAGGACTATTTAGACATTGGAGGATATGCTTCGAGCTTGCGTACTAGAATTTCAGGGTTCATGGAGGAAATACCTACCTTTGGTGAAGTTTTCTTATAATAACAGTTTTTAGGCTACGATAGGTGTGGCTCCTTAAGAGGCTCTTTACGGGAGAAAGTGCAGATCTCCACTATATTGGGACGAGGTCGGCGAAGCGAGATTGGTTGGTCCGGATATTTTACAGCAGACAGCAAACAATGTTGCATTTGTTAGACAACGGATCTTAGCAGCTCAAAGTCGACAGAAGAGTTATGTAGATCGTCGGAGGAGAGAGCTAGAATTTGAAGTAGATGACAAAGTTTTTCTGAAGATCTCTCCATTCAAAGGAGTTGTAATATTCAGAAGAAGGGGCAAGTTAAACCCTAGATACATTGGGTCGTTTCCTATTACGAAGAGAATAGAGAAGATAGCTTACCAGCTGTAACTACCAGCCTCGATGGAGGGAATCCACAATGTATTTCACGTCTCTATGTTAAGGAAGTGTAATCGAGATCCTTCTTATGTTGTTGAGCAGCAGAGCATAGAGATCCAGCCGATATTAACCTATGAGAAGAAGCTAGTGGAAATTCTGGATTATGCAGTGAAGATTCTACGCAATAAAGAGATTCCACTGGTAAAAGTATTATGGTGCAACCACGATGTGGAAGAAGCAACTTGGGAGCGACTGCAAAACATGATGGGTCGATACCCAGAACATTTCAGGTAACAAATTTTGGAGATAAAATTTTTTTAAGGAGGGTGGAATGTAACACCAAGAATTCCCGTTAAATAATTTTTGAAATTTTGTATCGGTAAACGGCGGAATTCTAGTCGGAATTAAGGACGGAAAATTCAGCCAGCTACGTAAAAGATTATTTTTACGTCATTCCCCACGCGAAGGAAACCCTCCCTTAGTTTTTTCCTTCCAGCGACGCAACCGACGATTCTCATTTCTTTTCTGTTTCTTTAAATGTACAATAAGTTTTAGTCAGTTCCTAGTAGATAGTTAGTTTTTTAGCTATTTTGAGTGTTAAAAGTAAAGTTAGAGGAAGTATTGGGTAGTTTTGGTGAAATCTATGAGGGAAATACGAGATATTGAAGTGAAAGACAATTTTTGTTCGTGTATTGGTGTTTAAACTGGGAGTAGGAGTAGATTATCGGTCTTTATGAAAAAGATTGGGGGCTTGGATAGCCGAAGAACTCAGGTTACAAAATGGTTTCCATTCGGCCATTTGGCCCTGTTGAGGGTGTTGAGTTAGAAATTTGATGAGACTATTAGCAACTGGACGTCCCTAGGAGTTCGCAGCATTTCGAATCGTCCAAATCGGAAGAGAATTGGATAAGTTAAGCATTTCCGAAGGTTGCTCGAAAATTGAGTTGGGATTCAGGTTTAGGTAAATTAGATGTAAAATTAAGATTCCTTTTAGAGTTTTATGAATTTAAAGGAAAGTAGAACTAATAAATGTATGGTTTTATAGGTTCCCCAGTTTGGCGAGGTATCTACGAACGATGAATTGCTTAAGATGCTAAGTAAGTAGTGTAGTAGGTGCTTTTTGCCTTCGGGTCTACATCACAGTTCGGTAGGTTGCATGCATGTTTATTTTATGTTATGCTTTGGTGATTATGCATCATGGTTTTAAAGTACGAGAACGAAACGAAAATGAATTTCCATGTTTTTACGAAATGAAACAGTAGGATGTGACGTGATGAACGAAATGAGAAGATACGTAAGAAGATAATGAAGGTGGGGTTGAGTGGTCTTGTCTCGAGAGGTGAACCGCGAGGTGTATTACTTCTTCTCACGCTTTACGTGGTGGCCTTGTCCCGAGAGGTTGACTGCGAGGTTGTCACTTTACTAGATCGAGGTTGGCCTTGTCTCGTGAGGTGGACCGCGAGATGTGTCACCTTGATCTAGCACGTAAAGAAGAAGCCAGTAGTAAGAAGATAAACAAAAAGTAAGAAAGAGACGAAAACAAAAGTAGGGACGAAACTGTAGCAACTGCATGTGTTAGGATATGATTGTTTAAGTGTTTATGTTTTATATGAATTACTTACTTAACATTATGCTAATAGATGAGTTTTGTGATGTAGGTGACGAGGCAGTAGCTGGTGAGTACATTGAACAAGCCCAAGATAAGGAGGCAGTTGAAAGAGTGCGCTCATGGATGGTCTGGCCAGTTGTTAGGGCGTTTTGACCAGGGCAGGGGTATGTAAAGGAGTTAGTTATTTCGAATTTAGTTGAAGTCGTTTTGAGTTGATTTGAAGTGTAAATGAATTTTCAAACTTTTGTAGTCGTTCTGAAGTATATAATGGTTTTGAATTGATTGAAAAGTACGTTTTGTTATTTTCAACGTTGAATCAAAGTTCGGTTGTTTTTGGAAAATTTAAGGTTTTTATGCAAATTTTTGTGAAGGAGGAGTCAACCTATAGGCTGAATGGTCAATCAGACCTAGCAAGTGTCGACTAGTATACTGGAGATGTCGACCGAACTTGGCCAATGTCGACCGTTAAGGTCAACCTGCAAAGGCATAGTCGATCAAAGTGTCAACTTATGCGAGAAAGTGTCGATCGCTTAGTGTAAAAATGAGTGCAGAGTGTCGACTTGCATATAAAGGAGTCGACCAAACGTTGTAGGTGTAACGACCCCTTTCCCAGTAAGATATTGTCCGCTTTGGGGATTGGGTCGTATCCCAATATCCTCCCCTCACGGATTTGTTTGGTGAGGACTTCCCAGTCGGCCACCCAACCTGGTACTGCTCTCGCTGGAGCACTCTTAACTTCAGAGTTCTTATGAGATCCGTTGCCAATTGTGCTCCAAAACGCGTCTTACTATCTTAGGAGGATTTCCTTACATATGTTTCATTTCCATATACCTCTCCCAAGCGATGTGGGACTGTGACGACCCCCCTCTCTACGACCCGGCCTACACTCGAGGCGTTACGTCATGCCGTCCCTCAAGGTTTGCCCCACAGTCAACCTCATACATACTCATCTGGGTCATCACAGTAGGTGTCGACTTACTCGGACAGAGAGGAAAGAAGTGTCGACCAGTAGTGTAAAATAGATGGGAGTGTCAACCTCAAAGATCGACCGACACGGACAGAGAGGAATGAATTATTGACCAATGCTCACAAGTGTCAACCGGTTAGGGTGAGGAGCAGAGAGGTGTAGACCGATAGTGTCGACCGATGAAAACAGAGACAAATGAAGTGTCGACCGGGTTTATAGGGGTCGACCAAAAATGGTTTTTTTTTTATGTTTTAGAAAACTTGAAACTTTATTTAAACTGATTTTCATCAAAGTTTTCCGCTATGATGATTTTAATGTTTTCAAAAAGGTCATTTTAATTCAATGAATGAAGTTTTAAATTTTAACACGAATTGTCCCGAGTGCATGCGTATGAGTAGAGTTAGCGACCCGGGTCTAGGAACTAGTCGATGGCGTTACAGTTATGGTTTCAGAGCAGGGAGTAGTAGTAGTAAGCGTACCAGAAACGTGTGGGTTTTCAGGGCACTACATTTAATCTATTATGTAATTAGATCTAATTTAAGGCAACAAGAATATTGAGATTTTTGTAAAGCTGCTCAACTTCAACCATGAAAATTAAAAACCGATATAGATAATAGGTGGAATTCTACTTATTTAATGTTGAAAAATGTTACGCCATATTGACAAAGAGAAAACACCAAATATTAATTTTGCTAAATCTAGTTGCGATGTAGCTTATATATTTTTTGATTTTTTAAAACTATTTTATGATGCTACAAATGAATGTTCAGGAATTTATTATCTCACTTCTCATTTTGTTCTCCTAATTTTTATAAACTTAACAAGTAATTTTGCATAATATCGATAAATAGATGAATTTAGAGATACACTTAATAAAATGGAAACAAAATTAAAAAAATATTAGCTTGACATTCTTCCTATTTTTTCTTATGTATGTATAATGGATCCTAGGTATAGATTAAGAGGAGTATGTCTCAATTTCTAATAATTGACATACTATTTCTTTACTTTTTTTGGATCAAGTCTCAATTTCTAATAATTTACATACTACTTCTTTACTTTTTTTGGATCAAATAACTAATGGAATTGATAGTTTATATTATTCTTATGAATCTAAATATTCTACCATTAGTCGTTCACGTGTTTATTCATATGCTAGTTCAAGTAGTGATGGTGGAAATATTATAGGTTCACAATTTATTATTCATGATATTTGGAGTCAATTAGATACAGAGGGTTACTGTAGTTCTATGCAAAATGAACTAGATGTTTATTTTAATACTCGATATCAATTTTCTTGCAATGAAAACTTTGATATTTTAGATTGGTAGAAAATGTTTTCCACCACATATCATATTCTTTCTATAATGACACGTGATCTACTAACAGATCTGGTCTCTACCGTAGCATCGGAGTCTACTTTTAGTGAAGGTAGACATGTGTACGATGAACGTCGAGGATGACTTGCACCTGATCTCGTGGAGACACTCATTTACATGTAGGATTGGAACGATGTCATTACGAGAAACCAACAATGAGAGGACGAAATACTTGAAGACTTTAAAATTTTGGATGTTGAAGATTAGTATTGTAATTTAAATTATGAGATTTATTTTTTAGTGGCCCCTACCTATGGGTGCACATTGATGACAGGCCCAACTTTGAGGTCCCGATCGACACATTTAATAGTTTAAGGTGAGAGTAGAAAACACCTCTAACTTTAGGGGTTATATTGATAAATACCCAAAAAAATATTGAATTAAAGAAAATTGCATTTGGAAATAAAATTGTTGGCCTGAAAAAGTAGAATGTTGACTTATATAGTATAATACTTCAATTTGCTAATAGAAGTAAAGATTTTGATCTTGCTATTAGGACAACAACGACTCACATGTGATAAAATTGATATAGGTTATGAACTATTTCAAAGGAAAAAGTCTTAAAATAATTTTTTTATTGTACTGTCCATTTGTTATGCATGTTGAAGTAGAACATAAATTGTTTGTATGTGCTATAAATATTAATGATAAGAAAGTTACTAAAATGAAATGGGTTTAAAAGAATCAAGACTAATGATCAATTACCTAAAAAGAATTAGGTACCTAAATTTACTTGTAGGTAAGAGATTCCCCCATGAAAGATTAATGATGCATTGATATTGGATTTTCTAGATATATGACAAAAGAATCTTCAAAGTTTACCTTCACTAAGAAGAAAGGAAATGTCACATTCGGAGGTAAGGAAAGGGAAAATTATTGGTATTGAAAATATAGGTAATGCCCAAACCCCATTATTAGAATGTGCTTTTAATTGAGGGTTTAAGGCACAATTTAGTGAGAATTAGTTAATTTTTTGATAAATGATATAAAATTATATTTGAATAAAAATCATTGATAGTAGAGAATAACTTAGATTTTATTCATTAGATATAGAAATGAGCATGTCTAAACTATTGATTTGAATAATGTTTCAAATTTTGATGAAAAATATTTTGCTGCAAATTCTTCTATTAATTGTTGGTCATGGTATAAGAGATTAAGACTTATAAGAATAAATGCCTTAGATATTATTTCTATAAAAGATTTAGTTTTGGGTCTTCATAAAATCTCATTAAAAAAGGATAAAGATTGTGACACATGACAAATAAGAAAGCAAAGAAATATTTTGTTTGCTTATAAGAATAGTGTCCTCTTCGAAACCATTTCAAATATTTCGTATAAATTTCTTCGGCCCGTCGAAGACCGCTACCTTATGAGAAAAACATTATACCAATGTTATTGTAGATGACTTCTCTAAATTCACTTTGATTTTCTTCATAAGGACAAAGAATTAAACCTTCAAATATTTTTCTAGCGACAAAGAATGAAACCTTCGAATTCTTTTCTAGTTTTGAGAAGAGAGTGCATAATGAGAAGAATCAAAATTTTTCTATTGTAACAATCCAAAATAAACATGGTGGAAATTTGAAAATGTGAGATTCAAAATTCTTTGTCAAAAATATGGCAATGGAAATAACTTTTCTTCACCAAGACTTTCAAGAAAATAGAGTTGTTGATCGAAAAAATAGAGTTGTTAAGAAGAAAAATAGATTCTTACAAGAGTTGACTAGAACAATGCTAAATAAGAATAGTCTTTTCAAATATTTTTAGGTGTAAGTCGTTGCTACGACATGTTATGTCTTAAATCGAGTTTCCATTAGACTCATTCTTGATGATCCTTATGAGGTATGGAAAAGAAGAAATCTTGATGTTAGCTATTTTAGGTTTTTTGGATGCTAATTTGTCATCTTAAACACAAAGGATAGAATAACTTTGTAAAATTCAATTCCAAAACAGACTACGGGATATTCATAGTATATTTCTCAACTAGTAAAGCTTATAGAGTGCGGAAGAATCTATGTACATAACATTTGATGAAATCATCCAACCATCAAACTATGTATAGTTGAATGAAGATGTTGAAAGGGAAATGGAAACCTCAATTCAGGAGATAGAATAATGCTAGTCAATAGAGCACACTCCAAGAAAGTTCTTCTAAGAAATTAGAAGCAACTTCAATTGAGAATGACAATGTACATTTTCTCCAAAATTGGAGGTATGCTAAGATCATCTATGGACAATATTCTAGGTGATTCATTTTTAGGTCCTAATATCAGGTCTTCCTTATGAACTATTTGTTAACTTATAGTACGTTTTAGAGTTAATATATGTTTTTGACAATGAATCATTTTATTTAAAATTTCGTTAATTGATGATTATAATAATAATGTGTAATGTCCCGAAAACCAACAAGGTTTCCAATACGCTCACTACTACTCTGATACCATCTCTGTAGCGCCTCGAAAACTCAGACGTTTTCGGTACGCTCACTACTACTACTCACACACATACACTCGGGTAAAATTCGTGTAAAAAATTAAAACTTCGTTCCTCAAATTAAAATGACCTTTTTGAAAACGTTTAAAATCGTCGCGGCGGAAGACTTTGATTAAAATCAGTTTAAATAAAATTTCAAGTTTTTAAAACATTAAAAGACATTTTCAGTTGACCCTGTAAGCACTGGTCAACACTTCATTTGCCTCTGTTTTCATTGGTCGACCTTAGCGGTCGACACCTGTGAATACAGGTCGACACTCCAATCTTCTCTGCCCACACCGATCGAACCTAGTGGTCGACACTTCTACGCTTATCACAGAGAGCGGTCGACACCTGTCTTCACAGGTTGACACCTTCATCCTCTCTGTTTCCATCAGTCGAACCTTGCGGCCGACACTTCTACCATCTTTACACTAACCGGTTGACATGTACAGACGTAGGTCAACATTTGATTCGGCTCTGCCTTTGTAGATCGACCCTCGCGGTCGACCCCTAAGCCTATCGGTCAACACTTCGTTCCTAGAAATCTGACTGGAAACCTTAAACTCTCCCAAAACAATCGAACTTCCGACTCAATGATAAAAATAACACAACGTACACTTTTTTATCAACTCAAAATCATTATTTACATTAAAAAAAGACAACTACTAAAGTTTGAAATTCGTCTATACATCCAAACGACTCAAAACGACTCAAAGTAACTTAAAACGACTCAAAACAATTTCTATTAAACCCCAAAACCCGTAACTATGCCCACCATGGTCAAAACGCCCTAACAGCCAACCGGACCGTCCACGAGCACACTCCTCCAACTGCCTCCTGGTCCTAGGGACGCTCTGACTACTCATCAGTTATCGCTTCATTACCTACATCACAGAACTCATCTAGTAGCTTAATGCTAAGTAAGTAATGCACATCAAACATAAACACTGAAAACACACATATCCTAACATATGCAGTTTCTCAACTTTCGTCTCTACTTTCGTTTTCGTCTCTTTCTTACATCTTCTTTATCTTCTTATTACTGGGTTCTTCTTTACGTGCTAGATCAAGATGACACACCTTGCGGTCCACCTCACGAGACAACGCCAAACTCAATCTTGTAAAATGACACACCTTGCAGTCCACCTCTCGGGACAAGGCCACCACATAAAGCGGGGGAAGACCACTAAACCTCCTTCATTATCTTCTTACGTATCTTCTCATTTCGTTCATCACGTCACATCGTAGTGTTTCATTTCGTAAAAACATGAAAATTCATTTTTGTTTTGTTCTCATACTTTAAAACCATGAATGCATAATCAACTAAACATAAAATAAATGTGCATGCAACCTACCAATCTGTGATGTAGGCCCGAAGGCAAAGACACCTACTACACTACTTACCTGGCGTCCTTAGTAATTTCTCGTCCGTAGATAACTCGCTAAACTGAGGAACCTATAAAACCATACATTTATCAGCTCTACTTTCCTTCCAATTCATAAAACTCTAAAGGGAATCATAATTTAACATCTAATCTATCTAAACCCAAATTCCAGCTCAATTTCCTACCAACTCTCGGAAATGCATAACTATTCCAATACTCGTCCAATTTTGACGATTCAAAATGCTAAGATTCCATAGGACGTCTAATTTTCTAACGGTCTAATACAATTTCTAATCCAACACCTACAGCTTGGCTGAACGCAAATCGTTCCATAACTCGAGTATTCGGTTATCCAATTGCTCAATCTTCTCTATAAAAACTTGTAATCTACTTTTCCTTCTAGCTTAAACACCAATAAAAGGATAAAAATCAACTTTAACCTCCAAATTTGTATCCCCCTCCTATGGTTTCTTCAAACTATCTAATACTCCCTCTAACTTCATTTTTACTGCTCAAAACAACTAAAAAACTATCTACCAAGAACTAACTAAACTTACTGTAAATATTAAGATTGATGGAGAATCGCTGGCTGGAAGGAGGAATCGCCGAGGGAGTTGCTCAGCAATAGTCGGACAAGTGGGGAATGCTGGGGTGAACCAGAAAAATTTGGGTAGAGCCAGATCTAAATGTTGGCTAGGTAAACATCCTGTAGTAAGAGAAGTAGATATGAACCCTACAGACAATCCCCATAGGGGTGGTGAAGGGAATGCTCTAATTGGTAGAAAAAACTCGCAACCCATTGGGATTATCCTGCACTTGGAAGAAGAAGTAGAAAAATGAATAAATATAGTGATAATTTGATTCTTCATCCCCATAATAAATAGGAGAGAAAATAGAATTTGTTTCTTCGTCTTTACAAACAAAAAAGAAAAAAAATGGAGTGAAATTCTTATTTATTTTATCTTAACAATTTTTTTTTGTTATTTATGGGCGAACGACAGGAATTGAACTTGCGCATGGTGGATTCACAATCCACTTGGCTACATCCACCCCTATACTACGGATGGTGGGGAAAAACTGAAGGGGGGGGGGGGGGGGGGCCCCCCCTTTTTCTTTCATTTATTTTTTTAATAATAATCTTAATTACTAAATCACTCTCAACCTTTAATCGTTTAATCAAACTGTTATTCAGTTCGTTTTCAGTTGGAATCTTATAAATCCATCTT
>CM039517.1:18938351-19028011 GCA_022433055.1 Begonia peltatifolia | reverse complement strand
CGCGCGGGCTAGGTGGAGAAGAAAGAATAACAGAGGGGGGAGAGTTATGGTTCCTCCTCCGCTCTACTACTTAATTAAATCTTTTATTTTTAAATAATAATAATAACTAATTACTATTTCACCCTCACACTTTAATCTTTCAATCCAACGGTCATGCAGTCCATTTTCGATCGGATTCCTAAAATTTTCTTCCACCATTAGCCTCGAAATAATTCTTGACCTAACCTTACAAATTTCCCGCTTTTCATTCCGACCTGAATCCCGCTGTTTATCGTCCTGACAACTCGAAAATTAGTTTCGCAAAAATACGGGGTGTTACACAACTATTAGCATAATGCTAAGTAAGTAATGCATATAAACACACACTAAATCAAACACCCCCTAACACATGCAGTTTCTATAGTTTCTTCTCTACTTTTGTTTTCGTCTCATTTTTAAATCTTCTTTATCTTCTTATTACTGGGTTCTTCTTTGCACGCTAGACCAAGGTGATCCATCTCACGGTCCCCCTCATAGGACAGAGCCAACCTTAGCCTAGTAAAGTTATACTCCTTGTAATCCCCCTCATAGGACCAGTGCCACCATGTAAAGCGGAGGAAGAAATGGCATACCTCACCAACCCTCTCATAGGACCATGCCAATCAACCCTACCCTCATTATCTACTTATGTATCTTCTCAATTTCGTTCTTCACTATTTACATCCTACTGTTTTCGTCTCATAAATACATGAAAATTCATTTTCGTCTCGTTCTGCTACTTTAAAACAATGATGCACAACCATGAAAGCATAACATAAAATAAACGTGTAATGCATCCTACTGAACTGTGATGTAGGTCCGAAGGCAAAACTCCTACTACATTACTTACCTGGTGTCCTAACTTTCCGTGGTGCTTGTTTCACCAAAAACCTACTCAACCTACAATAGAAACCGTTTTTCGTCAAAACTCATCCTAATACTCTACTCACGCACTAAAACCACCATACTAGCACGTCACTCCAAGAACTCGCCAAAATCGCTCACTAACCCAACTAGGCTCAAAAATCAGCCTAAACTTCCAATGTGCATAACTCTTTTGTCGGTTGTCGGAATCACTCGATTCTAGCGGCTACCTCCCCTACGCATAACCTAGTTTAACATACCAAAAGGGTTTTTGAACCCGAAGCTCATAGCCCAACTGAAAATTCAGAATCAATTCTCTTTTAGTCCTTAAAATCCCACATTCTCTGTTTCTCGTTCAAACTCACTTACTTCCTCACCATCCCATCGTATTTACCATCAATAATCCCACAACAATCAATCACAACCCAATAAGCATCTCAAACCTTAAACCCTAAATTTCTATCCATTAACCTCTCCTCAAACTCTAACTTCAACCCAAAACTACACTATAAATACTTAAACTTACCTTAAATCGTTGGGATAGAGGAGAAAACTTAAAACAGCGTTGGCTGCATGTCACTAGAAGGAATTCGTCTAGGGAAGGGAGGTCTTCTTGCTCGGGGGAAAGGGAAAAAAACTGAAGGGGGGAGGAGGGTTCCCGATCCTTCACCCCCTTTCTTTCCTTTTCATTTCATTTTTTTAATAATAATAATTATTATTATTATTATTATGATAATTACTAAATCGCCCTCAACCCTTAACCATTTAATTAAACCTCTATTTGATTCGTTTTAGGTCAGAATCTTATAAATTCATCTTGTCCATTAACCCCAAAATAATCTTCTACCTAACGGCGTAAATTTTTCGCCCTTAATTCTGACTATAACTCCGTCGTTTACCAACACGAATTTCTAAAAATTAAATTTCAGAAAATCTCGGGTGTTACAGATAACTTAGCTATGATACTAATTGTAGGATCAATATAACATAAAAGATGATGCATTAGCTCATCCAAACTTTTTTGTGTGATTAAGAATTAACTGTTTGGTACCTCTAAATTAGATCATCTAAGTTCAATACTCAATAAATAATGAAAGCAAGCAAAAGAGTACGAAAGAGCATGCAAACGATTTCTTAATGTGGTTCGGCCAATGTTGCCTACGTCCAAACTTCAAGGCTCCCCCTTGAAGATTCATTCCATTATACTCCTTCTGGTATGACCAATTAAAGTTTCAAGTATCAATCAAGCTTTACACTAACTCTTCTCGGATATCACCTTAAATCACTCAACAAATAACAACGATAGAGGGTTTTGACACAAAACCTAACTATTGCAAATATAAAATTTCAAGTTTGGCCGAGAGTCAGGAATTCACTCAAGAATAGGGGCTTTTAAATCTCAATAAAATTTGACAACACTTCAAAGTAAGAGTCTGTATGTAAGTTGCACAGTTAAGTGATCTTCTATTTAGTCATGTCTATTGGAGATATCAATTAGGCGAGGGATTTTCACAACTAAGTTAAGAGCTATCGTGTCGGACGTCCACAAATAGTGATCGAGCATCTGCAAAAACAATAAATTAAATTCTTTGTCTCTAAGCAAAACTTGTGCGAGACTCTTTTTGATGTGCCTCCAAGGCCCATTACTCGATCATAAACTAAGACCCGAGCTACGGTTAATCCTTTTACTCATAAGTTTCTTTCTTTTGTAGGTGATGATTTCTTTGATGGCTTAGAGTGAGAGCCTAAGTTAAAAGACATGGATCAGCCTTTGCATGTTCTCACTTGGGAGTCACGGATGGGAGCTGCTCTGTGAAGAGGGAATTTATTTTTCTATAATCAACTAGTTGTAACTTTATTTTTAAGTGTTTTTGGCAAACATTGGCATTATTGTATTTTATTGCAAACATTAGTTTTTTTTCTTTAATTTTTGCATGCATGCACATAGACATGTAGGGCAATGGATTTGCTTGAAGGAATTGCTGCCACCACTTGAAGGAAGGGTGACACATACTTCTCACTCGGCCATCACCACCCGAAAGCCAATGAGGTGCATTCATTTGGTGGATGACTAGGCCAAATCAATGGCTTGGAAAGCATGTTCTAGAACCTTCCCACAATTATCAGCAACTTGTAGATTCATCCAGCCAAGGGAGAAGAGCCACTTGTCCATGCAAGGACACAGAATTAGTGGAACATGTGCGCGCTTGGCCACTAGATTCATCTAACGGATGGCGCCTTACAGCCACATGTTTCCTTCTTTATATGAACCAACAACGCTAGTTTTTCTTAGGTTCATATTTAAGCATACTTACATTGTAATTTTGACAATTTTGGGTGAAATAAAAATCGAGCTTTTTGCTTCCAAACCAAAAGAGCTTTCGGCCTTCAAGATAAGTTGCCTCGGCTTGCTTGCCACCGAGTGAAGAGAGCCTCTATTGCCACCAAGTTTAAAGTAACTTGGCTGGTTCTTAGCTCCATCCTTTTCTCCTCACTCTCCTTTTCTCCTAATGCTCCTCTTTCTTTCCTTGGAAAAAAGGACTAACCGAAAGCACTCATAGTTGCTTATCGGATCAGCCACGGGTTGTTCTGTATAACTTCTGTTCCTTTGCGTATTTTCGATTGATCTTTCAGGGTTTTGAACTTTATTTATAAGGTAAGACTCACATAAAATTTCGTTGAATTTGGAGTTCATTTGATTACTTTTCTGTACACTTATTTTGGGGTGTTCTCTGCCAAACCGAGCACCGAGCACTACTGTTATTTTTGTGGGTTGAACATGGTTTTTGCAGGTCATTTTCTGTTTCATTTGGTATCAAAGCATAGGGTGCTTCCCTATGTGTTATTTCTTGCACTTTCTTTGCTTATTTTAGTTGGTTATGATGGCTGAAAATGAAGCATACTTCGGTTTATCGTTTACCGCTAAAATAATCTTTGTGCATGAAAACGTTTCAGTTTATTGCTAGCTTTTGTTCTTTATTTTGTTACTAATCAACCTTACAGCAAACTTTATAACATCATCTAGACTTGGGATAAAAGGGGTTAGCATCTTATACATAGTTGAACATTGTTGCATAATCTATTGAACACGGCAGTGAGCTATTTTTCCATTAATCACTGAGAAAGAACATACTAAATCCTAAAAAAACTATCAAGTTTGTTGTTAATGTCTTCTACCATTTTATTGCAAATTCATGGAAGTTTAGGTATAGCGACAGGAAAACCCACGCAGTTTTCGGTACGCTCAAGCAAAATTTGTAAAAATTTAAAACTTTCGTTCCTCGACTTAAAAGGATACCTTTGAAAACGTTTAAAAAACTTCGCAGCGGAAGACTTCGATTTAAAATCAATTTAAATAAAATTCAACTTTTCTTAAAAAAATATTTTTCGGTCGACACCTGTGAACACCAGTTGACACTTTGTTTGTCTTTGTTTTCATTGGTCGACACTATTGGTTGACATCTCTCTACTTCTCACGCTAACCAGTCGACACTTGTGAATACCGGTCGACACTTTATTTCTCTCTGCCTGCGTCGGTCGATTCTTTTAGTCGACACTCTCCTCTATTTTACACTACCGGTCGACACTTGCGTGCACTAGTCGACACTACATTTCTCTCTGTCTGCGTCGGTCGATCCTTGAGGTCGACACTCCAGTCCAATTTTTATACTACCGGTTGACACTTACACGCACCGGTCGACACCTACAGAGTTTGGTTAATCCTTTTTCGTGCAGATCGACACTCTGTACGTATTTTTCCACTAAGTGGTCCACACCTTCTAAAGACTGGTTAACACTTGCTAGGACTGATCAACCACTCAGCCTATAGGTCAACACTTCCTTCACTAAAATCCTGCCTAAAAACCTTAATCCTTCAAGGAAAGCACTGAAATTCGATTCAACGATAAAAACAACAAAAAGTACCCTTTTCATCAACTCAGAATTGTATTTACATAGAAAACGACTACTAACTTTTGGAGCCTTTCTGTACATCTACATGACTCTAATCGACCCATAACCACTCAAAACAGTTTCGAAAAAACTCAAATAAACGAACTCTTTCACATACCCCCGCCTTGGTCAAAACGCCCCAACAGGCGGCCGGACCGTCCACAACCGCACTCCTCCAACCGTCTCCTAATCCTGGGCACGCTCTGAGTACTGACCAGCTATAGCATCGTCACCTATATCACAGAACTCATGTATTAGCCTAATGCTAAGTAAGTAATGCATAAAAACATAACATTGTATATAAGCACATCCTAACATATGCAGTTTTTACAGTTTCATCTCTACTTTCATTTTCGTCTCTTTCTTACATCTTCTTTATCCTCTTACTACTGGGTTCTTCTTTACGTACTAGATCAAGGTGACACACCTCGCGGTCCACCTCACAGGACAAGGCCAACCTCGATCTAGTAAAGTGACACACCTCGCAGTCCACCTCTCTGGACAAGGCCACCACGTAAAGCAGGGGAAGAGTGATACACCTCGCGGATTACCTCTGGGGACAAGACCACTCAACCCCACCTTTATTATCTTCCTACGTATCTTCTCATTTCATTCGTCTCATCACATCTTATTTTTTCACTATATGAAAACATGGAAATTCATTTTCATTTTGTTCTCATACTTTAACACCATGAATGCATAATCAACTAAAACATAACATAAAGTAAACGTGCATGAATCCTATCGAACTGTGATGTAGGTCAGAAGGCAAAACACCTACTACACTACTTACCTGGCGTCTTAGTAACTTCGTACTCCGTATACGGCTCACTAACTGGAGAACCTATAAAACCACACACCCATTAATTCTTCTCCTTCCAACTCATAAAACTCTAAGAGAAAATAACACTCTAACAACTAATCTAATTAAACACAAAATCCTACACAATTTCTGACAAAATTCAGAATTGCATAACTTATTCAATACTAGTCTGATTTGGCCGATTCGAAATGCTACGGACTTCTGAGGACGTCTAATTTTTAATGGTCTAAACAAGTTCCTAATCCAACACCTATAACTTAGCCGAATGTGGGTGAACAGAAATCATTCTACAATTCGAGCATTCGACTATCCAACCGCTCAATCTTTCCCACAAAATCTCATAATATACTCCTACTTCTGGTTCAACACCAACATACGGATAGAACTCAACTCTAACTTCAAATTCCCAAAGCTCCCCCTTAAGCTTTCACTAAAACTACCCAATACTCTCATTAACTTCATTTTTAACACTCAAAACAACTAAAACACTAACTATCTACTAAGAACTAACTAAAACTTACCGAAAATTTGGAGATTGAAGAAGGAAACAGTTGATCATCGTAACTGGAGAGGGAGGATTTGTTGAAGAAGAAGGGAAACCTCGGTGGGGAAGAAAACACCCGATGGTGTGTATGTTTTGTTGTTTTGTTTTTTAATAATAATAATCATAATACTAATCTAATTACTAAACCGTCCTCAACCTCTAATTGTTTAACAAATCTATTATTCGGTTCGATTCCGATTGCATTCTTAAAATCTTTTCTTCTCCATTAGTTTCAAAATAATCTTTTACTCAATGGTAGAAATTTTTCGCTCACAATTCCGACCAAAACTCCGCCAATTACAAGTTTGTAAATCTGAAAATTAGTTTTAACAAAAAACTCCGGGTGTTACATTCCACCCTCCTTAAAGAAAATTTTGTCCTCAAAATTTGTTCCCTAAACAACTCTGGATATCAGTTCATCATGTCTTGTTGCCACTCCCAAGTAGCTTCTTCCACGTTATGATTGCGCTATAATACCTTTACCAGTGGGATCTCCTTATTGTGTAAAATCTTCACTACATGATCCAGAATCTCCACTGGCTTCTCCTCATACGTCAAAGTAGGTTGAATCTCTATATCCTGCTGCTCCACGACATGAGAAGGATCTCGTATACACTTCCTCAACATGGACACGTGGAATACATTGTGAATCTCATCCATTGAGGCTGGTAGTTGTAACTGGTAAGTTGTCTTCTCTATTCTCTTCGTAATAAGAAACGACTCAATATACCTAGGATTTAACTTGTCCCTTTTTTCGAATCTTACAACTCCTTTGAATGGAGAGATCCTCAGGAACACTTCGTCGTTAACTTCAAATTCTAGCTCTCTCATTCGACGATCTGCATAACTCTTCTGTCGGCTCTAATCTGTTAAGATCCGTTGTATAATAAAGGCAATCTTTTCTACTGTTTGTTGCAGAATATCTAGACCAATCAATTGTCCTTCGCCGATTTCGTCCCAATATAACGGAAACCTGGACTTTCTCCCATACAAAGCCTCGTATGGAGCCATACTCATCGTAGCTTGAAAGCTGTTATTATAAGAAAACTCCACCAACAGTAGGTATTTACTCCATGAACCTTGGAACTCCAGTACACAAGCTCAAAGCATATCCTCCAGCGTCTGAATGGTACTCTCAGATTGACCGTCTATCTGAAGATGAAATGTCGTACTAAAATTGAACTGCGTACCCATGGCTTTGTGCAGACTCTTCCAAAATTTCGATGTAAATCTAGGGTCCCTATCTGATGCAACCGAAGTTGGAAGTCCGTGCAACCGTACGATCTCTTGTACATATAGTTCGGCGAATTAGTCCATAGAATATGTCATCTTCACAGGCAGAAAATGTGCTGATTTAGTTAACCAATCCACGATCACCCATATACCACCATAACGCCTTGTTGTCTGAGGCAATCCGACAACAAAGTTCATCGATATTTGCTCCCATTTCCACTCAGGAAACAGGCATTGGCTGTAATTTCCGTGCTAACCTTTGATGCTCAGCTTTAATCTGCTGGCAAATCAAACACGTCTCAACGTATTTTGCCACAATTCTCTTCATATTAGGCCACCAGTAATGTTGTTTAAGGTCCCTGTACATCTTGGTACTCCCTGGATGCACAGAAAACCTCGAAGAGTGGGCTTAAGCTAGTATTTCTCTTTGTAGCTCTTCATTACTAAGAACGAACCACCTATTTTGAAACTTAAGAATCCCATCGTCTAAATAACTGAACTCTGACCTGCATTGGAAGCCATGCTAGATCTAATTTCTTCACATTCAACGTCGTCCTTTTGGGCCTGCTTAATCCTCTCTAGTGAACTGCAGAGACATAGTTGACAACATGGCCGATACGTACGACACCACCTCTAAGTTGAATTTCTGAAACTCCGCATTCAAAGTTAATGGCATGCCTGAAGTCACAGCTGAAGTGGATGTCGTCACTCTGCTCAAAGTATCGGCCACTACATTCACCTTGTCGGGGTGGTATTTAATTTCGAAGTCATAATACTTCACAAACTCTAACCACCGCCACTGCCTCATATTCAATTCCTTCTGAGTCAAAATATACTTCAGACTTTTTGTGGTCTAAATATATCTCGCACGGCTGTCCATACAAATAATGCCTCCAAATTTTCAGCACAAAAACTACTGTGGCTAACTCTAGGTCATGTGTTGGGTAGTTCTGCTCGTAAGTCTTCAATTGCCTAGAAGCATATGTTACCACCTTCCCTTCCTGCATCAGCATACATCCAAGACCTACCTTAGAAGCATCGCAATAAATACTAAATCTTCCATCCTCCGCAAGAAGCATCAAAATTGGATCAGTAGTTAACCTTTGCTTTAATATCTGGAAAATGTGCTCGCAGTCTTCATACCATAGATACTTCTCATTTTTCCTCGTCAGACGGGTCAGAGGTGCTGCAATCTTCGAAAATCCTTCAATGAATCTTTTGTAATAACCCGCTAACCCGAGGAAACTTTGTATCTCTGTAACATTCTTCGGCTGTGGCCACTCCTTAACTGCTTAGATCTTTGCTGGATCAACAAATATGCCATCACTCGAGATGACATGTCCCAGAAACTGAATCCTATCTAGCCAAAATTTACACTTAGAAAACTTTGCATAAAGTTGGTGTCGCTTCAAAGTCTTCAACACCAACCTCAAGTGCTCCCTACTACGAGAGTACACAAATATGTCATCGATAAACATTATAACGAATTTATCAAGATAGCTATGGAATACTCTGTTCATCAGGTCCATAAAGGCAGTCAGGGCATTCGTTAGTCTGAAATATATCACCATGAATTCATAATGCCCTAACCACGTCCGAAAAGCCGTCTTCAGAGTATCTTCTGGCCTAACCTTCAACTGATAATAACCGATCTCAGGTCAATCTTTGAAACACCCGTGCACCTTGGAGTTGATCAAATAGATCGTCTATCTTGGCAAAGAGTATTTGTTCTTAATCGTCAGCTTATTCAACTTCCAGTAGTCAATGCACATTCGTAACGACCCATCCTTCTTCTTAACGAAAAGAATCGACGCGCCCCATGGTGAAAAGCTAGGATATATAAATCCTTTATCCACCAACTCTTCTAATTGCTTATTTAACTTCTTCAACTCCGTTGGTGCCAATCTATAAGGATTCTTCGACACCGGCTCCGCCCTTGGATACACCTTTATAGCAAACTCTATTTCCCAATCCGGAGGCCAACCAAGTAAATCATCTAGAAAAACTTTAGGAAAGTCTTGAACAATCAAAACATCCTGTGGCCTCGAATCCCTCAGAATTTGCATATCTATAATACTGGCGAGAAAACCAAAAGATTCACCAATCAAAACTTAACAAGCACTGATAGACGCCATAACAAATATCTTTCGGGCATTTCTCACAGCCTGAAAGGTATGCTTCTCACCATCTGGGGGTTGAAAACTCATTGTCCCCATCCTGCAGTCGATTGTAGCGTAGTACTTGAACAGTCAATCAATTCCCAATATCGCATCATATCCAGTTATGCGCATGATAATGAGATCGGCTAATAAATTTTTGCTTCCCACCGACACTACACCATCTCGTAAAAATTGATTAGAATGCATACGCCCACCAGAAGGCAACATCACTTCGTAACTACAGTCTATTGATACCGGTCATACGTCTAATCTAACCGCAAACGCAGTTGCAATAAAAGAGTGTGTCGCACCCGAGTCAATCAAAGTATACGCAGGTACAAAATTTATCAATATGGTACCTGACATTACAGTTGGCTGGTCATCATCGCCCAACTCGATCATGGCGAATACCTTCAGTGTTGTGCGCGTCGGACCCTTCTTCAGAGCTGGGCAATCTCTGCTGATGGGCCCACCTCGTTACAATTGAAACACCAAGTCACCTTGGGCTTCGGGCAATCTCTAGCTAAATGTCTAGCTTCGTTGCAGTTATAGCACTTTCCTGAGTTTAATCTGCATTCGTCTGGGTGATATCTCAAGCACTTAGGGCACTGGGGTACCCTGAGATCTTTTGCTACTGTCCTGGCTGCTTGACCCTTCACTGAACCTCTTGGTGCCCCTCTATTGTTGCTGCTAGGAGGTACTTCTACTCTGCTGTGGGACAACTTCCTTGAAAAATCTCTTGGAAGCTCCTCCCTGTTTAACACATTTCATTTCAGCTTCCTCCACCTCTAGCGCCTTCGCCACCACTTTTGAATACGGCACTTCTTGAGTCCCTGCTATCTTTACCCCTTTGTATATCTCCGGCTTTAATCCTTGTACAAACGGAAACACCTTATCCTCATTTTGGCTCACCAAATTGCTGGGTCTGTTGTACTCGGTCACCAATCCAGTCTGTTTCAACTGTAGGAACTCCATCCTCTTAGCTGGTTGCACCGTACTGTTGAAATACTTGTCATAGAAGGCATCTTTAAACTTCTCATTTCAAGTCCTGTGCATCGATGGTGGTCTCCATAGACTTGACACTACTGGTTGACACTTGCATGCACCGATCCACACTACATTTCTCTCTGTCCGCGTTGGTCTATCCTTGAGGTCGACACTCCCGTCCAACTTTTATACTACCGGTCGACACTTACATGTACCGGTCGACACCTGCAGAGTTTGGTCGACTCTTTTTCGTACAGGTCGACACTCTGTATGTATTTTCCAACTAAGCGGTCAACACCTTCTAAAGACTGGTCGACACTTGCTAGGCTTGGTTAACTACTCAGTCTATAGGTCAACACTTCCTTCACTAAAATCCTACCTAAAAACCTTACTCCTTCAAGGAAAGCACTGAAATTCGACTCAACGATAAAAACAACAAAAAGTACCTTTCATCAACTCAAAATCGTATTTACATAGAAAACGACTGCTAACTTTTAAAGCCTTTATGTACATCTACATGACTCCAATCGACCCATAAGCACTCAAAACGGTTTCGAAAAAACTTAAATAAACGAACTCTCTCACATGCCCCCGCCCTGGTCAAAACTCCCCAACAGTCGGCCAAATCGTCCACAAGCGCACTCCTCCAACCGTTTCCTAGTCCTGAGCACACTATGAGTACTCACTAGCTATAGCGTCGTCACCTACATCACAGAACTCATCTATTAGCCTAAGGCTAAGTAAATAATGCATAAAAACATAATACTGTAAACAAACAAATCCTAAGATATACAGTTTTTACAGTTTCGTCTATACTTTCGTTTACGTCTCCTTCTTATATCTTCTTTATCTTCTTACTACTGGGTTCTTCTTTACGTGCTAGATCAAGGTGACACAACTCGCGGTCCATCTCACAGGACAAGGCCAACCTCGATCTAGTAAAGTGACACAACTCGCGCTCCACCTCTTGGGACGAGGCCACCACGTAAAGCGAAGGAAGAGTGATACACCTCGCGGTCCACCTCTAGGAATAAGACCACTCAACCCCACCTTTATTATCTTCCTACGTATCTTCTCATTTCATTCGTCTCATCACATCCTATTGTTTCACTTTGTGAAAACATGGAAATTCATTTTCGTTTTGTTCTCATACTTTAAAACCATGAATGCATAATCAACTAAAACATAACATAAAGTAAACGTGCATGCATCCTATCGAACTGTGATGTAGGCCTGAAGGCAAAACACCTACTACACTACTTACCTGGCGTCCTAGCAACTTCGTACTCCGTATACAGCTTGCTAATTGAAGAACCTATAAAACCACACACCCATTAATTCTTCTCTGTCCAACTCATAAAACTCCAAGGGAAAACAACACTCTAACAACTAATCTAACTAACCCCAAAATCTTACAAAATTTCTAACCAAATTCAGAATTGCATTACTTATCCAATACTCGTCTAGTTTGGATGATTCAAAATACTACGAACTTCGAAGGACGTCTAATTTCTATCGGTCTAAACAAATTCCTAATCCAACACCTATAGCTTAGTCAAATGTGTAACACCCCGTATTTTCGTGGTAACGATTTTTGGGTTGTCTGGGCGATAAATGGCGGGGTTCGGGTCGGAATGGAGAGCGAAAAATTTGTAAGGTTAGGTAGAGGATTAATTTGAGGCAAATTGGCAAGAAACGTTTGAAGAATTCTAGTCGAACGCGACCCGAATGATAGTATAGCTGAACGGTTAAATCGTCAGGATAAAATGGTAATTTGAATTAATTATATTAATAATATAATTATTATAAAGGAAAGGAAAGGGAAGATTTATTCTTCCCCTTCTTCGTTCGTTCACCAAGAGAAAGAGAAAGGATGGGAAGCCCTCCCGCTGCGATCTCCCCCTTCCGATGACGTTCAGCCAAAGCCGATCTCAGTTTTCCACTCTATTTCAACAGTGAGGTAGATCTTTAGTGGTTTATGGTTTAGTTTTGGTTAATGGAAGAGTTTGATGAGAAATTTGATTGATAGGAAATTAGGGTTTCGGGGTTGGAGTATTCGTTGGAGTTAGTATCGATTGTTGTAGAGTTGTTAACAATAAATATGATAGATTGATGAAGAATGTGCTGAGTTTTGCTGAAAGGCAGAGGAGGAAAAATTTTAGACCCTAAGGCCTATTCTGTTTTTGGATTTCTGCCTTAGCTAAGGTTAACCATTTTAAATTCTGTTTTGGTATGTTAAACTAGGTTATGATTGGAGCGTTCGGCCACTGGAATCGAGTGATTCCAATGACAGATGCAAAAGTTATGCGCATTGGAAGTTTAAGCTGATTTTGAGCTGAGTTGGGTTGGTGAGCGATTTTGGCAAGTTCGTGAGGTGTTGTGCTAGTATGGTGGTTTTAGTGCGTCAGTAGAGTATGGGGATGAGTTTTGACGGAAAATGGTTTCTGTTACAGGTTGAGCATGTTTTTGGTGAAACGCGCAGCACGGAAAGCTAGGATGTCAAGTAAGTAGTGTTGGCATATGTATTGCCCTTACGGCCTACACCATGGGACAGTAGGGTGGTATTGTGTGTTTTGTCTATTTTTGTTTGACATGATCATGTTTTGAAAAGGGAACGAAAATGAATTTGAGCATGGTTTTATGTGCGGATATAAAGTGTGATGTGCAGTGAGAATGATGTGTGTGTGGGCAGTTATGGCCCCGTTGCTGGAGAAACTGGGATGAGGGTGACGTGCTAGGGAGTGGTCTGGCAAGTGCGTCTAGCCTCACCTTGGGATGGCTGCTGCGGTGTATGTGTGGTGGTGGGCAACTATGGCCCCGTTGCTGAAGGAACCAGGACGGTGATGATGTGTCAGAGGACGGTGTGGCGAATGCGTCGAGCCTCACCCTGGAATGGTTGCGGTATGTAGAGTGATGCGTGTGTACGGTTTCAGGGGCTCGTTGGTGAAGGAACTAGGACGATGGCGACGTGCCAGGGTGTGAGGTGACGACAGAGTCCAGCCTCACCATGGTGCGGCTGTACCAGGCGGCACCAGTTGTAACAACATGAGCTTGAGTGTAGAGACTGCATGTGATAGGATTGCATTGTCGGTTCTACATTTCATATTGCACTACTTACTGAGCATTATGCTTATGTTGTGTGTTCCGTGGTATAGGTGCAGAGATTCTTGCTGGTGAGTTACGAGAGCCAATGCAGGATGCGTAAGCGGTTGGCGGCATGGTACCATGTGCTGGTAGGTGGAGTTCGTCAAGGCGATGGGTCCCGTGGAGCGAGGCTGGATGGTAGGTTTTAAGGGTTGTATTTCGTGGAATCCAAGTCAAGTGTATGGAATTTGTAAGTATAGGTTGATTTGCATGTTAATAGTCAGGATTGGTGTATAGTAGCGTTTTGAAAATGCTTGAGGAAATTTTGTCTTAAAAATACAGGTCTTTACTTCGTGGTTTTAATCGTGGAAGTTTTCATCATCTGCTTTCTTTATAACTGGTGTATTTTTTACTGCTGGTGCAAAGTGTTGACCGAAGTCTATAGGTGTCGACCGGTCAGTGTAAAATGGGATGTAAGTGTCGACCTCGAGGTTCGACCTATGCAGGCAGAGAGAAATGAAGTGTCGACTGGTGACTGTGGCTATCGACCGATTAGTGTAAAATCAGTGAAAATGTCAACCACAGGGTTCGACCTGTGCGAGCAAAGAGAAATGAAGTGTCACCGGTGACTGTGGGTGTTGACCAGTTGGTGTAAAGTCAGTGAGAGTGTTGACCACGGGGTTCGACCTGTGTGGGCAGAGAGAGTCGAAGTGTTGACCGCCGAAGGCAGGTGTCGACTGCTTTTTGTATGTGCGTAGAAGTGTCGACCGCGAAGTTCGACTGGGTGGAGTAAAGAGTATTAAGGTGTCGACCGGCATTTACAGGTGTAGACCAGTACCTCTTTTTTTAATGTTTTGAAAAGTGAAGCGTCATTTAACCCCATTTTTTATTGAGTCTTCCACTACGACAAGTCTAAATGTTTTCGAAAGTGCTGATTTAAGTCGATGAACAAAATTTTAAATTTTATACGAATTCTGTTGAGGTGAGGAGTAACTGTACGGTTGGCGACCTGGGTTCGGGGATGACTCGAGGGCGCTGTAGGGGTAGTGATAGCAAAGTGTGAGCTGAAGACCGTGTGGGTTTTTAGGGCATTACAGTCGCATAAGTGTACGGTTGGTGACCTGGGTCTGGGGACGACTCGGGGGTGCTGCAGGGGATGGTGATAGCGAAGTGTGAGCCGAAGACCGTGTGGATTTTTGGGGCGTTACAGAATGTGGTCTAACGGAAATCATTCCACAATTCGAGCATTCGGCTATCCAACCGCTCAATCTTTTCCACAAAATCCCTTAATCTACTGCTATTTCTAGCTCAAACACCAACATATAGATAGAAATCAATTCTAACTTCAATTTCTCACAGCTTCCTTCTAAGTTTTCACTAAAACTACTCAATACTCTCACTAACTTCATTTTTAACACTCAAAACAACTAAAACACTCTCTACTAAGAACTAACTAAAACTTACCGAAAATCTAAAGATTGAAGAAGGAAACGGTTGATCGTCGTCGCTGAAAAGGGAGGATTTACTGAAGAAGAAGGGAAACCTCGGTGGGGAAGAAAACACCCGATGGTGTTTATGTTTTACTATTTTGTTTTTTAATAATAATAATAATACTAATCTAATTACTAAACCTCCCTCCACCTCTAATTATTTAACAAATCTGTTATTCGGTTCGATTCTAGTTGCATTCTTAACATCTTTTCTTCTCCATTAGTTTCAAAATAATCTTTTACTTAATAGTAGAAATTTTTTGCTCACAATTCCGACCAAAACTCTGCCGATTACAAGTTCGTAAATCCGAAAATTAATTTTAGCGGAAAATTCTGGGTGTTACATTAAGTATTAAATCTTGTTGTTTAATCCATTAAATTTTGGTTGTTTAAAGTTGTTTATGCATTGTTGTTAAGTTGTCTGAAAAGAACTCGCATGCAGAGAAAATTTTATTGGCTTTTAAGTCACCTTGCAATTTGTTAACTTGACCTAAAACCCTAACATTAGAAACACAATCAAATTCAAATCCTTTCCTAAAATTTAGGTTAGTAAAAATGAAGACTAGAAGTGGAATTATTCGAGACCAAAACCGGGGCAAGGAAGTACCCCTACCCAAGACTCAAAACCCACAAATGGTTAACCAAATAGTTGGTTAGACGAGGGTCGAGACTCCCAAGATCCACCTCGTAGGAGATGAACCGAACACCCTAGGAGAAGACAACAAAACCGAGGCTATGATGAGGATGATGATTTGTCCGAGGAGGAGGAAGAAGATTATACCCTTAATCGACGAAGGGATAATGAGAACTTAAGGAATGCCAAGTTGTCTATCCCACCATTCATTAGAACATGTGAAAGAGATACATTCCGGGATTAGTTAAACAAAGTCAAAAAGGTGTTCGACTACTATGACTATTCTGATAAAGTTAAGATCCAATTGGTGTCTGTCGAACTCTCAAGCTAGGCTACACTTTGGTGGGCTAACCTAAAATCCCAAAGGATACTGAATGAAGATAACCCTATCACCAAGTGGAGGGTTATAAGAGCTCTCACGCAGAAGAAGTTTGCTCTAAGTCATTACAAACAAGAATTATTCTAGCAAATGTACAACCTTAAACAAGGCAGTCAGTGGGTTGAAGAGTGTCTCACGAAATTTGATACATTCAAAATTCATGGAGGATAAGAAGAATCTGAGGAACAAGTTATAGCTAGGTTTATACGTGGACTAAAGTGAGACATTAGAGACACAATGGAGTTAGACCCACTAGAGTCTATAGACATAATTGTACAGTTGGCCCTCAAGGTTAAGAGACAACTTAAGAGAAAAAAAAATCCAACTATACCTCCAAGTTTACTCCTAAACCACCAGAAACCAACAAGACTGCTAAGGCTAATGAAAAGAAGCATTTTACTCGTAACTGACCTCCTAAAGAGAATTGAAGTAAGACGGTCAGAGAAGCGGCCAACAAAAAAAAACATGTGACATCAAGTGTTTCAAGTGTTTAGGTTAGGGCCATTATATGGCTCAATGCCCAAATCAGTGTGCGATGGTAATCAGGGATACCATTGGAGAACTTGAAAGCGAGGACAAACATGAAGAAGATGAAATTGTAGAGGAGAGTGAACCCGAGGATGAAGTTTTTCATGCTCAAGAGGGACCTCTACTAATGGTCATTCGTAAAGTCCTCGTATCAAAGAACACGAAAGAGGATTGTCAACGTGAAAACATATTTCACAGTCGATTTTAGTTAATGACAAAATGTATTCATTGATCTTTGACAGAGGAAGTTGTGCCAATATAGTCTCCACCGATATGGTTGCTAAATTAGGACCGAAGACTAGTACACATCTCCACCCCTACATGCTAAGATGGTTAGACAATAAAGATGACGTGAAAGTAATCAAGCAAGTATCTATCGAGTTCATTATAGGTAAGTATAAGGATTATGTTCTGTGTGATGTAGTGCCAATGAGTGTTACCCACCTACTGTTAAGTCAGCCATGGCAATATGAGAGAAAGTTAAGCCATGACGGGTTTTCAAACTACTACTCATTGAAGTTCGGAGGTAAAAAAATTAAGTTAGCACCCATGACACCCAAACAAATAGCCAAGAATGATGTGATTAGGAAGGAGGAGAAAAACAAAACAAGTCTCCTCATGATCAAAAGAGCTTTAGAAACTTCATTGCTAAAAAGAGATCCTTTATCATGATATTGTTCAGAGATAGAGTTTTGGAACTAGAAGATATACCTATCTCCGTCCAAAATTTACTTAAACAATTTCAAGATTTCTTCCCTGATGAGATACCTCCAGGATTACCAACGTTGCATGGTATAGAACACCAAATACACCTACAATCAGGGGATGTGTTACCAAACCGCTCAGCTTATAGAATGAACCCTGAGGAGACTAAAGAATCACAAAGTCAAGTGCACAAACTATTGGACAAGGGCTATATTAGAGAGTCCATGAGTGATAACTTTTAGGATCTGCAAAACGAAGGTTATGCAAGAAAAACACCACAATGAGGAGTTCTCGGCTCAATCTGATCGCACCTCTAATTACGCAATCCAAAATTATTTTAAACGAGTTCTAATTGAAACGAAATTTGGATGGATTCTTAATTGATGAAAGATGACTAAGTCCTTCAAATTTCATGTTAAAATAAAATCAAACAAAGAACTTATATAACAAATACCCATAACCAGCCCGAGAGTAACTTAAGCACTTTCAGGTGGATCTAATTTTCCAAAGAAAATTACAATGGCACAAGGCATGGGTGGCTCAACTTTTCTTACCTATCTAAGGTCTTAGATAGGATGAAGAGAAGGTGAGAATTAAGAGTTACCAAGTAACCACGGACTTGGTAACAATTGGAGTCTAAATTTCCACTCGAATTGATGAACAACTCGAGGACTAACCTTTGTTGATGATTTGATGAACCGAGGTTAAAAGAAAAAGGTCTACTATTCGCATTCCAAAAATAAAATGAAAAATACAATATCCAATGACCATGTTTAAGTAAAGTCCTAAGGTGATTAAGGTAATTTCACATAAGTAACAGTAGCTTTTATCTTCAATCAACGGTGGAGATGGCTTCCTGTTCAACAAGTTATCTTCAATCCTATGAAAATAGCATTCAGCTGATGACTTATTCAAATTTGAATGTTGAAAATAGTGCTCCTCTTCTTATGGATTGGGTTTGATGTGCTCTTGGGTGCATTTTTGTTTATGCGTCCGATTGCGCCATACTTAAGCGCCCCTCATCCTTGTGTAATGCTAAAAATGAATGCCCTCTTCTTAAGTGGAAGGGTCCTCAAGTGATGTGGACCCTCCCTTTAATTAGTTGAGTGGAATGGCCTTCATTTCAATCGTGGATTGGGCTTAACACTTTATGTTGGTGTGCACCCCTCCTTTGAGTGTGGGTTAAGCCTCTTGGTTGCTTGAGTCTTACAATCTTTGTGTGTTACACCTTGACCACCATTAACTAAACATTCATCTAACCTAACCACTCAATCTAATGCATGCATGTAATTTATAGAAAATAACCAAAAAAAAGGCCAATGTTTGCCAAATTCAAATGCAAAAACAGAAAATACACATAGTTGCAACCGAGAAGACAAATTTATGCTTGAATTTGAGTTGACTCTTCTTTGACTTGAGTTGACCCTTCCTTGGCATCCCATGTCAGCATATTGATTGGCTTGTCGATGTCTTGAGAGGTAGTCTATTCCAAATGATCCAGCAAGTCTTCACCTACAAAAACAGTATAACAGTCAATAAAAAGATTAATGGAATTTTGAAATTTGCCTTGAGGTGCATCAATGAGCACATGTGCAGTGCCAACTTTATTAGTCTCCAAAAAGAATGAAACAATGAGAATTTGTATGGACAGTCGTGCTATAAACCAAATCAGAACTAAGTATAGATTTTCCATTCCACGGCTTGAGGATATGTTGGATGAGCTCAATGGAGGTAATGTATTTTCAAAAGTGGACCTTAAGAGTAGGTACCTTCAAATTAGAATGAAGGAAGGTGATGAGTGCAAGACAGCGTTCAAAACAAAGAATGGACTGTTTGAATGAATGGTCGTGCCTTTTGGGCTAACCAACGCACCTAATACTTTCATGCACCTCATGCACCATATACTTAACAAATTTTTAAGAAAATTTATTGTCGTATACTTTGATGATATATTGTTGTACAGTTTGGACCTACCCACTCACCTAGACCACTTAAGTACCTTATTCAAAAGCCTAAGAAATGCTAAATTATTCAGCAATCTTAAGAAGTGTTCTTTTGGCCAAGAGAAAGTATACTTCCTTGAATTTATAGTTACCAAGAACAAAGTGAAGGCTGACGAAGATAAAATCAAGGCCATTAAGAACTGGCTTACCCCTAAATTAATCACTGAAATACGTAGCTTTCACGAATTATCCTCATTTTATAGGAGGTTCATTATGGGTTTCAATTCAATTGTAACACCCATCACAAGTTGCACCAAAAAGAGTAAAGAACTTCAATGGACCCCAGAGTGTCAGCAAAGTTTTGAGCTGATAAAGAAAAAAACTATGTAATTCTACTTTTTTAGCACTTCCTAATTTCAACAAGGTTTTTGAGATCAAGAGTGATGCATCAGGAGTGGGCATCGGGGCAGTTCTCATGCAAGAGGGAAGCTCACTTGCAATAGTGAGAAGTTCAAGGGAGCAATTCTCAACTATTCAACGTATGACAAAGAATTCTATGCCGTCATATGGGACCTAGTGCAATGTCAGCATTATCTCTTGTCTAAGAAATTTATTATACACACTGACCACCAAGCTTTGAGACATATTAAGAGTCAGGGTAAGTTAAACGAGAGGCATGCAAAATGGGTTGAATTGTTGGAGAGATTTCCTTACACTCTTAAATACGTGAAAGGAGAAGCCAATATAATGGCTGATGTCCTGTCTAGAAGACACAATCTTCTAACTGAGCTAGGTACTGTATTCTTTTGTTTCGCTTAGCTATGGGTCAGATCCAGACTTTGGACCACATTATCTTAAATGTCGGACTAAAGCTGAAGGAGACTATTCCATCAAGGATGGATATCTGCTTAGATAAGCCATGTTATGTATTCCTATCAAGAGTTTAAAAGATGCCTCAATAAAGAAGCTCATAGTGGAGGCTTAGCAAGCCATTTCAAGGAAACAAAGACCCTAGAAATGCTTAACATTTATTGTGGCCTCATATGTTACGTGATGTACATCGCCTTGTCAAACAATGTGTTGCTTGTAGAAAGGCAAAAAGTAGAGTCCTTCCCCAAAGATTATACCTTTCCCTACCTGTACCAACTCACCCTTGGGTTGAAGTTAGTATGGACTTCATTTTAGGCCTCCCACGAACTGCTAAAAGCAAAGACTCTATAATGGTAGTCATGGACCGATTTTCTAAGATGGCATACTTTAATGCTTGTGCTAAGACTGGTGAATCTGCCATTATTGCTGATCTATTCTTTAAGAAAATTTTCAGGCTTAATGGGATCACCATAGTGTCAGATAGAGACACTAAGTTTTTAAATTCATTTTGGAATGTGTTATGGAGAAAGATGGGGATTAAACTACTTTTTAATACGTTCTTCCATCCTCAAACAGATGGTCAAATAGAAAGTCATCAACCAGACCTTAGGCACCCTTCTACATAGTGTTATAGGAAAGATATTAACTGATTGGGATACACTACTATCACACTTTGGATTTGCCTACAACCGGAGTGTCCATTCCACTACTTAATAAACACCATTTGAAGTAGTATATTGTTTTAACCCCTCCACTCCATTGGACCTTTTGCCATCACCTATTAAGGACTTAGCAAATCCAATAACGCCTAACAAGGTGGCACAAATCAAGAAGTTTCATGAATCAGTGTGTAAGACTATAGAAAAGAAGAATGAAGGCTACGCAAAACAAGTTAACAAAGGTCGTAAAGAGGTAATATTCAATTAGATCGATCTAGTTTGGCTACACTTATGAAACGAATGATTCGCTATCAAGCAAAAATCCAAGCTACTTCCAAGAGCCAATGGCCCCTTTAAGATTCTTCAACGTATTAATAATAATGCGTATAAGATAGAATTACCAGGAAAATATAGGGTATCGTCCACTTTTAATATCCAAGATCAGTCACCTTACATTGGTAATGAACTTGATTACTCGGGGCACGAATCTATGGATTTAAGGAAAAATCCTCAATTACTCGGGATGGATGATGTGCCTCCGAGGCTTATTACTCCATTAAAAACTAAAGCCCGAGCTATGGTTAATCGTTTTGCTTACAAGTTTCTTTCTTTTGCAGATGATGATTTCTTTGATGGCTTAGAGTAGGAGCCTAACTCAAAAGACATGGATAAACTCTTGCATGTTCTCTCGCTTGAGAGCCATGGATGGGAGCTACTCAATGAAGGGGGAATTTGTTTTCCCATAATCAACTAGTTATAACTTTGTTTTAAGTGTTTTGGCAAACATTGGCCTTTTTGTCTTCAATTTTTGTATGCATGCATATAGACATGTAGGAGCATAAATACCAGCTTGGTTAGAGGAAAGCTTGCTTGGAGGAAGTGTAGATACCACTTGAAGGAAGGCGTGGTGCACACTTCTCACTCGACCACTACCACCCAAAGGCCAATAAGGAGCATTCACTTGGATTGACGACTTGGCCAAATCAATGGCTTGGAAAGCATGCTCTAGAACATTCCCACAATCATCAGCAGCTTGCAGATTCATCTAGCCAAAGGCTAAGAAACACCTATCCATGCAAGGACATGGAGGTAGTGGAACGTATGCACGCGCGCTCGGCTGCTAGATGCATCTAACAGATGGCGCCTTGCAGCCACGTGTTTCCTTCTTCATTTGAACTAGCAGCCCTAGTTTTTCTTAGATTCATATTTAAGCATCCTTGCATTACAATTTTGACAATTTTGGGTGAAATAAAAATCGAGTCTTTTGCTTCCAAACCAAAAAAGCTTTCAACCTTTAAGGTAAGTTGCCTCGACTTGCTTGCAACCGAGTTGAGTGAGCCTCCATTGCCACCAAGTTCAAGGTTATTTGGTTGGTTCTTAACTCCATCCTCATCTCCTCACTCTCTAGAATAGAAACTAATAAGAAGATGGGAAAACTATCCATAACACTGTTGTTTCTTTCTTTAGAAAGAATCACTAACCCGAAAACACCCATAGTTGCTTATCGGACTAGACACGGGTTGTTCTACATAACTTCTGTTCCTTTGCATATTTTCTTATGATATTTTAGGGCTTTGAACTTTATTTATTATAAGTAATACTCACGTCAAATTTCGTTTGATTTGGAGTTCATTTGATTACTTTTGTGTACGGCCAAACCGAGCACTGAGCACTATTGTTGTTCTTGTGGGTTGAACACGATTCTTGTAGGTCATTTTTTGCATCACTTTCTATATCCCATAAGGCTATTTCCAGGCTTCTACAATTTGAACTTGGAAAAAAATGCCTTGAGACTAGACTTCTGCAGCTCATATCAACATGTCCCTTGTGGATGTCTGAATCTAAGGTTTGAGTATCTGCACTTCTGTGAAATGGTTTGATGCTTTTAGTTGGGCTTCAACTGTGCCTAAAACTGCTCATGGAATAGGGCGTTTGCAACCAAAACAACTTTTGCAACTGGGCATTCGCAAAATATTTCATTTGGCAAATGGCTCTGGATTGAGCCCCTGTATCTCATCTTAGGGTGCCCACACAGGGTCTACTTAAAATTTTTCGATACATTTTCAATTAGGGGTGGGCAGGACCAGACCCTCGACCGAGAACCCAACTGGACCACTGGTTTTGATTATGTTTCGATCCCACAACGCAGGACCATGGTCTGGTCCTCTGTCTAGGCTATGGTTTCCTACCGATTTTCGGTCTGGTCCTCGGTCCATAGCCCGGAATATCGAAAAACCAAGACCAGACCGCCCGAAGGTGGAAAATTAAAACTGAAGCTTCAGCCTTCAATTTTAATTCTTCCAGAGTTCTAGTTCCATAGAGGCAGAGACCGAACTCCGACTCCCGACTTCTTATCCCGATCTTGTTCCGGCGTTCTACCCATCTCTCGACTCCCGTTCTAGCTTTCCCCCCGACTCTTGAATCCCGTGCTACGTTCTCTACACTCTGGTCTGTGTGCGGCTGCTCCAATTCGCCTCACCTCTAGTGCTCTGTGCTCTACTCTGCTCTGATTCGCCTCAGTTGGCACCTCGCTCACCTCTCCTCAGATTTTTTGGCTGTGTCCTGTCCTCACTCCTCAGTCCTCGCTCCTCATGGCTCACTCACTATATGTATACAACAGTGTGTAGACGAAATTTTTTGGTTAATAAATTAGGATTAAATTATTGATTTGATAAATTATTGATAAATTGTTGGGTATTTTAATAAATTGTTAGCCGGAAGTTGATAAATTAATATTAGTTTTTGGCTGTTGGCTTTTTGTATTAGATGAATAGTTTGATATTGATTAAATTAGAAATTTAACTAGTTGAGTTTATTTGTTTCAGTAATAATTGAATTAACCATAATGGTGTTGGATTCAATAAGAATTGAAGGTTTGGTTCATTATATTGCATAATGATGATAGATGAAGGTTTGCGGGATTGAATTGGCTTTCTTCTAAATTCTCATGCCTCAAATATCATCTTAACAACTTAGTAAAAAGAGCTAGAGCACAAGAGAATAAATAGAATGAAGAACACTAACCTGCCTTACAAGTTCCAATGAATGCCTTAAACTTTTTCATAAATTTTTGTCACATCCCTTCCTCACCCAACTACTCTCTTGGGCTGCAAGAAACAGTGCACTAAGAATTATCCCTCTCTCTCTCTCTCAATATGTTTATTATTTTTTACTCCTATGTAGGATGGCTGCTCCTTCTCCCAGTGAAAGTTCGCAGGTGGAATCAATAAGATCTAACTATATAGCTTGGATTCACTTTAGTAGGATACCAAACATAGATCAAGCTAAATGTAATTATTGTGGGAAGATTTATGCAGCACACCCGATGAAGAATGAGACTTCAAGTTTAGTACAGGATATCAAAATATGCAAAAAGTTTTCACGAAATGTAGAGAGTAGGCAACCAATCTTGAACTTTAAACCTCAAGAGGGCAAAAGTGCTAGCATACCCATATTTACTATGATGGTTGGTAGAGAATTTCTAGCAAAGATGATTATCGTCGATGAATTGCCATTGAAAGTGGTAGAAGGAATTAGTTTCAGAACATTTTGTCTACATCTTAATCCCAAGCTTATGATGTCATTTGGAAGGACAATAGCAAGAGATGTTTGCGGCATATTTTAGAAAGAAAAAACAAAGGTGAAGGAGTATTTTTTTTCAACATCACAGAGGGTGTGTTTGACCACTGACATGTGGACCTCTATTCAAAATTTAAATTACATAGTGTTGACTGGTCATTTTATTGATCAAGATTGGCATGTGCAAAAGAAAATTTTGAATTTTTTTTTATTCCAAACCATAAGGGCGAATTCATTGATAAGGAAGTTGAAAAATATTTGCTTCAATGGGAGCTTGAAAATGTTACCTGTAACGCCCCAAGAAACCCACACCTTCCCGGTGCGCTACACTACGTCTACACACTATGACATACAGAAACTTGACACAACTCACTCAATTTAATACCACTTTCGTTTTCAAATCATATTCAAAAGAACATTTGTGAGTATAAAAAATTTTCGACTCGATTCGAAAACAACTCGCGCTCCGAAAAGGGAACACGAAATCCTCAATATAAAAATACGCAGCGGAAAAAAAAAACAATTTAAAATAGTTTTAAAATAAACCGACAAGACTCGAAATCCTAGGAAGGAGTCCAACACACCCCTCGAACTACACAAATTCGGTGCCGTGCACTCACGTCCCCACTTCGACGCCCCGCGCACACCCTCACCGTGCCGCGCGCGCCAACTCAACATCACCCCGTCACGTGCACGCTCACAGCACCGCGTGCCCCACGCACCCTGCCTCCGTACCACACGTTCGTACGCACGCTCTCACTCGACACCGCCCGTGAGAACCTGCAGGACCGCGTGCCTCGCGCAACTGTGACCACGCCGCACTTCCACTCCACTCCACACTTTTCTAACACTCACTATACATATCCCAACCTATTTCATATCCTCTCGACTCTCAACTTCTCTCCCAAAATTTTGACAGAGTAACGCCTAAAAACTGGCTATCCCATAATTTAAACCTTGCACACAGTTCACCAGAAACTAACAATATTTATCTATCAACCATCTAAAGAATCTCCATAACAAAATAATCAAAGTTTAAAGACAACGAAAATCTATCAACTATAAATGAGGAAAGTCCACAGTATAGAGCAATACCAAGCTCCTACATGTAAAGCAAATACGTACGTCACCGAAATCACACGCACTCCATAAACCCCTATACAACCGTCGCCTATACAACTCGTCTTATCAACTGTACATTGACACAGCAAAATAAAATACCCGCAATAGCCAAGCCACCACCTACCATCTCCACGAGTCCGGTCGCCCTAACAAAATCCGCCGTCTAGTGCCTCGGTCGCACGCAGCCAACCATCCTATGCCTTAGGACCAGGCTCTCGAGCCTCACCAGCAATATCGTCAGCACCTACACCATAGAACACTCAACATAAGCGTAACACTCAGTGAGTAATGCAATATGAAAGTAAAAGCCAACAATGCAATACTATCACATGCAGTCTCTACACTCACACTCATGTTGTCACATCTGTGACGCGTAATGTAGCCGCACCAGGGTAAGGAGGAACCTAGCGCCACCCTACACCCTGACACGTCGCCACTGTCCCGGACTCCCCAGCAACGAGGCCCACAAGCTACACACACGCATCACCACACAGCAACCACATCAGGATGAGGGTGTACCTCGTGCCACACTACACCCTGACACGTCGCCCCCGTCCCAGCCTCCCCAGCAACAGGGCCACAGTTGCCACACACACGTTTCGCGACAGTCCAGCCGGCCCACTCCTCGAGTGGAATCCGTGACTGGTGTTGCACCGGCCCACACACTAGTAGGATCCGCGGTACCACTGCCCATCATCCTCACCGTCAACACATACACGCCGCGTGACGGCCCAGCCGGCCCACTCCTCGAGGGAAATTCACAATTGGTTATGTACCAGCCCACACTCTAGTAGGATCCGCGGTACCACCGCCACGCGTCTCACCACTTACTCAAAATATGCTCAAAACCATTTTCGTTCCCTTTTTTTTAAAATATGATGCATGTCAAACAATACGCACGCGCACCACAATCAATAACATAAATCCTAAAGTTCTACAGTGTAGGCCCACTTGGGCAAACCACATGCATGCACTACTTACCTAGCGTCCTAAGCTCACTCGACGCACAGCTTCGCCAAAAATGCCTCAACCTAAAACACAAAAAATCACTCATCAATCTTTACTTCAAAATTCACCAAACAAGTTAAAAATAACATCCCTTAACTAAACCCATGAAATTCCAACTAAAACGGGTCACAAATTTGGTTCAGTCGAAAACCAGCCTAAAGTTCGGACACGCATAACTTTTGCGTCTGTTAACGAAATCGAACGATTCAAGTGGCTAAATGTCCCCTTAGGAACCTAGTTTAACATATTACGATGGATTTTAAAACAGTAGGTTGCAACTAGGTGTAAAAACCCCAAAACCGAATCTCTCATTTTCATTCAATTTCACATTTTTGTTTTCTTCAACCAAAACTCACTCAAAATTGGCTTTACGCATCACAAACAGTCATGCCTGTAACGCCCTGAAAACCTACCAGTTTCTGGTACGTTCACTGCTCCGATACCACATCCTTAACGCCCTTGAGTTGCCTCCGGACTCGGGTCGCCAACCATACGCTCGCTTCTCACCCCGACGAAATTTGTATAAAATTTAAAACTTTCGGTTCTTCGACTCAAAATGACGCCTTCGAAAATCATTTATGAAAACCGCAACGGAAAACTTGTTTAAAATCGATTTAAATTAACTTCACCTTTAAAAGTCTAGCAATAAGGGGATCGGTCGACACTTGTAATCGTCGGTCGACACCTGAGTCGTCTCGGGTTTCCATCGCTCGACACTGGCGAACGCTGGTCGACACCGCGTTCCCCTCGGGTCTTCACGTCGGTCGACACTAGAAATCACCAGTCGACACTTCTATGTTCAGCTCGGTGAGTGGTCGACACTTGCTTACGCTGGTCGACACTTTGACTCTCTCTGCCCGCGCAGGTCGACCCCGGCGGTCGACACCCTTGCTGAATTTGCACTAACCGATTGACACTTAGTTCCTCTCTGTCCTCGCCGGTCGAACCACACGGTCGACACTCACCCTTCCATCTACACTGACCGGTCAACACCTATGGACTTCGGTCGACACTTCACACCAGCAACCCAAAGTAACAGCTGTTCCAAAAGAAAACGTACTCATAAACTTTCTCGAATTAAAACTACCAATTGGAACCTGATTCATACGTTTAAACTCTTTCAAATAGTTCAAAAAAAATGCATGTATACATCAATCCCAATTTCGGACACCCAAGCCATCTATGCATCAAAACCTATACACTCGTCATAGACTCCACAAAACTCACCACAAAGGACCCCGTCTTGCCTTGCCCCACGGGTCGATTCGCCTTGATTTACTCCACCTGCCGGCACACGGTAATACGCCGCCAACTGCCTACTCATCCTGTCTAGGCTCTGGTAAATCACCCTCAGGGATCTCCACACCTACACCACGGAACACACAATATAAGTCTAACGCTCAGTAAGCAGTGCAATATAAAACGTAAAACAACAGTGCAATCCTATCACATGCAATTTCTACGCTCTCGCTCGTGTTGTCACCACCCGTGCCGCACAGTCACACCACAGTGAGACTGGACTCTCTCGCCACCTCACACCCTAGCACGTCGCCATCGTCCCAGTTACTCCAGCAACGAGGCCCTCCATCCGTACCAACGCATCGCTCTACAAATCGTAACCATTCCAGAATGAGGCTAGACGCACTCGCCACACCACCCCCTGGCACGTCACCATTGTCCCGGTTCCTCCAGCAACGAGGCCATAGTTGCACACCACCACACGCACACTGCGGCAGCCATCCTAGGGTGAGGCTGGACGCACTAGCCACACCGCACCCTAGCACGTCCCTACCATCCCGGTTCCTCCAGCAATGGGGCCTAGCTACCCACACACTCGTTGTGCTCGCCACATCTCGCATTTCCCACTCGCACATAAAACCATGCACAAATTCATTTTCGTTCCCATTTCAAAAACATGATGCATGTCAAACAAAACTCACGCACATCACAATCAATCAACTCAAACCTACGTTCCTCGGTGTAGGCCCACCTGGGCAAAACGCATGCATACACTACTTACCTGGCGTCCTAGCTTTTCCATTGTGTTCGTCTCACTTGAAACTTGCTCAACCTACAACAAAATCATCTTCCCGTCAATATTCATTCCACTACTCTACTTACGCACTAAAATCACCACCCTAGCTCAACACTCCGCGTACTCACCAAAATCGCTCATTAATCTATTCGGCTCCAAAACCAACCTAACTTCCAACGCGTATAACTTTTGCGTCGGTTATCGGAATCACACGATTCCAGTGGCTAAATGTTCCAATTGTATCCTATTTAATATACCAAAAAGGGTTTCTAAAACGAGGGTCCCTAGCTAGGCCACAATTCACAGCCAATACCGTATTAGCGTTTTACATCCTACCTTCTCGATTCCTCACTCAAATTTGCTAACTTCCTCACTCATCTGCCACATTTATCCTCAATAACCCACCACAACCGATACTCCACTTAATAAATACTCTAACCCTAAAACCCTAACTTTCCATCCACCCCATCTCTCCTCAAGTTCCAGAACCAAAAACCAACTCAACCATAACTGCTTAAACTTACCTTGAATCGCCGAAATGGGGGAGGAAAACCATAAGCAACCATCGGCTGAACGATCGCGCAGAGGAGAAGAGGAACCAAAGCTCACACGGGTAAGGAGAAAACATAGAGGAGGAGGAGAGGGTTGTTCTACGCACCCCTCTCCTCTGATTATATATTTTTTTTCCTCTTTTCTTTTTTTTATAAAAATAATGATAATAATAATCTAATTACCATTTCACCCTTACACTTTAATCATTTCAATCAAATGGTCATTAAATCTATTTTCAGTCAGATTACTGAAATTCTCTCCCCACCATTAGCCTCGAAATAAATCCCCACCTAACTTTACAAACTTTCCACTTTCTATTCCGACCAGAATCCCGCCGTTTATCGTCCCGATAACCCAAAATCGGTACCGTGAAAATATAGGGTGTTACAATGCCACTATCACACGTCACAATTCTATGAAAAATGCTCACTAATTTGACTTGGACCAAAATCTGACATAAACGTCCGACGCACATAACTTTTGCGTCGGATATCGGAATCGAACGATTCCAACAACCATACGTCCCTCTAACAACCTTATTTAACCCACAAAAATAGAATTTAAAACGATCAACCAAAGCTAGGTCGAAACGGCCAAAAATAGAATCTGCTCTTACACAAAACAACAATCTGATTTTGATTTCAGTTCAAATTCCACAATTTCTATATGAAGTCAGCCACATTCCACTCATTTATGCATAATCCACTCAAAAATCAGAGATTCGAGCACCAGCTCGAATTTTGCTCATTCTCCCTCCGGTCATTCTCCCTCCCACCGAGTATCCACTGCCCCCTCACTAACACCAGCATTCACAGCGCTACATTCACTCAACACTTCGGCCAAGTCCACAAAACAAAAGGAAGCCAACCATCAAGCTCAACCAAAATAGGACAGGACAATATAGGGAGAGAGAGAGACTTACCGAGTGATATCGTTCTGCACATGCGCGGGAGAAGAAGGAGGACTCCAGTAAGGCGCCCAAATCACCGGTGGCAGAGTTGAATGGAAACCCACTCTCTCGCGGTCGTCGGCAGAAAGTGCTCGGGCTCTCTATCTTCGGAAGCTCGAGCCGCTGAAACCGAATGGCTTCGATTTTTCAGAGAGTAACACTCGCTTGCAGCTTTCCTTTCATGTTCACCCTCGTCGGCCGCTGACCGGAGCTCGGACGTCAGTACACGATCGCACTCCGCTCTCCGTCGCTCTCCCTATCACTCGGGTGTACGGTTTGTAATAGCCGAATGGCTTCTTCCCGAAGCCATTCGGTTGTATTATTTTATTTATTTATTTATTTAATTTAAACAATAACAATTTACTGAAATGCCCTCATGTGTTTTTATCGTTCATAATTTCGTTGAATTCTCATCCTCCTAACTTTAAATTTTGAAAACAATTATTAAAACTAGATTTCGAGTTTTATAACTTAAGTTACCCGTTAAAATATTTCTCGAAACACCAACCGAGATTAAATTAAAAATTTCAGAAATTAGATTTAAAATCTAAAATTTTTCGGGTTATTACATTACCACCATCACCGTTGACAAAGCGTCTTCCAACGAGGTCGCCATTTCTTATTTGACGAGGACAATTAGAAATTAAAAGGGGTTGATTTTAGACGGTGATTATATGCACATGTAATGTTTTGCACATGTCCTCAATTTGATTGGTTTATGATGGTTTGAAAGAACATCAAGAGTTCATAGTGAGAGTAAGAAAAGTTGTTAAGTACATCAGCTTTTCTCTAGGAATATTGCAACAATTTAAAGTATGTATTGATGCAGCAAAACTACTTGTAAAAGAAATTTGTCGCTTGATATTCCTGCTCGTTAGAACTCGACATATTTGATGTTGGCAAGTGCTAAGAAATATGAAGCGGCGTTTGAAAAATTAGCAGAGAATGAAAGCTCTTTCTTGCCAGAAATGGGAGTGGAAGGTCAACCCACAATTGAAAATTGGTCATGCATTCGAGAATTTATTAATTTCATAGAGATATTTCATACCATGACACTCCATGTTTAAGATTCTCTACATATTTGTAATGCCCAAAATTTCCGTTAACTGATTTTTGGATTTTTGGAGCGATAAACGGCGGAGTTTTGGTCGGAATTAAGAGCGGAGACTTTGTACTATTACATAAAGATTATTTCGAGATTAATGGAGAAGAGAGAATTTTGGAAATTTGACTGAAAATAGAATGAATAGCCATTTGAGAAAAATATTAAAGTGTGAGGGCAAAAATGTAATTACATTTAATTATTATTAATTAAAAAAAATAGATGAAAAACCAGAATGGCTTCACGAGAAAGTCATTCTAAATTTTTCTTCATCCCTTTGGCTATTCGCTCGCGACGAAGGACCGAGCACCCGAGGGATTGGCCGACGATCAGTGACCATGCGTAAGGAGCCGACGGTGCAAAATGGAGAGTCCTAGTGAGCTGAGCACGCATGGACTGGGTTTTCTGGTCGGAAAGCCGAAGGTGAAATCTCTTTCTTGTTTTCGGTTTTGGTTCCACCGGACTGAAACTTGTCTCCCTTCGATCCTTCCGCATGAGTCAATAGCGTTTTGGGTTGTTTGGTGTGTGTGCATGCTTAAGCCAGGCACTATGAGTGCCGAAGCTTGGAGAATATCCGAGAGGGGGTATCGTACAATTCAGGTTTTTAAATTTGAAATCTCCAACAGTAGTTAGATTATTCGTAATAAGTTGGAGTGTGATAGATTGGTGAGGAATTGAGTGAGTTTTGTCAAGAGAACCGAGAATGGGAGTCTTGGGCGTTTTAGTGTGAAATTCAGTTCTTTTTTTTTGGGGGGGGGTTTAACTTAGCCGTAGTTGATGGATTTAAATTCTACTTTGATATGTTAAACTATGTTACGATTGGAACGTTTAGCCGTTGGAATCATTCGATTCCGATAACCGACGCAAACGTTATGCGCGTCGGAAGTTAGGTTGATTTTAGGGCCAAATAGGTTAGTGAGTGATTTTGGTGAGTGCACGAAGTGTTGAGCTAGTGAGGTGACTTTAGTGCACAAGTAGAATAGTGGGATGAATATTGACAGAGAAACCGGCTTTTGTTGTTGGTTGAGCAGGTTTTGGGTGAAATGAGCATGACAGGAGCTAGGACGTCAGGTAAGTAATGTAGTAGGAGTTTTGCCTTTGGGCCTACATCACAGTTTAGTAGGATGCATTGCACGTTTATTTTATGTTATACTTTCATGGTTGTACATCATTGTTTTAAAGTAGGAAACGAGACGAAAATGAATTTCCATGTATTTATGAGATGAAAATAGTAAGATGAGAGTAGTGCAGAATAAAATCGAGAAGATACGTAAGTAGATAACGAAGGAGGGTTTGAGTGGCATGGTCCTATGAGAGAGGGGTCGTGAGGTATGCCATTCCTTCCCCCACTTTACGTGGTGGCCCTGGTCCTATGAGAGGGATTGCGAAAAGTACCACTTTACTAGGCTAAGGTTAGCTTGGTAATATGAGGGGGACTATGAGAGTTATCGCCTTGGTCTAGCGCGTAAAAAAGAACCCAATAGTAAGAAGATAAAGAAGATGTAAGATAGAGACGAAAACAAAAATAGAGAAGAAACTGTAGAAACCGCATGTGTTAGGATGTGTTTGTTTTAGTGTGTGTTATATGGATTACTTACTTAGCATTAGGCTAATAATTGAGTTATGTGATGTAGGTGACGACGCAGCAGCTAGTGAGTATCCTGAGCATGCCTAGGACTAGGAGGCAGTTGGAGGAGGACGTTCGTAAATGATCCGGCCGGTTTTTAATGCATTTTGACGCGGTGCTCATAGGTATGAGCATAGAGGTCGAGTCAGAGTCGTATTGAGTCATTTTGTAAAGAAAATAGATTTTTGAAGATTTTGTAGTAGTTTTGATGTAGATAACACTTTCGAGTTGATGGGAAAAGTGTGTGTTGGGTCATTATTAGAGTTATGTCGATGTCTTATCGATTTCGTGAAATTTTTAAGGTTTTTACTGGGGTTCTGGGGAGGAAGTGTCGACCGAATTCCATAGGTGTCGACCGGTTAGTGTAAATGGGAAGGTGAGTGTCGACCGTGGGGTTCGATTAGTGCGGGCAGAGAGAAGTGAGGTGTCGACCGGTGACCGTGGATGTCGACCGATCAGTGTAAAATCAGTGAGAGTGTCGACCGCAGGGGTCGACCTGCGCAGGCAGAGAGGGTCAAAGTGTCAACCTGTGAAAGCAGATGTCGACCACTCTCTGAAATGAATGTGGAAGTGTCGACCGGTGATTCCTAGTGTCAACCGACAAGAAGACCCGAGGGGAACGCAGTGTCAACCGATGCAAACCCGAAACGACCCAGGTGTCGACCGGCGTTTGCAGGTGTCGACCGGTCTCTGCATTTCTATGTTTTAAAAAGGTGAAGTCCATTTAAACTGTTTTTAAATGAGTTTTCCGCTGCAATGCTGATTAAAATGTTTTCAAAAATGTCGTTTTCAGTCGAGGAATTAAGGTTTTAAAATTTTATATGAAGTTGTCGAGGACACAAGTAAGTGTATGGTTGGCGATCCGACTCCGGGAACGACCTGAAGGCGTTAAAGATGTGGTATCGAAGCAGTGAACATACCGGAAACGGGGAGGTTTTCTGAGCATTACAATATTACATCAAATATGTACATAGGTGGAGTCTGTAATTTGAAGATTGTCATTGAGACCTATGGTAACGAAGATAATATAATGCTAAGACGAATGAGCAACGAGATGCGTAAGAAATTTAATAAATATTGGGGATCTTTTGAAAAAATAAATATACTTGCATATGTTACTGTTGTTCTTGATCCAAGTTGCAAGTCAAAAATTTTACAGCATTATTTATCCATTTTATTTGGAAGTGAAAGAACTGCAGAATACTTTAAGTAGATAGAGGATGTAATTGAAAAGATACAACCAATGAAGACTAGCCTCCAAGTAGCAGCAATAGTAAACAAAGATCTCCAAAATCAAAGATTTATTTGGCACAAACTTGTTCAAATTCAGTGTACTCTATGTTTTATGATCTTGCCAATCCCTCAGAGAAAAGTGATGAAACTACTGTGTCAGAGATTGATCTATATTTTCTAAGAAGTTAGAAAATTTTTTAGATAGTTCTGACATATTATTTTGGGGGAAGAGGAATTTCGAAAAGTATCGAAGTTTGAGTGTCATTGCAAAAGATATATTGATCATTCCAATTTCTACAGTGGCGTCAGAATCTGCTTTTAGTTGTGGTGGTTATGTTCTTAACACCTTTCGCAGTTCTCTATGCCCCCAAAGTCTTGAATTTCTTATATACTCCCAAAGTTGCCTCAGAATATTTAATCCTTTTAAAATTTCAACAAACATTGATAATGATTTAGAAGGTTCCACTATGACATTCACAACTATACAAGAAGGTTCAAACACCTTTCGCAGTTCTCTAAACCCCCAAAGTCTTGAATTTTTTATATGCTACCAAAGTTACCTCAAAATATTTAATCCTTTTAAAATTTCAACAAACATTGATAATGATTTAGAAGGTTCCACTATGACATTCACAACCATACAAGAAGGTTCAAACATTCTAATATTTATTTGTTTTATACGTTTATCTCTAAATTAAATATTAACTAATGTTTTCAATATTGTCATTTTGCAGATTCCGTTGACCCTACCGATGAAAATTTTATAGAAGTAGAAGATGATGACAACATATCGATGACTTGATATGGTTGGTTACAATAATTGATTTCATTTAAATGTTTGTTTGGTGATTCTGAATTGATTGATTAGTTGTTAGAATTAAATTGACTATTTAGTTGAATTTACTATTTACATTGTATTTTCAAGTTTTAAAGTACTTAGATTAATTTTGGATGTTGGATTTTGGATGTTAGATTTACTGTTTGATAGTTAGATTTAATTCGTATATTATATAGTTGAATTTATTTTAGATTTTGAATTTAATTTTTTAGATTTTATTTTGATGTTTGACAATTGGATTTAGACTTTTAGTTTGTATGTTTGATACTTGGATTTAAACTGTTGGTTTGTTAAGTATATATTTAATGTCTATGAGTTTTTATTTAGATTTAACGTTTTTTAATAAAACAAATTTTTGAGATTCAATTTTAAAATTTTTTGTGTAAAAAAAAAAATATGTTGGGAGGAACTGGGACCAGTTCGGTCCCGATCCTTCCCAGGACCACTTCCTATCCTTAGGAATAAAATCCCGACGACACGATCTGGTTTTGATCCAGGCTCAGACTGGACCAAACCGGCATGTACCCACCCCTATTTTCAATTAAGTCCTACATGCAAATTTAAAACATGCACAAACTCAAGTAAACATATTAAAAACTTCAAATACCCATTTACAAGGTATTTTTGATAAAAGTGAAAAATACAAAACGAAATCCAAAAACATTACAATTCTAATTAACTTAAAACTATTATTCAACTAAGTACGTCAATCATCAAAACAATTAAGGTTAATATAAATTAAGCAAACAATTTTTACTTCCAAAAATGAATATATTGTCGTCGTTTGTTGTGCTCAAATGCTTTGGATAAAGAGACTTATGGACAATTCTACGTGAACTTCCCAATTAAGTGTGACAACTCTAGTGCAATGAGTATTTCTAAGAATTCAATTCAATATTCTCACACTAAACATACAAATTACCTATCACTTTATCTAATATCACGTTCAAAAGGGTGACGGACTCTCAAATTTGTGAATTTTGAAAATCAACCGATGAATATCTTCAAAAAAACCTGCACAAAAAAAACCTTTAACGACACTATGATACAATTAGGGTTAATCCAACTTTACTCAAACTAAAATTATTTTATACTTGCTCCTAGGTCATTTTGATTAACGACAAACATTTTTGGCCACCTGCAAAAACTTCAAATTACAGTGTTTTTTAAACCGAGTTAATTCCATCAATCTCAAGGATCTCTTCTCATCCAAACGTTAAAACATTGTTTTATCACTAGTTAAAATTGGTCGACAACCGAGACTTAATTTAAGTTGGCTAGGTCTTCTTAATGCGCATTCTAACGTGCTTTTCAATCCAAAAGAAAGCACTTAAAAAGATGCACCAAAATAAAAAAACAGTTTACAAAACTATTTTTGAGTTAAGCAGAATCTTGTTCGAAAATGGGTCAACTTTCAGAACGCGTAACTTTTACGCTTCTGAACCAAATGCCCTAAAACTTTATCTAGACCCTTCTGGGAATGTTGAAATGCCCTTAAAATTTTAGGGGCTAACTCGTAAAGATGAAAAAGATATGGATGAATGATTGTTGCTGGTTTGAACAGGTTATAACAATAAACTTTTCCAGAACTAGTCTAAAAAAGACAGCAACTTGTAAAATGTATAACTTTCACAAATGAAATCCAAATAACTTGCAATTTTAAAGGGAGCTTACTCATAGAGTCGAAAATACACACTGAAACTTTTAGAGGTCGAATCTGTGGCAACCCGAAAATCCTCCGTGATTCCCGTTTCGCTACCAAATAACTACGCGTCACCGTCCCTCATATCCTCTACCATTAATTTCTTAGAAATTGGAAAGGTTTACCTTTTGACTCAAAAGGACTCATTTTTTTTTAAACGACTTTCAAAAGAAATACATATAAATACCACAGCAGAAACTCATTTAAATTCAGTGTAAATAAACTTCACCATTTTAAAACACATAAATGCAGAGAACGGTCGACATTTGTAAGCACCGGTCAACACCTAAGTCTTCTCGGGTTTTCCCATTTGTCTACACCGGAAATACCGATCGACACTTTTACGCTCTACACAGAGAGGGGTCGACACTCCTTACCACAGATCGATACCTTAACCCTCTTTGCCCGCGCAGGTCGTTCCCCGCGGTCGACACTGCTACCATTTTTACATGACCGGTCGACACCTGTAACCAGGGATCGACACCTGCTTCGGCTCTGCCTACCACAGGTCGAGCTTCGCGGTCGACACTCGCCTTACACTTACACTGACTGGTCGACACCTCTCAACTTCGGTCGACACTTCACACCAGTATCAGTGAAATCACATCAGTTCGTTCAAATACGCACGACAACCATTACCCTATCACAACCAAAAAATAAAAACTCATATTTGGATAACCAAATTTCTTCATGCAAGTTTCAAAATGACAGATGACGAATATTCCACGACTAAATCCACGAAGTAAAAGCTTAGATTCTGATAACATAATTTCAAAACATTCATATCCCAATAATCTATGGTACCCTTGGTACACCACCTAAATTCCTCAAAAACCTATACAACTCTATTCAACTCAAAACACTTACAAAATTATACTCTCTTTACCTGCCATGGTCGTGTCGCCCCCCAACATTTCCTTGCACCGGCATGCGACACCTCCCGCCAACTTCGACCTAGGCCTGCTCGTCACCTAGCAACTCACCTGACAGCGCGTCGTCACCTACACCAAGGAGCACAAAACGTAAGCCTAATGCTTAGTAAGTATGGAAACATGAACTCGAAAACCAATGCAAAACTCAACCCCTACTTATGCAGTTTCTATACTCAACTCCGTTTTCTTTTCATTTCGTTATTTTCATCTTTCACTTTCCGGTGTCAGTCAGGCCGGCACTCATCCATTCAACACTCGGGACGGCCATTCCATAACCCACGGAGCGAAGTTAGAGGCACACATCATGTTCGCACACGGAACGGCCCTACGTAACCTCCTCCTAACATCGACCGTTGAACCCTCTAGTGCTCTGAATAGCACGTTAACGACGCGGCGTTCGCAAACCGTGTCACATTACGTACTTTCATCCATGGGAACCCCCTAGTGCTTTCTCAGTAGCACGTTAACAATGAGGCGTTTACTCATGCTTTCTTATCTGGTTACGTTTCACATACACATTTCAAAACATGCTCAAAACTCGTGTTTCGTAGTTCAAAACCATTACGCATGACAATCACAAGTGCACGACTCAACAACAAAGCAACAAACAAGCAAACAATCAACCAAACAATCCTACCGTTCCATGGTGTAGGCCCGAAGGTAAATCACAAGCGGTCCATCACTTACCTAGTGTTCTCGAAATTCTTTTGCGTTTCGTGACTTGGTGCTCTAACTGGAATACCTATAAAATTGCTCATCCGTCAATTTTAATTCATCGAATTCATAACTCCCTAACTTACAAGTCCTAATTCACATCAAAATCGAAACTATCCAAAAATCCTGAAATTCCACACAATTTCTATCCGCCTCCAGAAATTCACAACTTCTCCATTACTCGTCCGAATTGGACGATACCAAATACTACGGGTTCCTGAGGATGCCTAGTTTCCCGTGGTCGCATCCATTTCCCATTTGGATGTCCACAACTTAACCAAACCAGGCCGAACGGACACCGTTCCAAAACTCACGTACATGGTCAATAAATCACTCAATCTTCCTCACCAATTCTCGTAATCTACTCCTATTTCTATCTTAAGGACCATTACATGGATAGAATCCAAATATATTCTCAACTTCTCACGATACTCTCCTAGGTTTTTACTAATTCAACATATACCCTTGCTGTAATAACCCAAAAATTTTGATTTTTAATTTTTAATTTTTGAAATTTTTAGTTTAATCCCGGTCGGAGTTTTGAGAAATATTTCAATGGGAAAGATTTAAATTATAAGGCTTGAGGCCTACTTTTGCTATTGGTTTTTGGAATTTAAAGTCGGGAGGTTGAGAAATTAACGAAATTTTTGACGATTTAAGCACGTGAGGGCAATTTGGTAATTTGTGTTTATTATTGTTTAAAAAAAAGAAAAAGAAAAAAAAAAAAGAAAACCACCCGAACGGCTTCGAGAAGAAACCATTCAGCTGGTTTTCTGTAAGCAACCGAGAGCACCCGAGAGCATCGTACAGGGGAGAGCGATCGTGTGCCGGAGTCGGAGCTGCGACGGCCGATGAGCGCGAGGGTGAGGTGTGAGTTGCGAGCAGGGGCTGCTTTCCGACGAAACGGAGCCATTCAGTTCCAGCAGCTCGAGTTCCCGAAGTGAAAGCCAAGTGTTTCGGCCGACGACTGCGAAGGGCGAATTTCTGACCAAGTCTGCCGCTGACGATTTGAGAACCTTGCTGGAGTCTCTTTTCTCCGTTGTGTGCAGAACTCCATTGCTCGGTAAGTCTTTCCCCTCTTGCTGCCGCCTCATTATTTTTGGTTTGGCCGAGCACTACTTTCGTCATTGATGGGATTGGCCGCAAGGTTATAGCGTAGCACGAGAGTAATGCCGCGAGTTTAAGGTAAACCGAAGGGAGCCTTGTCGGTTTCCTGTTTTTGCCGAGCTTAGTGCTCGGCCTCCTTGCAATTTCAATGAGCTTGGCCGAGAGATATGGACGAAATAAGGCTAGTTGTGTGTGGAAGTTTGTAAATTGAAGTTTGAAATCAAAATCAACCATGGCTTGTGCAGGGGCAGCTCGGTTTTTAACTGTTTTGGCCTAGTTTTGGCTAATTGTTTTAAGTTCTATTTTTGTGGGATGGATTAGACTGTTAGAGGGACGTATGGCCGCTGGAATCGTTTGATTCCGATATCTGACGCAAAAGTTATGCGCGTCGGAAGTTTATGTGGGATTTTGGTTTAAGTCAAATTAGTGACCGATTTTCATGGAAATTCGATGTGTGAGTGTAGCATAGCCATTTTGAAGCATATAACTAGTTGGGAGTGAATTTTGGTTGAAGAGAAGTGAAAATGTGAAATTTGATAAAAGTGGCAGATTCGGTTTTAGAGTTTTTTCGCCTGTCTGCAGCTTATCGTTTTAAAATCCGTCTTGGGATTTAAACTAGGTTCATAAGGGGACGTTTGCTCACTTGAATCGTTCGATTCCGTTGACGGACGCAAAAGTTATGCGCATCCGAACTTTGGGTTGGTTTTCGGCCAAACCAAACCAATGGACCTTTTTAGTTGGAATTTCATGAGTGTAGTTAAGGAAGGTTATCTTTAGCTATTTGGCGAATTTTGAGATAGGTAATGATGAGAGTTTGGTTGTGTTTTAGGTTGAGACTTTCTTTTGGCGAAGCTGTGTATCGAGCGAGCGTAGGACGCTAGGTAAGTAGTGCATGCATGTGTTTTGCCCAAGTGGTCCTACACTATAAAACTTTAGGGTTTATGTGATTGATTATGGTGTGCGTGCATATTTTTGACATGCATCATATTTTTAAAAACGGGAACGAAAATGATTTTTAGCATGTTTTAATGTATGAGGTGAGACGTGTGGCGGTGGTACCTCGGATCCCGCTAGTGTACGGGCTGGTGCTTCACCAGTGGCGGATCCTACTCGAGGGGTGGGCCGGCTGGGCCATCATGTGGCGTAAATGTGTTGACTGTGAGGATATGGGCAGTGGTACCGCGGATCCTACTAGTGTGTGGGCCGTTCCAACACCAGTCGCAGATCCTACTCGAGGGGTGGGCCAGCTGGGCTATCGCGAAACCTGTGTGTGTGGCAACTGTGGCCCCGTGCTGGGGAGGCTGGGACGGGGGCGACATGTCAGGGTGTAGCGTGGCGCGACGTACACCCTTACCTTGATGTGGTTGCCGTGTGGTGATGCGTGTGTGTAGCTTGTGGGCCTCGTTGCTGGGGAGTCCGGGACGGTAGCGACGTGTCAGGGTGTAGGGTGGCGTGAGGTTCCTCCTTACCCTAGTGCGGCTGCACTACGCGTCACAGATGTGACAACATGAGTGTGAGTGTAGAGACTGCATGTGATAGGATTGCATTGTCGGCTTTTACTTTCATATCGCATTACTTACTGAGCGTTAGGCTTATGTTGTGTGTTCTATGGTGTAGGTGCTGACGATACTGCTGGTGAGCCTCGAGTGCCTAGTCCAGAGGCGTAGGATGGTTGGCGGCGTACGACCGCAGCACCGGATGGCAGATTTTTGTTAGGGCGACCCGACCAGTGGAGTTGGTAGGTTGTGGCATGGTTGGTTTTGGAGGTCTTCTTCTTTTGTGATGATTATGTACAGTTGATGAGATGAGGTGTATATGTGTCAGTGTATAGGTATATGGAGTGCGTGTGATTTTGGTGACGTACGCAGATATTTTTCATGTTAGAGTATGATATTACTCTATACTGGGGACTTTCTTCATTTGTATTTGATGGATTTTCGTTGTCTTCATACTCTGATTTGACTATGGTGATTTCTCTGGATGATGGATAGAGAAACACTATTAGTTTGGTGAGCTGTGTGCAGGGTTTAAATTTTGGGATAGTCAGTTTTTAGCCGTTACTCTGTCGAAATTTCGGGAGAGAGGTTGGGAGTCGAGGAGATACGAAATAGGTTGAGGTGTGAACAGTAAATGCTAGAAAAAGGTAGATGAGCGTGGAAGTGCGGCGTGATCGCAGGTGCGCGGGGCACGTGGCCCTGCGGGTGCACACGGGTCATGCGGCGCCGGATGAAGGCGTGCGCGCGGACGTGCTGTACAGAGGCAGGGTGCATGGGGCACGCGGCGTTGTGAGCGTACGCGAGATACAGTGATGTGGGTTGGCACGTGCGGCACCGCGAGGGTGTACGCGGGGTGTCGGAGTGGGGACGTGAATGCTTGAGACCGGACTGGCTAGTTCGTGGGGTGTGTGGAATTCTTTCCTAGGATTTCAAGTCTTACCGTTTTATCTCAAATTGTTTTAAATGGTTTTCTTCCCGCTGCGTAGTTTTATGTTGACGACTTCGTGTTTCCTCTTCGGGACGCGAGTTGTTTTCGAATCGAGTTGAAAAATTTTCATACTCACAAATGTTCTTTTTGAAAATGGATTGAAAACAAAAGGGTATTAAATTGAGTGAGTTATGTCAAGTGTTAGTGTGTGTAGTGTGTAGATGCACTGTAGCGCACCGAGAACGCGGGGTTTCTCGGGGTGTTACACTTGCCAAACCCGATTTCGCCACTAATAACACCAACACACTAACTAACTATGCAAAGCTAACGAGAATTTACCGTAGATTCGAAGATTCAAGGAAGAACAGAAGAAGATCGCAGCGCAGAGGAAAATGAAGACACCGCTCGATGGAGAGGAGAATGCGATAGAGGAGAGGAAATGCTAGGGGAGGAAGGGGAGGGCACCGACAGTGCTCTCCCTTTTTTATTTTTTTTTTATTATTTTACTATATTTACCTAATTACCTTCTACCTTAAACTGTTTCACAATTCCGTGATGTCGTCCGAATCCGGTTAAATTCTTAAATTTCTCTCTCCACCATTAGCCTTAAAATAATCTTTCACTTAGGGGCCGAAATTTTTCGTTGTTAATTCGGACCAAAACTCCTCCAATTAAAGTTTACGGAAATCCGACATAAATTTTCAATGGAAAATTTCTGGGTATTAGATCCCTTTCTCCTTACAAAAATTTTGTCCCCAAAATTTGCTATGTAAACAGCTCAAGATAACATTCCGTTGCCTTTCCCACGTCGCCTTTTCCATATTATGGTTACGCCACAAAACTTTTACCAGCGGGATGTCCTTGTTACGTAGTGTCTTCACTGCATAATCTAAAATTTTCACTGGCTTTTCTTCGTACGCTATGGTTGGTTGTATTTCAATCTCCTGTTGAACCACAACGTGTGATGGATCTCTGAGACACTTTCTTAGCATCGACACGTGGAAGACATTATGAACTCCTTCCATGGAAGCTTGCAGTTCTAGCTGGTACACAGCTCTTCCAATTCTTTTCGTGATCAGGAACGGTCCAACATATCTTGGGCTCAACTTACCCTTCCTCCCGAATCTCATCACACCTTTGAATGGTGAAATCTTCAGAAAAACTTCATCTCTTACTTTAAATTCCAATTCCTTTCTCCTTCTATCACCATAGCTCTTTTGTCGACTTTGATCTGTCAATATCCGCTGCCGAATAACCTTGATCTTCTCAGTGGTTTGCTGCACAATTTCAGGACCAATCAGACTACCTTCACCGACATGGGTAATCTGCACTTCCTTCCGTATAAGGTTTTATAAGGGGTCATACCTATCGTCGCCTGATAGCTGTTGTAAGAGAATTCCACCAAAGGTAAATACTTGCTCCACGAACCATGGAACTCTAACACACAGCCTCGAAGCATATCCTCCAAAATCTGAATAGTTCGCTCAGACTGCCCATTGGTTTGAGGATGAAAGGCTGTACTGAAAGCCAGTCGTGTCCCCATTGCCTTGTGCAGAATCTTCCAAAATTTCGAGGTGAACCTTGGGTCCCTATCTGACACAATTGAAATCGGAACCCCGTGCAGCCTTACTATCTCCTGAATATACAGGTTAGCGAATTGGTCCATATTGAATGTCATCTTTACCTGTAGGAAATAGGCAGATTTGGTCAGACGATCCACAATCACCCACACCGCATCAAATCCTTTTGCCGTCCGGGGTAATCCAACAACGAAGTCCATGGATATTTGGTCTCACTTTCATTCTGGAATCGGCAATGGTTGCAACTTTCCAGCCTGTCTCTGATGTTTGGCTTTAATTTACTGGCAGATTAAGCACGTCTCCACGTACTTTGCTACAGACTTCTTCATGCCAGGCCACCTATAATGTTGCTTAAGGTCTCTGTACATCTTGGTGCTTCCTGGGTGAACAGAGAACCTTGAGGAGTGCGCTTCGGACAAAATGTCTTTCTAAAGTTGACCATTGTTCAGAACGTACCACCTATTCCGAAACTTCAAAATTTCATCACTTGAACAGCCAATTTCGGTTCTATCATTAGGTGTTATGCTCGTCCGGAATTCGTCGCATCTTGGGTCATCTCTTTGAGTTTCTTTAATTCGCTCGAGAATTGACGGCTTCAGGGATAGGGCTGACAATTGTCTGCCGCATTCGAGACTAGCTCCAAATTAAATCTCTGAAATTCTACACTCAACTCTTTAGACATTTCGGTGTCCATTAATGAAATTGAGGTCGACATTCGGCTTAATGCGTCGGCTACTACATTGGCTTTGCCGGGATGGTATTTGATCTCCAGGTCGTAGTCTTTCACAAACTCCAACCATCGCCTCTGCCTCATATTCAGCTCATTCTGAGTAAAGATATACTTCAGACTTTTGTGATCCGAGTATACCTCACACTGCTGTCCATAAAGATAGTGCCTCCATATCTTTAGCGCGAACACAACCGCCGCTAACTTCAAATCATAGGTTGGATAATTTCGCTTATAGGGCTTTAATTGCCTCGAACCATAAGCAATCACCCTTCCATTTTGCATCATGACACAACCCAGTCCAATTCTGGAAGCATCACAGTAGATGTTAAACTTCTCGTCCATCACTAGAAGTGTCAACACTGGGGCTGTAGTCAATTTCTGCTTCAGCATCTGGAAACTATGCTCACAGTCCTCCGTCCATACATATTTAACTTCTTTTCGCGTCAAACGAGCTATGGGTGCTGCAATCTTTGAGAATCCTTCAATAAACTTTCGATAGTAACCCGCTAACCCTAGAAAGCTTCGAATCTCTCTGATGCTCCTTGGCTATGGCCATTCATTGATTGACTGTATCTTGGCCGGATCCACCGATATTCCGCCACCGGAAATCACATGTCCAAGAAAATTAACCTTATTCAGCCAGAACTCGCACTTGGAGAACTTTGCGTACAATTGACGCCTATTGAGGGTTTCCAGAACAATCTTCAAATGCTCCTTGTGCTCTTCCTCACTACGGGAGTAAACCAAGATGTCGTCAATAAACACAATGACGAACTTATCTAAATATTCCTGGAATACCCGATTCATTAGGTCCATGAAAACGGCTGGGGCATTTGTCAATCCAAATGACATTACTAGAAACTCATAATGCTCGTATCTAGTCCGGAAGGCTGTCTTCGGGATATTCTGTGATCTGACCTTTAGTTGGTAGTACCCCGATCTCAGATCTATCTTCGAGAAAATCCGAGCTCCTTGCAACTGATCAAACAAGTTATGTATCCTTGGTAGTAGATACTTATTCTTTACGGTCAGCTTGTTCAGCTCCCAGTAGTCAATACACATCCGGAGCGATCCGTCTTTCTTTCTCACAAATAAAACGGGCGCGCCCCATGGTGAAAAACTCGGGCGTATGAATCCTTTCTCCTATAGTTCTTCCAATTGCTTCTTCAATTCTTTTAATTCTGGAGGAGCCAGCCTATAAGGATTCTTCGACATTGGCTCTGCACCGGGATATATATCGATTACAAATTCAACTTCCCGGTCTGGGGGTAACTCGGACAAGTCATCCAAAAACACCTCAGGGAATTCACGAACTACCTCAATATCCTGTGGCTTCGTCTTCACATGAAATTGAGTGTCTAAAATTGTTGCGAGAAAACAGAAATGCTCACCCATTAACAACCTCCGAGCCTCGATAGGTGCCATTACGGATAATCTCCCTGTATTCTTCATAGCTTCCGGCGAGTGTTTCGCACCGTCTGGGGGTTGGAAGTTAACAATCCCAGCCTTGCAATCGATCGTCGCGTAGTGCCGAAACAGCCAATCCATGCCCAATATCACGTCATAGCCCGTTATCCCCACTACAATCAAATCGGCAGGCATACTCCTGGTCCCCACTGATATGACATTGTCGCATACTACTTGATCGAAGTGCATGCGCTCACCGGATGGCAACCTCACTTCATATGTGCACCCGGCGGGTTTAGCCCACAAGTTCACCTTTACTACAAACGTCGTGGCAACAAAGGAGTGCGACGCTCCTGAATCTATCAATGTAAATGTGGGCACCGTATCAATTAGCACCGTACCTGTGATAACCGCGGGCCGATCCTCGCTCTCGGGCTCTATCATTGCGAAGATCCTAGGCATCGTCTTGGTCGAACCATTCTTTGTCGTGGGACAATCTCTGGATATATGGTCAGTCTCATTACAGGTAAAACATCGGTTGACCCTCGGCTTTGTGCAATATCGGGAAATGTGTCCAGCTTCATTGCAATTGTAGCATCTTCCTGCAAACTGTCCACATTCCCCCGGGTGGTTCTTCAAGCATTTAGGACACTGCGGGTACTTACTTTGTACCTGGGGCTTCTTGCCTCCCCTCGAATCGTACACCGCACTGCCCAGCCTCTTTGCTCCCGAGTAAGATCCTCCCCTGCTTATATGTGGCGAGATCTCCTTAAAGAACCTCTTGGTTGCCTCTACTAGCCTCGTACACTTGGCCTCTGCTCCCTCCATTGCTAGTGCCTTGGCCACAACTCGTGCATATGGCATATTCTCAGTTCCAGAAATTGTCACACCCCTGTATATCTCAGGCTTCAATCCTTGCACAAACTGCAACACCTTTTCTTCTTCATTGCTCACCAATTAGCTCGCAAATCTGGACAACGATTCGAATTGCTTAACATATTCGGCTACCGGCCCAGTCTGCTTCAACTGTCGGAACTCCAATCTTTTTGCAGCTTGAACCGTCCGGTTGTAGTACTTGTCATAAAACATTTCTTTGAATCTCTTCCAGGTTAAGTCTCTGGCATCTACGGTGGCCTCTACCGTCTCCCACCAGCTCTGAGCATCATTTGAGAGGTGAAACGTCGCACATTTGACCATGTTTCATTCCTCCACATCGGCATACTTAAACATGTTCTCAATGGTGCGGCTCCACCTTTCCGCAACTGTAGGGTCTGTCATCTGGCCCTCAAACATCGGAGGCTTCAATCTTCTGAACATCTCCCCACTAGAGCCCGCTCCATGGCTCCCCTGTCCTTGGTTTAGTAACATTCCCAATTGTTGGGACTGCCTATCCACCAACTCGGTCAACCGCCTAATCGTAGCCGAGTTATCATCACCTTCTGACTCTACTACATCTCTCGAAACTCTAGGTCGTCTATCCATTTCAGTAAAGTCCTGTACGAGGTTAGCATAGTCTAGCCTTACTTATAATCAAACTAAAATAAACAACTACTTACAGTTGGTGGAGCACGTTGCATGGCGGCCGACAAATGTTGGGTAATCCTTTAAACGACCTGACCATAGTGGCTCTTACACTCGTAACATACTCTCTTTCCCCCAAGCCGTGTGGGAATTGTGACAGGCCCTCTCGCCTTCACAATCTCACCCCTCCACCGAGAGGCCCGACATCCTCGTCGGCCACACTTCCGGTTGGGTAAAGGCTCTGATACCAACACTGTGGCGACCCGAAAATCCGCCGTGATTCCTGTTTCACTACCAACTAACTATGCGTCACCGTCCCTCATATCCTCTACCATTAATTTCTTAGAAATTGAAAAGCTTTACCTTTTGACTCAAAAGGACTCTTTTTTTTTTTAAATGACTTTCAAAAGAAATACATATAAATGCCGCAGCAGAAACTCATTTAAATTCAGTGTAAATAAATTTCGCCATTTTAAAACACAGAAATGCAGAGACCGGTCGACACTTGTAAGCACTGGTCGACACCTAAGTCTTCTCGGGTTTTCCCATCGGTCGACACTGGAAACACCGATCGACACTTTTATGCTCTACACAGAGAGGGGTCGACACCCGTTACCACAGGTCGACACCTTGACCCTCTCTGCCCGCGCAGGTCATTCCCCGCGGTCGACACCGCTACCATTTTTACATGACCGGTCGACACCTGCAACCAGGGGTCGACACCTGCTTAGGCTCTGCCTACCACAGGTCGAGCCTCGCGGTCGACACTCGCCTTACACTTACACTGATCAGTCCACACCTCTCGACTTCGGTTGACACTTCACACCAGTATCAGTGAAATCACACCAGTTCGTTCAAATACGCACGACAACCATTACCCTATCATAACCAAAAAATAAAAACCCATATTTTGACAACCAAATTTCTTCATGCAAGTTTCAAAACGACACACGACGAATACTCCTCGACTAAATCCACGAAGTAAAAGCTTAGATTCTGAGAACATATATTCAAAACATTCATATCCCAATAATCCATGGTACCCTTGGTACACCACCTAAATTCCTCAAAAACCTATACAAATCCATTCAACTCAAAACACTTACAAAATTATACTCTCTTTACCCACCATGGTCGTGTCGCCCCCCAACATTTTCCTGCACCGGCATGCGACACTTCCCATCAACTCTGACCTAGGCCTGCTCGTCACCTAGCAACTCACCAAACAGCGCGTCCTCACCTACACTAAGGAACACAAAATGTAAGCTTAATGCTTAGCAGGTATGGAAACATGAACGCGAAAACCAATGCAAAACTCAACCCCTACTTATGCAGTTTCTATACTCAACTTCATTTCTTTTTCATTTCGTTATTTTCATTTTCACTTTCCGATGTGAGTCAGGCCGGCACCCATCCCTTCAACACTCGGGACGGCCATTCCATAACCCACGGAGCGAGGTTAGAGGCACACATCATGTTCGCACACAGAACGGCCCTACGTAACCTCCTCCTAACATCGACCGTTGAACCCTCTAGTGATCTCAATAGCACGTTAACGACGAGGCGTTCGCAAACCGTGTCACATTACGTACTTTCATCCATGGGAACCCCCTAGTGCTTTCTCACTAACACGTTAACGACGAGGCGTTCACCCATGCGTTGCAAATCTTTTCTTATCTGGTTACGTTTCACATACACATTTCAAAACATGCTCAAAACTTGTGTTTCGTAGTTCAAAACTATGATGCATGACAATCACAAATGCACGACTCAACAACAAAGCAACAAACAAGCAAACAAACAATCCTACCGTTCCATGGTGTAGGCCCGAAGCAAATCACAACCGGTCCATCACTTACCTGGCGTTCTCGAAATCCTTTCGCGTTTCGTGACTTGGTGCTCTAACTGGAATACCTATAAAATGCACATCCGTTAATTTTAATTCATCAAATTCATAACTCCCTAACTTACAAGTCCTAATTCACATCAAAATCGAAACTATCCAAAAATCCTGAAATTCCACACAATTTCTATCCGCCTCCAGAAATTCACAACTTCTCCATTACTCGTCCGAATTGGACGATACCAAATACTACGGGTTCCTGAGGATGCCTAGTTTCCCGTGGTCGCATTCATTTCCCATTTGGATGTCCACAACTTAACCAAACCAGGCCGAACGGACACCGTTCCAAAACTCACGTACACGGTCAATAAATCACTCAATCTTCCTCACCAATTCTCGTAATCTACTCCTATTTCTATCCTAAGCACCATTACACGGATAGAATCCAACTATACGCTCAACCTCTCACGTTACCCTCCTAGGTTTTCACTAATTCGACCTATACTCTTGCCAAACCCGGTTTCGCCACTAATAACACCAACACACTAACTAACTACGCAAAGCTAACGAGAACTTACCGTAGATTCGAAGATTCACGGAAGAACGGAAGAAGATCGCAGCGCAGAGGAAAAGGAAGACACCGCTCGATGGAGAGGAGAATGCGAAAGAGGAGAAGAAATGTTAGGGGAGGAAGGGGAGGGGACCGATGGTGCTCCCCTCTTTTATTTATTTTTTTTTTTTATTATTTTATTATATTTATCAAATTGCCCTCCACCCTAAACTGTTTAACAATTCCATGATTTCGTCCGAATCTGGTTAAATTCTTAAATTTCTCACCTCCACCATTAGCCTTAAAATAATCTTTCACTTAGGGGCCGAAATTTTCAGTTATTAATTCGGACCGAATTCCGCCGATTAAAATTTACGGAAATCCAACATAAATTTTCAACAGAAAATTTCCAGGTATTACAGAATCACTATGACTAAAAAGATATGGGAGAAATAGCGTTGTTGGTCGAGAAATGTGATAATCAGCACCTTCTCATATTTGGCTCTCTTTTAAAGAAGAGCTCTCCAACAAGCTTTGCATAAGAGCTTGTGCATCCTTGATGGGGATATCTACCCTTAAGAAAGAAATATAGAAGGGCAAAATAACAACAACAACCACTACACTCGCGAAGATGGTTGCATGAACAATGAATATTACTCACTGTGAGGAAGGAGGACTTGAGGCCGAGAGGCACCAAGATTTGCAGCATGAAAATGCTCTGGTTTCTATTCAATTTCAACTACCTTTTGGAGCTGCAAAGAGAGGTTTAAGTACCCCCTCTCATTAACCTTTAGGGTTTACAAAAAGGTGGCTGAAGATCGAACTCTAAAAAGGGTGTGCTCGACCACCTCACCTAGCTGAGTACAAGGGGTTGTCTTGTCATTTATGGCAACGTTTCTCTCTCTCCACGTGTCCCTTTCCTTCTACCTTTTCCCTCCCAAAATCATAGCCAAGGTGCCCTTTCAAATGCACCAATGTTTGTTTATTAAATGTTACAACACCAAATTAAAAAGTGCAAAGAAAGTAAAATTAGTCTTAAGGTTACATAAAATTGATACAAGGAAATAAGCCTCCTTCTTCAAGCTTGAGTAGTCTAGGCTTGTATTCCATTGTTGTCACTTGGCATGGCTGGTCCAAGCCTTGAGCCCCCTTGGTCTTCAAGTCTTCAAAGAGGGGGTGCTTGGATTGGGCCTCCTCAAGGTAGTGCGCTCTTGGGTACTCCTTGGCCCTCTTTGGCTCCATGAGTTTGTCTTCCTTTGCAATGGACTCATACTTCATCATCTTGATGAGCCACTTCTTGGCTTATGAGTTGAGCCTTAATGCCATTTGAGTCCTAAGAATCTTTCCTACAAAATGAGCACACGAGTTAGTATAGGTTTGGGCGCGGGTTCGAGTGACCGTTTTCCTTGGCACATCACATTTGATAGTCAAAAATCACAATCACACTTTGAAACCCTAGTAGCCTTCATTATGGAATCCTTCCCTGAAGTTGTCCCCATCTCAAAGCGTGCACCTTCTGGCATGTTTCTCCACATCTTGTTGATTATTATTTCTTATTAGGGGTTTTTTCTTCAAAACCTCAAATCTTATTAGGGATTTTTTCTTTAGAATCGTTTTCTCATGTGCTTATATTGCCAAAATTGCCCTAAAGTTTGTGCTTTCAGTTCTTCATCCCCTCAAATTGTCATCTCCATCATATAGTTCTCATCTCCACCAGAAATCCTAGTTGATGATTTTTCTACCAAACATTGCCTCCACAAAACACCTTGTCACCGATAGATTCCTCAGCATTGTAAGAATAACTTAAGCTAAGTCTGAAACTCTCTCTAAATCAATGACATCCACTTCTTCTCAACCACTAACAAGTGTAAAATTAGTGTCTCCTACGAGGGAGCATCCTAAGCAACGACTTTAAGGTACCTAAACGTCATAATGAGTCCAAATCTAACTTTAAGTTTCATCTGATAATACCGTCTAGGAAAGTGCACTTTGCTACTCTTAGTATGTTAGATCTTGTGTTATGTTTAAAGCAAGTGTGATTAGTTTGTTATCCTCATTTGATGGTCCATGTCATGAGAAATGAATTTAAATGTAGAGAACATGCTCCAACCATTGAGGATTGAGAGGTATATGTTAGGAATTGAAATTGTTTTGACTCCTTACAAGCTGAATAGACTATTGAGCAATAAAAATGAAGAGCCATTGGAACTCAATTATAATACGTCTCAAGATGTAGAGTTTGTGAAACAATATGAAAGAATCACATTATTACATAAAATTCACAAGGATCTATAGTACAAGCTGAGGCCAAACGATTTAACCATCCAAGCACTTGTAATCTACCACATTTTAACCTACAATGTCCTATCAAGAAATGGACATCTTTGCCACATTAGTTGCATGGATCTATATCTACTACAAAAGATATTTGATTCTAAGCACATCAACCTTTGTAACATCATCATCCACCACATGATAGAGGTTTCCAGCTCATCCAAAAAATCATTGTGTTATAACTTCCTTTTCTAAGATATTTGAATAATACAATGTTGTTATCCCTGATACTAAGCTCTCTATGCCGTTACGGCCCATGGTCATAGATAAAGAGCATTTTTCTAGCTCGTATGGATTCTTCAATAGATGCTCAGGCTCATGGATTCTCAAAGTAATTAATGCAAGACCGCCAATGCAGCATGCTCGAGGGTCACGATGTCCTTATGGTGGACATTCCCAGTCATGAAACCCTTCCTCAATTCTAATGTACATTTCATGAGGATAGGCTTACTATGCTTGTCGAGAGGTTTGACACCTTGAGTGCCTTTGATCATTGTATTCACACTTCACTCTTAAGCTTCCAATTGAAAATTGATGCAAGGTTTGATACGGCAAATAATTGTCTTGATCAAATTTCTAACTCTTATTGGCATCGCAGATTCACTGTAGAACCAATAGTTGTTCTAACTCATGACTCGAAAGTAAATCCTAGCATGCCTTTCACCTACCCTCGAGTTCAATCTGGCTCTAGAATTCTAGGATCATTTATGTTGTGGAAAATTTCTCTCAAGTCTAGTTGTTTTGAATACTCGACGTTCTGGTTATTTTATGTTCTGGATATTGCTATGTTTATAGTTGATGATAGTATGTCTATGGATATTATTCTTATTTTGATTGATGAACGCATTCTTCTAGATATTCGTTCTATTGTAATGTATGTTTAAATCTTGAATTAGAAGTGTTTTTGGAATTATGGATGACATATTTGGCTTGGTTTTTGAGAATTATTATTATTGCAATTGGTCGATGCATTCTTTCAAATATTGCTCCAAGTCTAATATTATCTGTTTTGTATTGGAGCCCGCACAAATTTATTTTTCGAGTTAGCCTAAAATGCTGAGAAATCGATTCAAAGTCATACTTTTGTTATTTGATCCTCAATTTGAGTTTATTGTTATTATCAATCGTATCTTAATCAATTGAAATATTTATTTCATTTACAATTTAATTTATTCCACAATTAGTTTAAATTTTGGATACTTTTTGTCCTCATGGGATCAATAATTTATATACTATTTGATTGCGCCTCATATACTTGCGTAGTGTATTTTTTGCATGACAGAAAACTCTAGCAAAAGTTTTCAAAAACTTTATCATTTCTTAACTAATTGTTACACATATAAAGAGAGAGAATATTATATGTTTAATGCATGCGTTGAGGGAGAGTACTTTTTAAAGTTTCTAGAGTTAATTAAATTTGTCATCATAAGAAATGGGAAAATTGTCATCTTAATATTGAATGAAACATAATTATTTTGATGACTGACGAATTAAATTGACAAATTTGTAATGAGAAAATATTGATCATATTCATCTTAGAAAATTCCCTCGTAGTATTATTAAAAGTTACGAATATGTCTATTATGTCTTTATGGAGAATTCTAAGTTATTTTTTAAGATTTGGTTCTCACTGTCACGACCCAAGGACGGGTCAGAGCATAAACGCCGAGATAAGCCACCCGATTTCTTGAAAGAGAACCCGATCACCAAACCCAAAGCTAGGTTTATAGCAGAAGTCTTTACGAATACACATAGTCAAGCCCACATAGTGAAATAGAGATAAATACTTAACAATATTCTATCGTGCAAGAAAGTAGAGGAAATCCAATTTATCCAAATGAGTTTACATAGTTAATTTAAACTATTCAATACTTACTAAGGAATATAATAAGGTTCAAATATAAAATAAACAACTAGAAACCTCTTCCAATCTCCATCGAAACTATCCAATCTTCCCTTTACCTAGATTGGGAGGGGTCGTTGCCTGAGTGACTAACTCAGTAAAAACATTATACCTTATGCATATTGTTTTAAAAACAGTTTTATCGTCATTCAAAACGTGTTTCCTATTTCAAACTATGCATAAGTATACAAACTGTTAAAGAAACATCTTTTCTTCTTTTATCATAATTGGGTTGATGAGCCCTCAATGTGGTAGTTATAAAACTTGCCACGTATATAGGTGTCTATGAAGCGAAAATAAACCTCACTGTTTTCTGAAAAACGACTTAGTGAAAAGGGACAATCACACAATTACCCTTCCAGAACATTATCATAGAAAGACGGTGATCCGAAGACCTAATAACAACTCATGAGACCGAAGGAAACCGTGATAAAAATCCTAAGATCTAGCTTGTCACCTATGTGACCGACTACGTACAATCAGCCACATCATCAACTCGAACAATTAACACTCTAATCATGTTTAAAAATTCAAAACTTAGGGCAATCATCATCACCGCCCTACTACCATTTTACGTATGTTCAAACAATACCACATTCACGTAACATAAGCAGGATAGCCTTGTGAAACTTTTAAAGCCAAGACTGCTCAAATATCAAGAAGGTTCGTCCTCTCAACATACCACACCAAAACTATAATCACGTAATATTAAAAATAAACATGAAAAATCATACGTACATATACGTATAAAATCGAGGAGCTAGCAACCAAACCCTATTTTACTTTTATAGATAGTAACCCACCAAAATATTAGTTTTTGAAAACAATGAAATATAATGCATAAAGCATAAAATCTCTATCTCGATAATGACTACTCATCTTCCTTATAAGAGCGACAACCTCTGGCACTAGCTCAAAATCAGCAACTCGTATGAGCCTAAAAGAAAACCAAAGTCATAAATATCTCAATAAACTCTAAGAAAATACATGAATGGATCCTATATCGGGACTAGGAACCAAATCCAATAACATAACAAATGGTCGCGACACTTTAAGTCACTGGTCAACATTTTAACACTCGCGTTAGACCCGCGATCAACACTTCATACCTCTTAAGTTTCAACCCAAAATACACTAGCGGTCGACACTTCCTCCTGAAGTGTCGGCACCTTTCCAACTTACCTTTGATTCGTTGTTGTGAATAATAGGAACTCAAACACACGTGTCACAAAAGTAATAAAGGAAATAAATAAGAGTCAAACCCACGAGAACTATTTCCACTTATTATTAAACGACTTTAATTCTAATTATAGATGATGTAGTAACCCGGGAATTTCGATTTTTATTTTAATTTCTGGAATTCTTAATCTAATCCCGGTCGGAGTTTTGAGAAATAGTTCAACGGGAAAGATTTACATTATAAGGCTCGAGGCCTACTTTTGCGATTAGTTTCAGAATTTAAAATCGGGAGGTCGAGAAATTAACGAAATCACGGAAGATTTAAACACGTGAGGGCAGTTTTGTAATTTGGTATATATATATATATAAGATAATAAAATAAACAACAACCGAATGGCTTCAATTTTGAAGCCATTCGGCTGTTTACCGACGAGGAGAAGAGCGAGGGCAAACGACCGAGAGGGAGAGCGGAAATCGGGAGTTGGCGTCGACGATCAGCTGCCGTAGGTGGGAAGCCGGCACGCAGGGTACTCCGACGAACTGTGGTCAGCTGGCGGCTCAATTTTTTTGGGCCGAAAACTTGACCGAGAAACAGGTAACCTTCCCCTGTTTATCTTCGGTTTTGCGACCATTTATGGTCGGCATACTCTAAGCCAGACTCCCGAGGTCCGAGCGTGTAACCAGGGAGTCTGGAAGGGGGGCCTCAACCGTGTTAAATGGTTGGCTTGGCCGAGTGCTCGGGTTGAGAGGAAAATCCCAGAAGTTTTGTTGACTGTGGGGTTTGGGTCGAGTCTGAAACCACCGGTTTTTGCTCTGTTTATGCTTAATTGGTTGGAATGTGGATGTTTAGTGAAGAGACTTGTAGAAATCGGGTGGATAACGGAAATTTGTCTATTTTGTGTAGAAACAGATTCGGTTTTTAACTATTTTGGCCTAGTTTTGGTTAATCGTTTTAAATTCTGTTTTTGTGGGTTAAAATAGGTTGTTAGAGGAACATATGGCCACTGGAATCGTTCGATTCCGATATCCGACGCAAAAGTAATGCGCGTCGGAGGTTTATGCGAGATTTTTGTTTAAATCAAATTAGCGACCGTTTTTCGTGAAAATTCGACGTGTGAGAGTAGTATAGCCATTTTGATGCATATAACTAGTTGGGAGTGAGTTTTGATTGAAGGGAAGTGAAATGTGAAATTTTAATAAAAATGGCAGATTCGGTTATTGGCGTTTTTCGCCTATCTGCGGCCTACCGATTTAAAATCCGTCTTGGGATGTTAAACTAGGTTCCTAAGGGAACGTTTAGCCACTTGAATCGTTTGATTCCGTTGACGGACGCAAATGTTATACGCATCCGAACGTTGAGCTGGTATTCGGCCAAACCAAACCAATGGACCGTTTTAGTTGGAATTTAATGAGTGTAGTTAGATAAGGTTATTTTTAGCTAATTGGTGAATGTTGAGATAAATACTGATGAGAAATTTGTTGTATTTTAGGTTGAGGCTTTCTTTTGGCGAAGCTGTGCGTCGAGCGAGCTTAGGACGCCAGGTAAGTAGTGCATGCATGTGTTTTGCCCAAGTGGGCCTACACTGTAGAACTTTAGTGTTTAGGTGATTGATTGCGGTGTGTGTGCGTATTGTGTGACATGCATCATATTTTTTTAAAACGGGAACGAAAATGATTTTTAGCATACTTTGATGTATGAGGTGAGACGTGTGGTGGTGGTACCGCAGATCCCGCTAGTGTGTGGGCCGGTGCTTCACCAGTCGCGGATCCTACTCGAGGGGTGGGCCAGCTGGGCCGTCATGCGGCGTGAATGTGTTGACGGTGAGGATATGGGCAGTGGTACCGCGGATCCTACTAGTGTGTGGGCCGGTGCAACACCAGTCGCGGATCCTACTCGAGGGGTGGGCCGGCTGGGCTGTCGCGAAACGTGTGTATGTGGCAACTGTGGCCCCGTGCTGGGGAGGCTGGGACGGGGGCGACGTGTCAGGGTGTAGAGTGGCGCGAGGTACACCCTTACCCTGATGTGGTTGCCGTGTGGTGATGCGTGGGTGTAGCTTGTGGGCCTCGTTGCTGGGGAGTCCGGGACGGTGGCGACGTGTCAGGGTGTAGGGTGGCGTGAGGTTCCTCCTTACCCTGGTGCGGCTGCACTACGCGTCACAGATGTGACAACATGAGTGTGAGTGTAGAGACTGCATGTGATAGGATTGCATTGTCGGCTTTTACTTTCATATCGCATTACTTACTGAGCGTTAGGCTTATGTTGTGTGTTCTGTGGTGTAGGTGCTGACGATACCGCTGGTGAGCCTCGAGTGCCTAGTCCTGAGGCGTAGGATGGTTGGCGGCGTGCGACTGCGGCACCGGATGGCGGACTTTTGTTAGGGCGACCCGACCCGTGGATATGGTAGGTTGTGGCCTGGTCGGTTTGTGGGTTTTCTTTCTTTTGCGGTGATTATGTACGGAGAATGGGATTGATTGTTGTATATGCGTCAGTGTATAGGTGTATATAGAGTGCGTGTGATTTTGGTGACGTACGCGGATATTTTCCATGTTAGAGTATGTTATTTCTCTATACTGGAGACTTTCTTCATTTGTATTTGACGGATTTTCGTCCTCTTCTTACTCTGATTTGGGTTGGGATGATTTCTCTGGATGATGGATAGGTAAATATTGTTGGATTCTGGTGAATTGTGTGCAGGGTTAAATTTTGGGGTAGCCAGTTTTTAGGCGGTACTCTGCCGAAATTTCGGGAGAGGGGTTGAGATTCGAGAGGATACGAAATAGGTCAAGGTGTGTGTATGATGAATGCTAGAGGAGTTTAGATGAGTGTGGATGTGCGGCGTGATTGCAGGTGCGCGGGGCATGCGGCCCTGTTAGGTACCCACGGGTCGTGCGACACCGGGTGAGCGTGTGCGCGCGGACGTGCTGTACAGCGGCAGGGTGCGTGGGGCACGCGGCGCTGTGAGCGTGCGCGAAACACAGTAACGTTGAGTGGTATGTGCGGCACCGTGAGAGTGTGCGTGAGGTGTCGAAGGGGAGACGCGAGTTGTTTTCGAATCGAGTCAAAAAAAAAAAAAAAGAGGAGAGTAAATTAGAAACAAAAGGGTATTAAATTGAGTGAATTATGTTAAGTGTTAGTGTGTGTGTAGGTGCACTGTAGCGCACCGAGAACGCGGGGTTTCTCGGGGCGTTACAGATGAGCAATAAAACTTTGATAATTTTGATTAAGAGAACACAAGAGAACTTAATTAAATAAACTAAAATTGAATAAAGTTGTAGAATTTAATGAGAAAAAAATCTAGAGTTTTTGACGTCACCTTTAATTAATCATATTTATTACTCTTAACTTAATTTATTAATACATATTCTCATGTGTTGATGGTGATTTCACAAATGTATTTATCAATCTCTCCCGAATAGTGACAAATTTATCTAACTAACGAGTTATTACCTCTCGGTCTCTAATATCAGCAATTAATTGAATACATTACGAACGAAAAAATCAAACTACCACATGAACATCTTAGCTATCCTAGTATAAGATCCTTCTCATGGTGAACTATCTATTGCATAATTATTTTTCACCTCCCAGTCTCAAAAAAACCCTACGAGCATATTATTGTTGATCAGGAAATCGCAAGCAATAAGAACAATAATAATTCACTCAACACATAATTGGAATAAAATATCAACAAATTGAATTAATGAAAATACCAAGCAATCATAATTTGGCTACATCTTAGCTCTAGAAAAATAAAATTAGTTCTTGCTAGAATAACAAAAAAACGAGGATAAAAGTGATGATGTTCATAATTACAAAGAAAAAAAAAACTATGATTTTGAATACGAAATATTGATGTAAGCAATCCATCTCCTTCTTGTTTTTGCTCTAATCTCATCTCCTTCTTATTCTAATCTCTTCTCCGTTCCTCCATGTCTTCCTCCTTTATAACCTAATTTTGGAATAAATTCGGAGTCCATATGTTCAACGGCTAAGATTTTTCGATTAAAAAATACCCAAAATCGTATATTTTTAAACGCAGCAGCCGATTGATCTCAATGTGTAAGAGATAGTCTGCTCAAATAGGAGATTGTTCTCCTCCTATATGGAGATCAATTTGCACCCTCTCTGGTTTATATCTTTGACCTCTTCGAATTATGCCTAAAAAATCACCGAAATCAACTCTGAGCTCTAATTGACTTTGTTAAAACTCTAAATCTGTTATATTTCATTTATCTACGCACTTACACTAAAAATGTCAAATCCTCTCAAACACTTGAGAAATACTTATATAATCAAGTATCAAAAGAGCAAAAATAAGAAATAAAATACACACTTATCATTCGTCTTCACAAACATTGGAGATGGAGGTCCCCGGCAACATATCTGTGCCCTCAGAAATTGACGGTTTGCACAATCTCGTCTCTCCCTCTTTTCCTTCCTTGGCAGTGCACAAATGAGAAGAACAAAAGAGTTTCTCAGATCGAGAGAATATTGCATGCGATATTTTGAGCGTTTTCACCTAATTTTTGTCCCACTTATTTCATTTAATATTTTACATCTTATGAGAGTTAGGTTTTGTACCAAGCATTCTAAAATCTAGTTTATTTTTTAGTGTGAAATGGTGAAGCCATAAGCATGATTGAGGCCCGAGAAGATCAATAAAGTGTAAAGAGAATTGTCGGCTTTAAAATACGACTAAATGAATTTAAAGTATATATAATGGTATGGGTATAAGTGTAGCTATGAGTTTGTAATTATCTTATTTTGATACGAACAAAATAGGTGTCACGAGTTGATAAAATTAAAAGGTTATACTCCTCGTCACTTTTAGATCTTTTCTTGACTTCTTCCATCATCAAAGACAACAAGACTTAATTATAAAGGGAAAGACTTATTGAAACAGAATATTATATATTCAAAAAATTGCATCAAAAATGTCATCAATGGATTCATTCATATACTTGTTGGTAATCTTGACACCGAATAAGTTGTTGAGAAAATAAGGATAGTTACATATATTTAAAAGTTTCTAGAGTTCAAAGTGGTTAGAATCAAATCTTTATTCCTTATTCTTCACAAAATTAATTGTTATGTAACCAGTAGTCCTGTGAGTTTAATCCTTGCAGGTCTACTCGAGGCGAACTGACTTCAAATGAAAAGCCACGTGAGAGCGTAACTTTGCGACGCCAAGCATATCAGATCGCTTTAACCCACCTTATTTTGAGATAAAAGTTATAATAATATACCATTGTTATATCCGATGATAGACAACACGAAGCAGGCAATTTCACAGAGGGACGCTAATGGCGTAGCGGGTGTCTTTGATTTTGTGCTTCCATTTTTGTCTGAATATCCACTCCGCCATTCTCAATCTAATTTGCCTTAAAAAGAGGAAATCCCAACAGTCCCACAGGTAGTCTCATTTAGTAATGTCTCTTCATTGGGAAGAAGGTTTTAATCCATGATCTCAATCCTCAGAAGGGTATCAATACCGTCTCCGGCGACTGCACAAATCTCCAAGCTCATGGATTTGGCCGGTTCTTCTGGAAGTTCGCTGAAACTCCTCCAATTGGCCCAGCAGCTCCGGCTCTACAAGCCGCCTCCGACGTTGGACGACATAGACGAACCAAGCAGCGAAGAAAGCGACGGAAAGGTTGTTTCTCAAGTGGGATTTGCTGAATCGGCAACCCCTGTTGCTGGAGTTTCCATGAAATTCAAACCTAAAAGAGCCGCTGTTTTGGTCTGTCTCTTTGAAGGGGATGCGGGCGATCTGCGCGTCATTCTCACCAAACGGTCGTCGAGATTGTCAACTCACTCTGGTAGGTGCAGAATTTGACACCCTTTGTTTGTTTAGAGAGAAAATTAATTCAGAAAAGCAAATCAATCGAAAATGAAGGAAAGAAAATTTGAGATTCGCTCAAGATTTCGACGATGATTGTGCAATGTAAGTTCCATTGGTTGTTGCAGGTGAAGTTGCATTGCCCGGTGGGAAAGCAGAAGAGGGGGATAGGGATGATGGAGACACTGCAACAAGAGAGGCAGAGGAGGAGATTGGTTTGGATCCTTCACTTGTAAAAGTTATCACTGTTCTTGAGCCCTTTCTCTCAAAGGTTTAGAGCCTCTCTCCCGAATTTTTTGATCTTGTTGTGCTCAGAAATAGATTAGTTTAAAAATTCTCCCAAAATCACCATAGCTTGGAATATTTTCAAGGATTTGAAGTTGAGGAAACCAGAAAGTTTCTTGGGAATAATTGATACCCAAGAATTTGGATGATCCGGAAAGTGGAAGTGTTGAGCACAGGCAGTTTTTCTTTATCGCATAGGCAGTGTTTGTTTATCATTTTCTAATCTTGGAATCAACTGGTAGCCCCTCATTGATCATGAAAACTTCTGCTGGAATCTTTGTGGTAGAGGAATACATAGGGTTGAGCCTAGTAGAATAAGCTATTGCAATTGATGTTTATCTAACTGCATATGGTTGAAGATCATTCATTTACTTAATTTATAGATCATAGTTTGTGGGAAGTAAGAGCAACAAATTGTTTTCGGTGCAGCACTTACTAAGAGTAGTTCCTGTTATTGGCATACTGAGTGAAAGGAAAGCATTCAATCCTTCTCCAAATCCTGCTGAAGTTGAAACAGTATTTGATGCTCCTCTGGAAATGTTTATCAAGGTTATGTTCCTCCTTTAATCTCACTCTCTCTCACTTCAACTTTGCTACTTTCTGGACTGAAATTGTTTGAAAAATCTTGGGTCAGGATGAGAACAGGAGATCGGAGGAGAGAGAGTGGATGGGGAACAAATATTTAATCCATTTCTTCGACTACGAAACGGAGAATAAGAAGTATTTGGTTTGGGGGTTAACAGCTGGAATCTTGATCAGAGCTGCGACGGTCGTGTTCCAACGTCCACCGCCATTTGTGGAGCAGAATCCCGTCTTTAAGATTCCACGAAATGTCGACATAGACTCGGAAATGTCTTAAGTTCAAGGAAGCTATGAAATGGAAGAAACAAGATCACAAATCCGGGCTTGTTTTCCTGAATGGGGAGAGAAAATCTAGCATCGAGAGCCGAAGAAATGTTTTCTCAGACTTCTTTGCCGCATGTCATCAGATTTGGTCGATTTAATAAGGTTGCTGTTGCTGTTGCTGTGCCCTCCATTGGTGCCAGGCCTGAGTTATGAGCAAGTCGAGATTATGTAGTTGATAATTGACACAGATTGATGACGGGTTTCTCTAAGTTTTTATTTCTTTCTTTTGTCGTTTTCCTAGTTTTATGATAAGAAATCGAGCCTTTTTCAGAGATAAGTTCATTTCAGTAACTATGGAATCGGAAAATGGTGGAAAATAAGTAGAAGATATTTGCAAAATTGAGAAGTCAATTACTACAAAATGAAAGACATCAAATCTCTTTGATAAAATCACGAGAAAAAGAAGATTTGGCTGACTTCCTCAGCTAAAAACCTCGTAAAATTTTTCAATGACGAGCAAACCCGAATCAATAGATTCCAAAGGATCCTTACGAAGACGGTGTCGTAAGCAGTTCGGGATTACGGTAGCAATATCCTCTGGTGATACTTCGTCTCTTCCTTTCAAAGCAGCCAAAGCCTTGGCAGCCCTGTTTGTCACAATGTCTCCTCTCAATCCATCCACATTAAGCTCTGAACATACTTTGGAGATTTTCACTTTCAAATCTTGGCCGATTTGGACGGAAGAAAGCTGAGTTCTGGCAGAGGAAATCTGGTCCTGTAATTTTTGCTGTTCTTCCTCATACGAAGTTCGGAACTCTTTCGGATTTCGATCGAATCTAGCTCTCTCCTCCACAATCTTCACTCTCAACTCAGCTTCCCTCACTGTCCCCACTTGCGCATGCATTCCAAATCGATCAAGAAGCTGCGGCCTAAGCTCTCCTTCTTCCGGATTTCCCGAGCCAATCAGAATAAACCGAGCAGGATGTGAAATGGAAATGCCTTCTCTCTCGACTGTGTTCCATCCAGAAGCAGCAGAATCCAGTAGAACATCCACTAAGTGATCATCCAAAAGATTAACTTCATCAACATAGAGAATTCCCCTATTGGCTTTGGCAAGAAGGCCAGGCTCAAAAGCTTTGACACCATCGGTGAGTGCTTTTTCAATGTCGATCGTTCCACACACCCTATCTTCTGTAGCCCCTAATGGTAAATCGACCATGTTGATCTTCATCATCACGACAGAAAGTTGCTCGCCTTTCGTAAGGCTTTCTCTCACTTCCACTCCCATGGATTCTGGATCTTCCGGGTCGGAGTTGTATGGATCGCCAGAGACAACCTTAATCTCCGGAAGCAAATCAACCAAGGACCTGACTGTCGTGGATTTCCCAGTTCCCCTATCCCCCATTATCATCACACCTCCTATCTTCGGATCAATGACATTCAATAAAAGGCATAGTTTCATCTCATCCTGTCCAACAATGGCAGAAAAAGGATAAACCGGCCTTTGGCTATCCTTAGAAATAATCTTCTGGGCCTGAGAGTCACAAGTTCAAACTACTATTCAATCAGCATTAGATAATTTGGGCAAGAATATTATCTTCTAAGAAGATGAGAGCATTATTGTACATGAACAATACCCAATCAACCATAAACAGATCCATGATCTAGTGAGAATATAAAAGAGAGAATTACCAATCAAGCTTATGAAAATATAGGTAAGAAAAATAGGGGAAAATCCGAACCTGTTGAACAGAGTTGATTTCAGTGGCAACGTTGCTCACGGCAACATGGAACTGAGATCTCCCTTTTCTACCTTGAATCCCAACACTCCCAGAGAACTTCCTTCCGCTACTCTGAGCTGCAAAATCACAAAAGAAACAGCTAAAAACCCACCATTCGCAACACAAACTCTCCAGAATTTCCACTTCTTAGACAGATGAACACTAAAGATGATTGGGTATGTGGAATGTAGATCCAAATTACAGTTCCAAAAGCAAAAAAAAAAAAAAAAAAAACTTAGTCGGTCATACCTGTTGGTAGAGAGAGAAAGGAAATGGAAGGGTTAGAGGAGGGGGAAGAGAGGGGTCGAGAGGCTAAAATAGCTGCAGAGGAAGATCCTCCGAGAACGGACGCCATGGGAGAAAGGAAGCTTGATGGAGCAAGCGGAGGCAGAGTCTGTTACAGAGGGAGCGTCGTCTTCTTCAATAGTTGGGCAGTGTTTCCATTGGTTTCTTGGGTTTGCGGATAAGATTATAGATTTCACCTGCTTTGTCGTTCTTCATTTCCGTTATAAGAAATAATAGAGCTTTTCACAAGTTTTGGGCTTTCCTGAAAATTACTAAATAAATTAAATAGAAATTAATTTACATATTAATAAATAAAATAGAATTCGATCATCTAGACTTAGTTTTAAACAAGAATACAAAAATAAAATAAAATAAAATCTATATTGTGACAATTACAAAACAAAAGAACATGTGTAGTCCTGATATCCTGTTTTTCAATCCTTTGCGATTTAAGGCTCGAGGTTAAGAAATTATTAACTTTACAAATGTCATTGATTCTCTAAGGTATCGCTCTTATAAATGATAGTTGAAAGATGAAGAGGTTGTTGGCATAAACTTTGTACCTCAACTGTTGATTTTGCTCTTGAAATTCTCTCTGCTGCTAAATATTTCAATGTTGAATAGCTCCCAATGCTCGGTCATTAAAGGAATCACATCAATATTGTTAGGTTTTCAATCTTTATTAAATAAAATTTGTTGCGAAATGTCTAAGTGTCACAGACCATATATGAAGTTTGGAATTTTATGAATGAAAATCCTAAAGTGTTTTAGGTGTTGGTGTCGATCAACATTAAAAAATATTTAAATGGATTAGTGTCGACCAATATTGAAGTGTCTACTACATGAACAATTGCAAAAAAAATTATAGAGAGCTCCAGGTGTCGACGGGTCAAACAAAAGTATCGACCGCTAGCATGTTGAAAAATTTCAGATGGCTCAAGTGTCGTATGCTCAGACAAAGTGTCGACCGGTACAGTCTATCACAATGTCAATTGGGTTATTGAAAAAATTTGAAAAATCACAACGGTCGCATAAATGTCAACCGAGTAAATGAAGGTGTCGACCAATACATTGTTTTTCTGAACTCTTTATAAATAGAAAAGGGTGTGCAAATTTATTGAACCTGAAAATGACAAAGAAGTACTACCAAATTCACTTGAAAACTCAACTCTTCAACTTACTTCACACCTCTCTTATTACATCAACTTGAGATTTGCTCATTGAGAGTGTGTAGACTTCACTCTTTATATGAACTTCTATGTTTGTACTTTGGTGAACTAGTAAAGGGTGACGCCCTAAGAATGAGTCACTTGAAAAACTTCAGATTGATGCCCAAAAATTCAGTCTAGTATACTTGAAGAATTGAGTTGGGAAAGAATCTTCAATGAGGAGCTTGAAACATAGATGTAGGCAAGGTGAACTGAAACTCGTTAACAAACTTGTTTGCACTCGCTTATCCCTCTCTCTTTATTTGTTGGTTATGGTAATTATTGAGTTTAGAATCATCAATTGATTGAGAAGTATAATCAATTTTATATGTGCAAACTAATATTGTTTTTAATCACAAAAAAGTTTAATAACCTAATTTATCTCCCCCAAGTTATATCAATTTTATAGTTGGTATCAAAGTTTGGTCGTAATCTTTTTCTTGTGGTTCATAAGAACTTCTTGGTTGGTGCAACTGTTTGTAATATATGATAAAGTTGGTTATAAATCATTTGATAAAAAGATGTCTTTTACTTTGATATGGGTTCCAAAAGGAACCAAGGTTGACTCTCAAGGACCTAAAAAGATTTGAGTACCTAAGAAATACAATTAAATTTGCTTTGTAGATTGAAGACTCTCTCATGAAGAATTTATGGTATCTCAATAGATGTTCAAGACATTTGGCTAAGACTTTTCAAAGTTTATCTACGTCACAAAGAAAAAATGAAATGTTACTTTTGGAGGTAATAAAAAGAAAAATTGTTGGTGTTTAATCCTATTATTGAAAGTGCTCTCTTGGTTCATGGGTTAAAGCATAATCTCTTGAACATTAACTGATTAAGTGATAGAGGATATAAAGTTATTCTGAATAAAAAATTTGCATGATAGAAAATAGTTCGAATGGAAAAATTATGTTTATTGGATGTAGAAATGGAAATGTTTATACTATTGATTTGAATAATATTTCTTGTTTTGATGAAAAATGTTTAACTGCAAATTCGTCTATTGATTGTTGGTTTTGATATAAGAGATTAGGACATGCAAGAATGAACACATTAGCTAAGAACTCTAGAAACAACCTAGTTAAGTGACACCGTTGTGGCTTGCCAATAGCCATGTTCTACCCACAAAGTAAACAAGTTAGTACAATGGTGCGTAGCTAAGCCGAAGATACCTCAAATAAACAAAAAGTTGAAGAAGCAAACGTGTCCCAAATCAAACAAACTTTTAAGGATCTCTTATATTATGAGTGAGGAACAACACCTTAAAATATCAAGTTAAAATACATTCGAGAAATGAAGTTATGCAGAACAGAACCAAGATTGTCCGATGAGCAAAAATTAAAGCTCTCGGCAATCACTTCTTTCCAAGAAAAGGATTGGCAATATTTGGCAAAAGGTTTGACCACCTTCTACTATTTTCCAACTCTCAAATGAGTGAAGAAAAGGGTAGTGATAAGAACCTTCAAACAACCTTGGGATTGAAGTAATGAAGGTGCAACTCCACTCGAATGCAAGCAAGCCGAGGCCTTACCTTCTCGGTAACTCAAACCTCTATTGGTTTCTTCGACAAAACAAAGTTATTCTAATTTATTCAACAATCATTATAAGCATTAATAACCTTGTTTATATAGATCTAGGGATGGCTGAAGGTTTGGTTTGAATTGGAGCTCTCAAAGAGCAGTTGAAGGCTTCGGCCGAACATGTGGCTTCAAGGTGGTCTTCATGCTCCATTTGGATGGCCAAGATTGAGTGCACAATTTGATCCAATGGCTAAGGGTTGCTATGTCATCAATTCATGGCTTTGTTCGAGAAAGGAAACTCTAACATAACATCTCCATTTGGCATCAAAGTTATCGGTCAAAAGAGGTAATGGTCCTCACTTCAATTTTGGCGCCTCACTTGGTGGTTCCTTTCATGGCCGAGAGCTCTTTGCATGCAACCCGTGCAATTTGAGTTGAAACAACTTCAAGGAATCATCTATCCTAACATTCATCTAACCCTAATTGATTTACCCCGGAACCCGAAGACTCATGCTCGGATAAAGATAAGTCTTCAATTGAGTTATTTCACTAAGACATTTGTTATTAATACAGGAAAGGACCATTGGAATGTTTGGATTGAGTCTTTGATCAAATTGGCGCAAAAGCTTGGAAGTGGCATTTCATCAAGCAGTTGGTGTGCACTTAAGAAACGAAAGCATGGTGCACACGAGGATAATCCATGGCGCCCAGCTAGTGTGCAGCAACAATGTGGCCCACAAAGGAGAGTTATAGCCAAGGCACGGCAAACAAAGGAGAGCCATAAGTGAGGAGATGGCATGCAGGAGACAGAGCAACGCATGGATGCGCGAGAGGTGCTATCGCCCAGCATGTGGCGTGCGGGAGTGGAACCAGCGTGCAACAGTGCGCACGAGAGATAGCCGCGACATCAGAACACGCGAACGAGACCCGCCAGCAAGGCGCTCGACGATCAGCACACGAGGTGCGAGCAAGGATATCAGCCGGCACGCGCGAATGAGACGGCAGAGCCCCTAGGGCCACGCATCAGAAGCAGCCTGTGCAACAACGACCCGACGCCTAACGACTAGTTTCTAGCAGCAAGGACTCTTTTCCACTTTTCATTTTTCTGATTTTTCTAGAACTCCAGCTTACTTTTCGTGGTTGTAAACGATTGATGAAGGTTGAACATGGATTCATGAAAGCTTTTACACTTTGATGAAAACCAGTTACGAGTTTTGAATTCCTTGAAAGAATTTGCATCGGTTGCAAACCGAGAGGAGAGAGCCTCCTTCCTCACGAGTTTGGTTGCTTGTTGAGTGATGCTCCATCGTTCTCTCAACTCTTGAAGAGTTGGTAGCAAGAGAACGTGGCTAAAACTAGTCCCCTGTCGCTGAAATTCTTCTCGAAAGAATTTTTGTCGTAAGCAAAGGCAATTACTTCTCGGCCAGCCAAGGACCCTTCTTTCATCCCATTAATGCTATCTAAGGTAAGATCACCGTTTAGCTCACTTACCACCGTCCACAATCTTAACTTTCCATTTTCGTCCTTATCTATCTGTTTTGCATGTTTTCTATCTGTTTTGAGGTGTTCTTCGAGCACCGAGCATTGTTGTGTATTTTAAGCTTTCGCATGCGTATTTCCTCCCCATTTACAAGCTCGTTGTCTAACAATTAGTATTGGAGCTTAATGCTCCATTGTTGCTCTTTTCTAAATTTTTTTTCCCATCTGTTTTTCGTCTATTGTGTTCTGTGTTTTTTCTTTATTTTCTGTTAATATGTTCTGTCTTGATCACTCATGTTTCACCGACACCACCTTGTTAAACTTGTTTTCAATCATGTTTAGTTGGTTGTTCAGCATATGTTCATTTGCTATTTGGTTTTCTCATTTTGTTTTTTGTTTGCTGTTTGAAAAGTTTTTGTTTCCACCTGATAGAAATATCATATTTAGGCATTGTGTTTCTGTTTAGCTGTCTAGCACTGTGTAGTCAGCATGCTAAGTAATTTTCATGTTCTGTTTAAAGTGTTTGAAGTATGTTTTTTTTTTCAATTTTGATTTTTCCTATTTTTGTCACTATTTTGTGTTTGTTCAACTTCTTTGCACATAATGAATTTACACTTGAAATTTTTACAATATGTTCTTATCATTAGGTAACTTGTGTTAAAATTTCAAATCAATTGGATGAGAATTGTGAATTTTTTTCTTTTTGAAATTTTAGGTATTTTGTTTATATTTGTATGCATAACTTTCTATCCACTGTGAATTTATAGCTGAATTTTAATGAGCATATCACTTATAGGGTAAGCAAGCTTCTGTTAAAATTTCATAGAATTTGGACAAGAATTGTGGAAATTTCTGTTTAGCATTTTAGGTTGTTTTAGTGCAATTTTTCTGCATTTTTCTTTTTTGTTTTTGCTAACCAGAATCTCCACATATGCATGAACCGTTTTTCTATTATTTTCTTATAAACTATAGTGTTTTGCATGAGTGTTGTTCTGTTTAGTTTAGGTTGTATAAAAGCATAAAAACTTATTGATTGGCTGCACCTAATTGTCATGTTATTTTGTTAGTGTAATGCGACTTATCTTTTGAACCAATATCATTTTTCATGTGCTAATTGTTTAGTTAAAACTTGCATATGTTTGTTTTTTTTATGTTTCAATTTCATTTAGGTTGCATGATAGATTGCATCATATATCCTATTTTGCATATCATAATTTGGTCTTGATTTGTGATATTTTCTTTCTGAAAATTTAGAGTCTCCTTCAACCAAAAAATTGGTGTAAATTCGAGGAGCACTGTTTGGATTGCTTGAATTAGTTTGTGGATTATTTTAGGATTTAAAATGCTTCCAAGAGGTACTTCTAGTGCCTCTAACCAAGAACTTATCTCTCAAACCTCTAGATTTCCAAAACCGCATAGAGTTGACCCTAACATGAAAGAGCAATTAAATGGAATTGTTAGAGAAGTCCATCAATGGAGTGACCAAATTAAGAATATAAGCCAAGATCTTAATACCTTAGTAGCCCAAATGAAATATGGCCACCCTAGAAAGCCTCTAGAGGCTAAGCTTAGGAAAAGATCCACTCCTTCAAGAATGTCAAATCATAGAACTTCAAATAACCACCTAGAATTTAAGGAGCCTTGTAAATTAGACATACCTTATTTTAGAGGGACCTTAGATGAAAATGAATATTTCCCTTAGATTGAATCGAATGAGGATTATTTTACTTATAGAGACTATTCGGAAAAAGGAAATATTAGAATAGCCTCTAGGAAGCTAACTGATTATGCTAGTTATCGGTGGAAAAACTTTTTGGCAAAAAAGAGTAGAAATGGAGAAAATGAAGTATACACTTGGAAAGAAATGAAGAGTTTATTGAGAAGGAAGTTTGTGCCAAGTCCACAAGAACAAAACCTTAACCCTAGGAATAAACCAAACTTTCAAAACCCAACCAAGTTTTTCCATCGGCAAGCCTCAACTCAAGATAAGTTCATTGAGGAAACCTTTAACCGAAATATTAGGATAAAAGAGACCACCTTTCCAATGAAAAATAATTGTGGTAAGTTATTTGGAAATAACTTTGTAGAACCCTAGCCCAAGCTCCAATAGAGCCTTTTGAAGAAACCTTATGCGAAGAGGAGGATGAGCATGAAGAAGTAGAGATTATTAATCCCGAAGAGGATCCCTTGCTTAAAATCGAAAATTGTTCCATCGAACAAAAGGATAATGAGCAAAGGGAAATCTTAGGAGATAACATTCTAGAACCTCTTAACCAAACCGATTTTATGGATAATTTTGGAATCAAAATTTTATTTGAGGAATCTATCCTTGAGGAGGAAAGAGAGCTAAGTGTAAAAACCTTAGACGCTCTTGAACCGTAGAAGTAGAAACCAAATTCGGTCACTTCCAAGATTTAAAAACTCAAGAGGTTATCATGTGGTATAACTCATTGTATGACGACCCTAAGGAGAATGTTTTAGTTAAGGACCTTGTTGAGCCAACCTATGTTTTAGAAGGAACCTTTTATGCAAAGTATGCATCAATGCTTAATCTCCACATCCAATAAGAGTCCTACCCTTTTGATAAAAACTTACCTAAATCCCTTTTTAGTCCAAAACGGAAGTATTGTTTTTAAAGAAAATGTTTTCCCTCTTTTTCTCTCATGGTCTAGGAAGTTTAGTAGTTTTTGTAAGTTTTTAAGTCACCCTAGAATTTTTATACTAGATTTTAAAAATAAATTGTCTAGGAAACTCTTAAGTGACATAACTCCTAGGTTTGTTTCATTGAATACTTTAATTTCTTAGTTCTTTAGAATAGGATGAACTAGTATAGATTTTACTTTGTTTTATTTTGCATTTTTATTTTTGCATGATATCATTGAGCATATTGAAAATTATTTCTTGATTAAAGAGAATTATTCTCTTATACTCTCTTATGAATATTCAAATTGCTTCATCATAAATGCTTATCACAAATATGATGTTTACTTTTCAATGATGTTATTGTTTAGAAGTATGATAGAATCTTTGATGCATGAAATTTTGTTGAACTTTAAGATTTTGGAATACTATTAAATTTCCATGTCATGGCAGCTTAGTGATAAATTTTCAGAGATTGTCTTGCTCTGTAATGGTTTGAAAATAGTTTTTGAAGTTAGACTTGCATATTTCAAAACCATTTTTGTTAGAAGAAAGAAAATTGAAGGTCCACTTATGAATGAATTTTGTTTGTCCTTTCTTAAAGGATGAAATGAATTTATTGTGTTGGATTACTTTTTGCAATAGGCCATTGATTTTTTCGAATATAGATTTTAGCATGATAACCGAATTGCATTTGCTTGAGTTTGAAGAATATTTAGATGTTAAGTTCACCTTTCTTTCGAATCCCTTGCATGAACTTACTATTTATGAAATGAAATTTAAATATGATTATTTTGTTACATACTATGTTTTGTTTTGTGGTTTTGCATGTTCATTAAACAATTGAACTCTTCATTTAAAGCTTATAGCACGTTGAACTCTTTTGAATTTGAAATATATTTTGTTAAGATCAAGCATGATTTTTATGATCCTCTTGAAGTTATTTCTAACCATTTAGAAAAGGATTATTTTTCTTGCATCTTTTTTTATTTTGAGAAAGGGAAGATCCCTTTGAGAACCTCAATGCTTCCCAAGCTTGAATACCAAGAAGTGTCAAAGAAAGTGGTTGGTACTTTGCCAACAAGGTATGTGCTACTTGAAACTTTATTAACTTGATTATTTAGAATAAGTTGGATAGTAAAATATTTTAATAATATTCTTGTTTGGAATTTTGGATATATTGTTGATAATTCTTCTTTGATAATTACTTGTGAAGATTATTTGAAAGAAGATTCTTTTGTGATACATTTCATGTTTTCTCATATCCATCTTTGAAATTGATTTATTATGTGATTAATGAATTTAGTTGTGATTCCATAATTGCATCTCTTGATTTCAATTTGGAATATTTTTGCTTATGGAATATAATTTTGTTAAATTTTGAGATTAGTGATGAATTTGCAATTATGCCTCTAGCTTTTGATTTAGAGTATAATCTCTCGTGGAACATAATTTTGTTGAAAAAAGTCCTTTACCATCCTCGGCCAAATCCATAGCCCAATTTTTCTACTAATATGTTTTTGTATTCCGTAGGATTTAATTTCGAAAGCAAACTTAATAACCTCGGGATAGTGGTAAAAGTGCAAAGAGGAAACTCTTTTGATTTGAGATCAAATCTTCAACAACCCGGAAAAGATGATATGCCTCGAAGTGGCATCCCTCGACCACAGCCTAGCTCATAGTTGAATTTCTCTTTTTACGAGTTTGTTCATTTTATAGGTGTCCCTCAAAAAGAACCAATGATGAAGCTCATACATCGCCAAAGAGTGCATAGAAGCAGCCTTTTATATTTGTGAACAAATCTCAAATCACCCGAAGAAGATGATGTGCCCCGGAGCCCGAAGACTCATGCTCGGATAAAGGTAAGTCTTCAATTGCGTTCTTTCACTAAAACATTTGTTATAATTGCAGGAAAAGACCATTGGAATGCTTGGATCGAGTCTGAGATCAAATTGGTGCAAAAGCATAAAAGCAGCATTTCATCGAGCAGTTGGCATGCACTCAAGAAATGAAGGCATGGCGCACACGAGGATGATCCATGGCGCCCAGCTAGCTTAAAGCAATGATTTAGTACACAGGAGAGTTATGGCTATGGTATGGCATGCAAAGGAGAGCCATGGCCAAGGAGATGGTGCGCAGGAGGCGGAGCAATGCACAGATGCGCATGAGAGGTGCCAGTGCCAAGCATGTGGCACGCAAGAGGCACCAGTGCCCAGCATGTGGCGCGCGGGAGAGGAACCAGAGTGCAGCAACGCACCCGAGAGACGACCGCGACATCAGAACGCGAGCACGAGACCCACCAGCAAAGCGCGCAACGATCAGCGTACGAGGCGTGTGCGAGGACATCACTCGGCTAGCGCAAAGGAGACAACAGAGCACGCATGGTCGTGCATCAAAAACAGCGCGCGCGCGACAAATGACTTGACGCCTAACGGCTAGTTTCCAGTAGCAACGACTCTTTTCCACTTTTCACTTTTCTGATTTTTCTAGAACTCCAGCCTACTTTTTGTCATATTTAATCTTATTCTGAACTTTGTAAACGATTGATGAAGGTTGAACATGGATTAATGAAAGCTTTTAGGCTTTGATGAAAACCCGTTACGGGTTTTGAATTCCTTGAATGAATTTGCATCGATTGCAAACTGACAGGAGAGAGCCTCCTTCTTCACGAGTTTGGTTGCTTGTTGAGTGATGCTTCATCATTCTCTCAACTCTTGAAGAGTTGGCAGTAAGAGAACGTGGCTAAAACCAGTTCTCAGCCGCTGAAATTCTTCTCGGAAGAATTTTTGCCGAAACCAAGGCAATTGCTTCTCGGCCAGCCAAGAGCCTTTCTTTCATCCCATTGGTGATATCTGAGGTAAGATCACCGTTTATCTCACTTACCCACATCCACAATCTCAGCTTTCCATTTTCGTCACCATCTCTCTGTTTTGCATGTTTTCTGTCTGTTTTAGGGTGTTCTTCAAGCACCAATCCTTATTGTTTATTTTAGTTTCCGCATGCGTGTTTCCTCCCCATTTACAATCCCGTTGCCTAACACTAATGCTGCATGTGTGAATAAAACAATAAAGCCAATGTTTGCTAACAAAAATACAAGTGTGGCTAATGTTTGCCAAAACATGAAAAATTAAATTATTTGGTTACAAAGTGATTTTAGGAAAGACAAACTCCCTCTTTATGAGCTTCCAACCTTGGCTCCCAAGTTAGCACTTGCATTAGTTGCTCCATGTCCCTTGTGCTCAACTCCCAAACCAAATCTTCAAAAAGTTCATCAAAATCATCATCACCTGCAGAAGAATATAGCTTGTTAGATAATAGATTTGATAATGCTTGAGTCTTTATTTGTGATCAAGTAATGGCCTTCTAAGGCATATCATCCTCCCCAAGTGATTGAGGATTTGACTTCAAATCCTTTAATTCGGCCTCCTTGATGTCATCTTCATCGTCTTTATATGGTCATAGATCTTGGACATTAAAAGTAGCTGACACTCCATAGTCTCCCAGTAACTCTATCTTCTAGGCATTATTATTTATCCTCTCTAACACTTTAAATGGTCTATCAGCTCTCGGTAATAACTTGGATTTTCTTTTGGCTGGAAACATTTCCATATGTAGGTGTAACCACACTAAATCTTCTTCATTGAATATGACTTCTTTGCGTCCTTTATTCGCTTGTTTGGCATAGTCTTCATTTTTCTTGTCGATGGCCTTACGCATTGTGTTATGCAACTTTTTAATTTGTGTTTCCTTGTGGCTCCTATAGGGTTCGCCATGTCCTTAATAGGCAGGGGCACAAGATTTAGGGGTGTAGAAGGATTGAATTCATAAGCAACCTCGAAGGGTGTTTGATGAGTGGTGGAATGGACACTTCGATTGTCGGCAAACTCTAAGGTTCGTAAGAATATATCCCAATACGATAATTTATTTCCTACAATACTCCTTAGAAGGGTACCTAAGGTCTTATTTACCACTTCTGTCTGTCCATCGGTTTGTGGATGAAAGGATGTGGTAAAACATAATTTTGTTCCTATCTTTTTACATAAAGTTGTCTAAAAGAATTTAGTGTCTCTATCCAACATTATTGAATGGAATATACCATGTAATCAGACAATCTCCTTAAAGAACAAACCAGCTATTTAGATAGAGTCATCAGTTTTGGCACAAGCAATAAGGTGTGTCATCTTGAAAAATCTATCAACGATCACATAAATGGAATCCTTACTCCTAGTGATCCGTGGTAACCCTAATATAAAATTCATGCTGACTTCAACCCAAGGGTGAGTAGGAACGGGTAAAGGTCGGTATAATCCTTGTGGTAAGACTCTACTTTTAGCTTTCTTACATACTACACATTTTTCTACCACACAGTGCACATCTCTCATCATATGCGGCCAGTAGAAATGCTTCTTAAGCGTATCGAGGATTTTCTTTTCCCCAAAATGGCTGACTAATCCTCCACTATGGGGACTCCTTCACGAGGCACTTTCTTAAACTTTTGTGGTGGATGCATAACTTGCTCCCTTTCATTAAGTAACCATCCATGATACGGTACTCTCCTTCGACTTTATCTAGGCACTTAGTGTAGAAGGATCCAAAATCAAGGTTAGATTGATAATTTTTTCTTGTCCTACTCAAATCCAAATAACCTAGTTCCTAGCTCAGTTAAGAGGATGTGTTTCCTCGAGAGAGCATCAGCTACAACATTGTTTTCTCCTTTAAGGTACTTGAGAGTGTAGGCAAATCTCTCCGAAAATTCTACCCATTTTACAGGAGTCTTGTTCAATTTATGCTGACTCTTAATGTGCCTTAAAGCTTGATGGTCAATGTTGATAGCAAATTCCTTGGATAACAGGTAATGTTGTCATTGTTCTAATGCTCGTAGGACGGCGTAAAACTCTTTATCATAGGTTGAATAGTTAAGAGCTGCTCCTTGAGCTTTTCATTATAGTAGGCAATCACTTTACCTTCTTGCATTAGAACAACTTCAATGTCAATGCCAATTCCTGAGGCGTCACTCTTGATTTCAAACACTTTTTCAAAATCAAGAAGTAATAGTACGGGTGAATGTCATAACTTATCATTAATCAACTCAAAGCTTTTCTAACATTCAGGGGTCCATGCAAACTCTTTTCTCTTCTTGGTATAATCAGTGATAAACGTAACTATTGAGTTGAAATCCTTAATAAACTTCTTATAAAATGAGGTTAGGCCATGAAAGCTTCATACTTTGGATATTCAATTTGGTGTAGGCTAGTTCTTAATGGCCTTGATTTTATCTTCGTCGACTTTCATTCCATTCTTGGATATTATAAACCCTAGAAAATATATATTGTCTTGTGCAAATGAGCATTACTTGGCTTGTCTAGAGGTTTGAAAAAGGATACTAAAGTGGGTAAAGTCTTGTGGAAAGTTTAAACTATACACCGATATGTCATCAAAATAGATAATAATGAATTTTCCTAGGAATTCCTTAAGCACATGGTGCATTAGACGCATGAAGGTACTAGAAGCATTCGATAGCCTGAATGGCATAACATTCATTCAAACAACTCATATTTTGTCTTAAAAACTGTCTTCCATTCATTACATTCCTTCATTCTTATTTGGTAGTAGTCACTCTTGAAGTCAACATTCGAGAAAATAGAGGCTCCACTAATCTCATCCAACATGTCCTCGAGTCTAGGTATGAGAAACTTATACTTCACTGTAATTTAACTAGTGGCTCGGCTATCCACACATATTCTCATAGTCTCGTCCTTCTTTGGAACTAATAACGAGAGCACAGCACACGGTCTCATTGATTCTCTTTATATAGCCCTTGTCCAACAACTTATGCACTTGATCTTGAAGCTTCTTAGTCTTTTGAGCATTCATTCTATATGTTGGTCTGTTTGGTAGCATAGCCTGGGTTGTAGATCTATTGGTGTTCAATACCACGTAGAGGTAGTAGTCCTTGAGGTAGTTCTTCAGGAAAAACATTTTAGAACTTGTGGAGTAAGTCCTTCATGAGGTTAGGTATAACTCCTAATTCCATAATCCTATCTTTAAACAATATCAAGATCAAAGGATCTCCTCTTAACATAGATGCCTCTAATTCTTTATTTGTCATGAAGAGACTTGCCTTGTCATTTCCTTCCTTTCTAGTGGCATCATCTTTGGCTATCTGTTCGAGTGTCATAGATGCTAATTTGAATATCTTACCTCTGAACTTCAAATAATAGTAGTTGATAAAATCATCATGCTTCACTTTTCGGTCGTATTGTCATAGCCTACGTAGAAGTAGGTGGTTTACAGCCATTGGTACTATGTCACAAAGAACAGAGTCCTTGTACTTACCTAAAGCAAACTTGATAGTTACTTGCTTTGTCACATTGACATCATCCTTATTGTCTAACCATCTCAACTCATAATGGTGGGGATGTGTATTCGTCTCTAATCTTAGCTTGGTAACCATTTCCTTGGAGACTACATTAGCGCAACTTCCTTCATCCATGATTAACAAACACATCTTGTCCTTGACTAAGCAACGACTGTTAAATATGTTCTCATGTTAGTAATCTTCCTCTGTGTTCTTAGATACAAGGACTCATTTCCTAACCATGAGTAAGGGTCCTTCGGGAGGGTGAACAACTTGATCGTCATACTCACTCTCCTCCTCACTTTCTTCCTCTTCCTCCTTTTCTTTCTCTTATTTGTCCTCACTTATAAACTCTCTAGTGTCTTCCTTGATTATCATGACATATCGGTTAGGGCATTGAGCCATAAAATGTCCTACATCGTGACAGTTGTAGCACTTCATCTCACGTGCTCTCTGTCCACTAGCATGATCTCCTACAGTTCGACTACTTAATTCTTTAGGAACTATAGTCTTATTGCTCGATTCTTTATGTGGCTAGTTACATTGGAAAGACTTCTTTCCTTCAGCCTTAGTAAGGGTCTTATTGGTCGGGGATGGTTTAGGGGTAATCTTGGAGGTATAAGCGGTTTTTCTCTTTCTCTTGATTTGTCTCTCAACTTTTAAAGTCATTTAAACGGCCGTGTCCGAGACTCTTGAGGGTGTAACTCCACTACGTCTGCTATATCTTGGTTTAACCCACGTATAAATCTAGCTATAACATGTTCTTTAGGTTCTTCTATTTCTCCACGTATCTTAAAGGTCTCGAATTATGTGCAGTACTCGTCAACTAATTGAGCTCCCTATTTAAGGTTATGTACTTGTAGAAATAGCTCTTATCTATAATGGCTAGGAATAAACCTTTTGTTCGTGAGAGATCTCATAACTCTCTATGAGATAATGAGATCATCTCCAATCTTCTTCTCTTAGGACTTTATGTTAGTCACCATAATGCAATATATCTATATAATTCAACTGACACTAATTGCGTCTTGACTTTGTCAGAGTAGTCATGATAGTCAAAGACTTTTTCAACTTTATCCAACCAATCTATGAACATGATACCACTTGACATGGTTGTGGTCTGCCAATAGCCGTGTTCTACCAACAAAGTAAACAAGTTAGTACAATAGTGCTCGGGTAAATTAAGGATACCTCAAATAAACATAAAGTTGAAGAAGTAAACATGTTCCAAATCAAACGAACTTTTTTAAGGATATCTTATATTATGAGTGAGAAGCAACATCTTAAAATATCAAGTTAAAATATGCTCAGAAAATGAAGTTATGTAGAACAGAACCAAGGTTATCCGATGAGCAAAGATTAAAGCTCTCGGCAATCACTTCTTTCCAAGGAAATGAGTAGCAACCTTTGGCAAAGGGTTTGGCCACCTTCTAATGTTTTCCAACTCTCAAAAGAGTGGAGAGAATGGTCGTGATAAGAACCTTCAAACAACCTTAGGCTTGAGGTAATGGATGCGCAACTTCACTCAATTGCAAGCAAGCCAAGGCCTTACCTTCTTGGCAACTCAAACCTCTCTCAGTTTCTTTAGCAAGAGCAGTGCGTATCTAGAGATAAGAACCAGTTGCATGTCTTTATTTCTTGTTTACGTTTTTAGCTATTTCTAGTGAGAACTTATCTTATATTTGGGTTTGTATAAGATTAATTATTTGAGTTTAGATGTTTAGACCATTATATCTGTAATCACTATGTGAATCTTAGCTTTTGATTTATGTTCAAGTCTTCCGTTATAAACTAAGTCTTGGGCTGGGCAAATTGGTCCTTTCTGAGAATTGGGTGATCTGACCAAGCATTTTTTTAGGTCTGCATTTGGGTCGTAACAAAGACTATGGGATACAATATGATGAGAAGAATTTAGAGTTGATTTTACTTTGGTCGTTGTTTGTTCATATGGTACTCCCACGCATCAACTATGGAAGGCAAATCGAAACATAAAAACAACTTCGTATGCAAACAGCCTTTTGGCTGAAAATAGACTATCTTCCAAGTTGCACAACTTTCTCAAAATAAATCCAATAGAGCTGAAATTTTAATTGGAACTTACTCAAGGGATGGTGGAAATACCCTTCAAAATTCAATGGTTAATTCAGTGGGGGTGAAAAGATATTGTTGAGGTGTTGCTCGTTGGTTTGGGAAGTGGTAAAAACCGCACTCCTCGAGTTTATGGTTCTCTTTGGGGTTGAGCACTCCAACTTGCTATGGGGTGAGCTTAATACACCCTTGTTATATATTCTACCTTCAAGTAAGAAGTAGAGAATGGATGAAATAGTAAATGATTTCCACTACACTCATGAAAATGGGAATCAAGAACACTCACACTTGGCAAATGCAACTCATCGCGGAGAAAGAGCACTTGATGTTAGGAAGTTTCAAGGTTTGGGATGAAGAAATACTTTAGTTTTTCCTTGAACATTAGCTACCTCTCTAGCAGCCAAAAAAGTGGTTGAAGTACCACCACACTATTACAAAACTAGGGTTTAAAGGACTAGTCAACAAGAGGCAACGAAAACGGGGAGGTTCAACGAAGTGTGTAGGGCGAGTACATGGTATGTTTGCTAATTTTGGCAAAATCTTCCCTCACTCCAAATGTCATTTTCAAGTGGTCATTCTTCCACAAAAACACGGCCACTAGTGACCCTAAACTAAAATGCGTTCCGTCATTACAAAGCAAGAAAGATAACTTACTAAAGATTAGAGAATATAAACTAAACTTGTGTTACATTAATTTGTTCCAAGGAACACATTAGTTCCTTCTTCAATTCGGCTCTGTTATGAGGATGCTCCTATGTCAACAAGTGAAATGATCTCTCTTTGTCTTGTGTGATAGGCTCTAGTTCCAATTGGTCTTCAAATGCATCATCTACAAAATGAGCATACAAGTTAGTTAAGACTTTTGCTCGAGACCAAGTGGTTGCTCCTCTTGGCACGTCAGGTACTTTCAAAAAGACTATTTTGTATAATCGAGTTACTTCAATTCTAGAAGAAGTTTATGGTGTCTAATTATCAAAGGAGAAGATGAAGTAGATTATTAGTGGATCAAAGTCTTGAGAAGAGAGATTCATTGTTTGGGGTATAACAAAAGAGTCAAACAACAATGTTAGTGATAATGTTTAGGGTTCAAAGAGCATATCAAAGTCAAGGAACCATTATAGACCTGCTACTTTTGTCAGATGAAGAGGTAATTTCAATCGAAGTGCCGAAAATTGCATAATACAATTAAGAGAGTTGATGAGAAGAGAAAGCAATCAAAAACTTCTGGTGAATTTGTCTTTACAGAAGAAGAACCATGTTGATGGAGATCTTCTAGTTGTGTATGAAGGAAATTGAAAGTCAAACAAGAATTGAATTCTAGATTGAGTTTGTTCATTTCATATATGTTTCAATCAGAATTGGCTTCTATATATGAAGATATTTCAAAGGAGGTTGTGTTGTTCACTAATAATACTCCTCGTAAAATAACTAGTATTGGTCTAGTTATAGTCAAAATGTTTGGGTAAAGTTTTTGGATGAAGAACTGAAGTTTTTGGGTGAAGTTTAAGTTAGCATCTAAATCGACCTCGAAGCCAATATATCAACATAGTACATCGTTTAAGTTGATTTCACAATTAGTTTCAATTTCACATCAGAGTGCTATCACAAAAGGCAATTCTAAGAGAAAAGTTAAGGCTACACAACGATGTAGGGAAACTAGTTCAATGGATTATAAGTTGAATGTATTTGAGAGTATTGATTCCAATAGAGAGTCTTCCGCATAAATAGAAACAGTTCATTGTGACAACTCTAATAGTTTGGTAATATTATGGAGAAGATGAAATTTCTTCTCGAGTATATTATTCAAGTTTAACTGTTTCTTAAATTAGGTTGGGATCAATTGTTGAGGTTGCCTTCTGGGGGCATTGTGGAAGAAAATGTTATTTTTTGTTGAAGTTTTAATAACTTGTTTTCTTGAAACGGAATTTCTTTAAACATGGAGATTGTTGAAGTTTATCGCTCTAGATTGGTTTTTAGTTAGGTCGAGAAACTTGCATTTTGGATCTCTTATGTAAAATTTAAGTAAAAATAGAAATATTTTAGAATTTAGTATGACTCGAATTTTGTTTGAATCGGGTCAGAACCATATTCTATATAAAGTTATTTACATTTATATATATATATATATATATATATATATATGATTATTTAAATAATAAAATTCAATTGTATTTGATTCGACATATTAAATTTATGTAATGTATGTGATATATTTTTTATTTTTTATTTTTTTTCCGTGAATCTTGCTGTTGCGTGTTTTTGCGCTTTTTCACGGTAGGTAGAGGGCAATATTGTACAATGATACTACCAAACATTATTTGCTCGTCATTATCTTTTTCAAAGCTTGTTGTTGATCCTACTCTTACTTGCTTTAGAAATGCTCCTGAATGGATTTGGATTGGATCTCTTTTACAGGAACTGCGTGTTAGTTTTACCAAACCTTATAGTTTTACGTACAGTCGGCAGCCATGTGGATGCAGAATGATATTGAATTACTCGTCCCGTGAGCTTACCCAATTAAAACTCAAGATCAGAAGATAAATCTTGAGAAAATGATTGTTCAAGTATACCAGGTAGAATCCTTCATATCCCAAAATCCTGGTTGCAGAAGTTCTCCATCTCCTTCCTGAAAGCAGGCATTGCAGTCTCTCTCAAAGTTATGGACACCTTGAACCCCTCCTTCGAACCGCCGTTACCGGAGGAAAAGGGCAGGAAAAAGCACGGCTCCACACTCCCGATAAGATGTCTCGAAAGTGGAAACACAGTTACCGGACCTCCCCACCCAAAATCAACGCTTGAATGCCCCAAATGTCGCCAATCTGTGAACCCACTCACCTCGTTTCCGGCTGTGATTCCATCCCTATGGTGAAGCTCTTGAAAGTCGACGAAGGACCGAACGTATTCGTCCGTGATGTAGCTCTTGCTTCTCTGGATCTGCTTCGCTGTTTCCCAAATGGGTTGCTCCGTTAGCGCCTTTGCGCTCATCTGAACGTAGATCGGAACGCAGCCGTTGCCCCAGTAGTTCTTCGGCAACGGCGGATTTAGTTGCCTCCTTATGTTCGTTGAGTATGCAAACTTCACCTTCTCAGATTCTGCGACACCCGAGGCCTTGACCCTGTAATAAGTTATGCAAAATCACGTTGATGTTTATGAAGATGTAGAAGAGGCAGAGAGAAAAGAAAGGCGACTCACTTCGCCCTCCATAGAAATGCTCCCAAAGCTTCGAACGTAGTAAACCTCGACCCAGATTGCTCGAACAGCCAGTACTTGAATTTCTCCAAGCACTCATCGCGGACATGGAAGCACTCTCTCGCCACTGGACCAACAGACCAATTGTACGGTAATTTCCCCTTCTCCAAGCTCAGAAACTCATTAATGGGGGCCTCGACTCTCGGTGGATTTCTAGGACCCAACAATTCCACTCTCTTCCACACTGGGTCAGCCGCAACCCGATTCTCCCCACGAGCCATCTCCGCCATGACATTGAAAAACAGAGTGGCACCGAGGCCGTCGCACAGTGAATGGTGGATACAAGCTCCAAGAGTGAACCCACCGCAGCTGAAAACTGTAAGCTGAAGCGCACAGGGGTTAATCAGCCGCTCATTCTGGTCCAAATCAGGGACCAATTTCTCCACAAAAGTTGCATCAGGATCGTCGAGGTGATCCAAAGACTCGAGAGTAGACTCGACGGTAGCTTTAACAAGAGGGACACCTTGCCCGTCAGCGCAGAAGAGCTCGAGGCGGCCGTCGGCGGGCGCCGCTCTTGGGCGGAGCGTTCCGGCGAGGGGATAGTACTCGACGAGAGCAGAGGAGAGAGCGGTGGAGATAACTGAGAATGGATCGGATGGAAGATGGGGACGGGGGGCGTAGACGCGGAGGTAACGGAAAGTGACCTGCATGTTAGGGTCGGTGTCGAGGTGGGAGAGCGGGAGGACATGGTCGTGGGGAAAGGGGGTCCGAGATGGAAGAACGGGAGATGTTTCGGAAATCTTAACCTCCATTGATGGGGAATCGTCGGTTTCAGCTCGACTCCCTCTGGTTGTTCTTGTGGTGGAGTAGAACATATTTGACAAGATCTGTGGTGGGAGTGAGTGACCTCCATTTTTGGTGGTGGATTTGGTTCCACACTCACCAACCAAACTCAAAAAAGAAGGGGGGGTTGGTGGCTGGTCTATTTGTGAAGGTTGGAGGATCAACGTGGTGCATGCTTGAAAAACTCGAGATGCAGCGCTGGATCTACTAACTAAATATACTTGTAACGAATGATGTGATTATAATTACGTAATATTATTTTTATTTTCAAATATACGATTCATATGATAGAGAGAATTAGGGTCAGAGGCATGGTTGTTGGTGCGGAGAGCTTGCTTTTCAATTTTGTTTCTGTCTACAACTTGTTAGTTGATAACTCTTGGAAACATAGTTATTACCGCAACAATTTGGTAGAAATTGGATGTGATATCTTATCAATTTTAGGTTATTTTACCAATTCTAAAATGACAAGATTTGGAAAGTCAAATATATGGAAGAAGAGGAAATTACCTTTCTTTATCTTGTGTAAGATATATTTGAAAATGTCAAATTTAGAAAAAAAAAAAAAATCTAATAGAAGATGCAAATAAACTTTTAAATTGATATATTAAAGTAATGACTTTTTATGACTCCACTTTTAACGATTGGATGATCAACCAATCAATGACCTTGTGCGTGTTTAATTAACATTAGACTCTCTTTCGCCTTCTAAGTTCTACTGCATTCTTCTCTCTCTCGATAATCAAATCCATTTCATAGACGTGGAATCAAGTTTATCTTTGTTGAAAATCATAAAATGAATCGAAAATGAAAAATGATAGAAATTAATGGTATAAAAGAAATTTCCTATTTTAAAATCGAGATAACCCAAACATATACTTAAAATACTATACCAAAATCCTAAATTGAGATTTAAAATGCAAGCTTAACTGATCTGAACCACATAGAATTCAGGTGACAACAAACTTTAATAATGTCCACCTTGGTATAAATTCAACTGCATAAATATATCTTCAAAACCTCTAGTAAGAAAATAACATATTCTTCCAAAAAAATTCTTAAAGGGCAAACTCAATAACGTCAACCGATACCAATCAAGTTCAAACAATGTTTAAATTTGAACGACATATTCAAGAAGAAATTTCATGTTCTCTCCTCCATGCCATCAACATAATGTTAGCATCGTTACAACTAACTACGTCTGAATATATAGAAGAATCTTCACAAGAATTAACAATTTCGAACATATTTAATATATAACTGTAACGACCTCTTTTTCCAATAAGATATTATTCGCTCTAGGGATTGGGTCGTAACCCAATTTCCTCCTTTTACAGATTTGTTTAGCGAGGACTTCCCAGTCGATCACCCAACATGGTACTGCTCTCGCCAGAGCACTCTTAATTTCAGAGTTCTTATGGGATCCGTTGCCAATTATGCTCCAAAACGCGTCTTACTATCTTGGGAGGATTTCCTTACATATGTTTCATTTTCATATACCTCCCCAAGCGCTGTGGTATTGTGACGACTCCTTTTCTCTGACCTGAGATTTACCTATACTTGAGTCTGGGATTCGGCTACACTCGGCTTACGTCCCGAGTTTTGACTTGCAACTCGAGTTTTGTCCTGCAATCGTTCTCATACGTACACATTTTGGTAATCACAATAACTCATTGAACTAGTTTCATTACATCAAAGTGGAGTTTTAACATTCCTCTTGGATTTGCCTTTAATGATAGAACTTTTACGCAAAATTGAAACTGGTATCAATTGTGATGATGACATCACATTGAACAGCAGAGGTAGGCTAACATTTAGACTTCGATGTATATCTAAATCCAAACTTACACTTCACTTGTGAAAATAACTTCTTCTACGTCTTTCTCAGACAATCTTTTACAAATTGAGTTAACAAACATATTAGTCTTATTGTCAATAATTGTATCTTTGCAACACAAAATTTTAGTCATCTTTTGTTCCTTCAACATTTGAAGAGCATATCTACTGAGATAAACAACTCAACCTACAGTAGTATACTTGTACCATTTCGAATTAAAAATACTCAATGAGATTAGAATTCTCTTCAAATTGAGAAAATGCCGCACATTACCAAGTATTCTACTAACTTCATCAAAGATATTGATTCTGATTGTATCAATATCAATTGTTTTGCAAGTGTAGTATTTTTCATCATCACATCATTTTTAGTCACAATGTTATAAGTTGAAAACCAATTTCAATTGTTTGCAACACTTAGAGTTTCTTTCAAACTCAACTATAAAATCTCCAACACTATGGTCTTCTTCTTCTGCAACGTCAACTTCACCAATCTTCTTTGGTTGTTTTTCCCTTTCGATCTACAGCTGTTGTCATTTCGTTATGCGATATAAGACAATTAGATTTAACGTGACACTTCTTTTGACAAAAATAACACGTCTTATCACGAATCCTTAACTTTGATCTTCCATTTGAACTATGAACATTATCACTACCATTGTTGTTCTTTTCTTATATTCTGTCCCAAACGACTAGTCCTTCTTCTCAAGACTCGGATCTAACAAAGATTTGCTTCATTTTCTCATTTGATAATAAGATATCATAAACTTTTTTCAGACTTAAATATCATATCAAGACAAGAAGGGAAAAGATAATGTTTTGTGATCATTTGATTTGCAATCTATTGTAGTTGTAATAGTGCATATCAATATATACATTACATTGTGTACACAAAACAATGTAATACTAAACCATCCTGCAAGATATCTAATAATATATTAATATTGCTACGTATATTTTTAAAAAATAAAAATTTATAACCTTGTTTAATAATTATTAGCGTAATTAATTTAATAAATTAAAATAATTTATTATACAAGTCTAGCTCTAGGAAACAGCCCGCCCAACCGGATTTTCATACACAGACGTGCCGCTTCGAGGAGACCGCTCACTCCTCCGCTACCTCGCCTGCTAAGCATTTACGGTCATCTTCTCACTTAAGCCTCTCAATCTCTGAGATTGCGAAACTCTATCTCTCATTCAAGCGAACAACTACGCTGTGGAGTTTTACGTAGTTTGTCAGTTTTCCTCACATATTTTGTTTCCTCAATCTCCAGTTGCAACTAGTTCATTGATTTCCGACATTGAAATTGTGGCTGTTCCTATCTCGCAGTTGATCAGATTCTGCTATTTGTGGTAGATAACTATGTCGTCATTTTTTTTACAGCCTTATTGATTTTTTTTTTGTTATTTTAATTTTATTCTACTCTTGAGCACAAGTTCGGATTTACCTGTTGAATCAGTATGGAATTTTGATCTCCGTATTCTCTAATTCGCCAATTCCATGCTTAGCTAGCGTAAATGAAGCTATCTTAGTTGTTTAAGCTTTAAGCGGGTATTTAATACAACTTGGCTTTGCTCTAAGTCACTACAGCCTTGCATTTAATGAAATTCGTGATTTAATCATAAATTCATGCCCACTGCTCTTGCTGCGAAATAGTTTCTGCTTGACTTTTATTTTTTAATTTCTATTCTATGCAAGGCTAATACATCATCGGCTACGAACTTGCAGAATTAGTATAATGACATGCAAATTGGAACATTTCCATACTTCGGAAAATTATATACCTTTTCTGTTTTCCAATATCAGTACGAAGAGTCGTAGGACATTTATCTCATCCAAGATAAAATTTAAGTCACTGTTATTATGTTTTTTAATAAATCTTTGCAGATATTGGTGAATGCTCATGGAAGAACCACAGAAGGAAAATTCTACTACAGTTGAGTTCAAAAAGAAAAATTCATTTTTAGGTATTCACTTTTTGTCTCTAGTATAGAAATTCCTAGATCATATCTGATGGCCTTCTACTCCATGTTGGAGAAATGTCGATCATACTTATAGAATATCTTTAGGAAAGTTTTTAGATCAGAACGTGGACTCAGAAAATTATATTGGATACCAACTTTGGACATATAAGGTCTGCACAATGGATGTACTACAAGTTAATTTCATTGATAGTCATGAAAATCCAAAGTGGTCTGCAGTCAAACAATGCTATGATTTTTTTGTATGGGCTAAAGCGAATCGTAATGTTATTAAATAGAAATTAAATTGAAAAAGTGGTACTATTGGAGCTCAAAAAAAAGATAGGAAGAGTTACACTAGTGGCACCAATACAAGATCAAGATTTGGAGTGGTGCAATTTATCTTTCTTTAGTTAATTTACCCTAAGATTCTGCAAATCGCGCATCATAACAACCCTCTGGCTTTTGTTTGTTATATCTTGAAAGTTTAATGAAACCTTATTCTGTATTGTGACAGATGAGGAGATTGACAGCAAGTTTCTCAAATCATGGAAATCAATTTCAACAGATGATGACACCATGAATTTCAACTTTGACATGATTTCAAAAGACAATAACAAGGCATTCAACTTTGGTAAAATGTTAGCACTGCCAAAACTTTCTCCCTTTTTATTGTGCGAGAGTGCTGCTAAAACTCGGAGTGGATAGCTCTAAGATCTTTTCATCTTATTTTATTAATGACTACTTGTTGTTACCAACTGATTTTGCCTTTTTGGAATTTTTGTATTGTCACTAATATTGCATGTTCTTCATTTATGTATGTACATGCTGTTTTTTGGATTTAATTGGAACAAATAGGCATGTAAATGTTATTACACATTAAAGTCCAGTCACATGTTTACAGTTATATTTATGAGATAATACTGATGAAGATGTTTTTTACTTTCTTCAGAGATGTGGATTTTAATCTGGATGGTGACTTTGAAAAATTATCTTCATTTACTGTGGACTTGTCAGATCTTGATTTCTCATGTCTGCCCAAAAAGTCCGCAAACACCAAAAATAGTTGCCGAGAGGAATCTTCTAAAGAAAATCGTCCAGAGAAAAAAGATGGCTTAAATTTTTCTTTTGATTTTAATGAGTAAGTGACACTGAAAGCCATTCAGGCGCAGCAATATGAGTTATTTCATCCTCAGATGACATTGCAATGATTGATTTTTAAAATTTCACTTTTGATTAGCTTGGATGGTTTCGACATTGATAAAAGCATAATGGAAGGAGGGAGCGCTTCTAACTTCAAGCTAGATAGAAAAGCAGTTACTTCCTCCAAAGCTGAGGGTGGAGGCTCAAAATTTAACTTAGCCGAAGGATTTGAAACATCCGACGATGGCATAACCAAGAAAGTTCCTGCATCAAACATTCTAGCATCTTTAAAGGTTGGTATCTCAATGGAAGGTGATGTTGTTCTGGATTCAAAAGATGCTAATAGTAAAAAACATATGGGTAGAAGTTCTGCGCCAGAAGCTAATACTGAAGAGCAAGAACATGAAAAGGATTTTTCGTCCAAGAAGGAAATGTATACACCCATTCTGCAACATGCAAACGATTTATCTGTCCAATCTAAAGGTAAGAATGAGTCTGATCAAGATACTTGGCCAATTTTGCATGCCAACATTTGTTCTTTGGAAATACAAGAAGCTATAACTTCAGGCGAGGAAGGAAATATCAATGACAGAGCATTATATACTTTGGAGTGTTATTGTGAAAATGTCCCTCTGATTAATTCTCTCACGGAACATCAATCTGGATCTGTAAGAAATGGTTCAGAAGGTAATAATCCAAATGGAGATACCTCAGTGGAGATTATAAACGACATCAGAAGTATGGAAGTTGATTTAGACCATGAAGAGAAATCCGTCTCAGACAGCATAAAGGACATCAAAGAAATAAAAAATTTAACTCCAAACCGTCCTTTGCTTCCACCAGGAGGGTAAGGCCTCCTACCCTTGAAGATTTTACTTTTTTCAATTTTCATCAAATTGCTCCAAGTGCAGTCAGTGAAATATTTAGTGCAATTTGTTATTCTAATATCACCGTCTTGGATAGCATCAACAATGAAGGTTTCACCTCTGCCTCTGAGATAAATGGAGGTAAACTTGCTGGAGAGTCTCTGCTGTGTAAAAAAGGAGGAGCTACTAGGGCACCTACTCTTGCAAGAATTGGGAAGATGAGTTCTGAAGGCCTTTCTGGTTTTCGGTAAGACATTTTTCAGTTAATTTTCTCTTATTCAAATGTATTTATAAGCAAGGAATGAGCGCCATGAGTGCTAGGACAAAGTTTTGGAACAAAAAAAACTCAGCTGGAGGTCAATTTATATTCTATCTAGAATCTAGATGGTGAAACAACTCTAATTAACACAAGTTCTGGACGGGTGTACAACAAAAAGTAATCAAGTTATCAATGTGTGTAGCAATAAAATGACAAATTTTATTGATAATAGGTGCTATTAGAATTCAAAATAGCAAGTCTTTATTGATCAAATTAAGAGGAAAGAATCTAATAAGCTGAAGTTTGATGATCCACTTTCCCTCCTTGAGATCAAAGCTTATGTTACACCCTAAAGCTCGATGGTCGGTCATGGTGCAGCCTTGGGTC
>CM039517.1:18869073-18918351 GCA_022433055.1 Begonia peltatifolia | reverse complement strand
ATCGTCTAATCTGGCGTTTCTGTTAGGGCCTCTTCCGGGTCGTGACAATAAACCTGCATTCAAAGCTCTCAATTTTTAGATTTTTATCGTTAATTTTTTGTTAATATCTATATTTTGAGAGGTTATGGTTATGACCCATTCCTACTTTTCTTGTGTTGCGTCGAGATATTATGTTCGAGTTATGTTGCTTCTTCATAGAATTGTACTTTTATTCAACTGTGTGTTATATATATCGACCACGCCTCTATTTATATGATTTTAATTATGAACAAGCCCCACTAACGACAAACCCGTTTTTCTTAAAAAAGAAAAAAACAAAAAAGTAGTGGAATACTGTTTTTGACATGTAACCTAATTAGTATAAATAAATCAGCCATGATGTTGAAGCGCAGCAGCCACAACTGAGTAGTTGTGTTTATGTGCCGCAATACAAATTGGGAGGTATGCAAAATACGCTCAAGTGTAGTTCATTTGTGCAGAAGAAAAGTAGAAATGAATGACACATCAAGTGTAAAATTAACGTAAGTAAACTCAGATATATTATTTGATGGAGCGGATGAAAAGGAAATTAGGTAAAGAAGTAGTGATACAATCAACTATAAATTTGGTCTGATTCTTAGATTTCCTCAAAATTATGTTCAAGCAAGTCAACAGATGATGATGGTGCGGGCGTTGGGGTGGGGGTGGGGGTGGGGGTGGGGTTCGTACAAAAAGACGGCCACCCATCCAGTGTAATATTAGGCAAATCAAAGTCTAGTTTAATGCTGATGTTATGTGCATTGGACTGTGCGGCGGCTTGTTTGTTTAGGCCTTGATTAAACCAAGGAAATCCTTGAACACAACCATTTTCTATATAATGCCAAGTGGTCGAGAAAGAAGGCAAAAAATGAATGCTTCTGGGGATGATGTTGCTTGTGTCTTGCATGAACCCGTCGGTCGAAGCTCACAGCGAAATCAACGAGAAGATCGGTTGGGAGGGAGGAATAGCGACCATCTTGTAACCTAAAGGAGAACTTGCATGGCAATTTAAAACTCTCTCAGTCGTATCATTGTTACTAGCATTTGGGAGTGATATCAATGATTGATTCTTTTACCCAAAAAAGTAATTTAAAATAGGGATTAAAGTATTTCGAAATCACTAATTTACCCTCTATAAAGAATTTAGGCCACAGGGCAATTCGGTCCAAAGGAAAAGAAAGTCGAAAAGAGGTTCAATCCGCCATTTTTCCGATTCCTTCCCCGATTACCTCCCCCAGAAGTAGACCTCTCTCTTTCATGGCTTCCCCTTCCTCTCCTCCTTTTCTGTCCCTGAGACGACCTGGGTTAGTACTACTGCTGCTCTTCGCTACTTTTCAACACGCTTTTGGTTGCTATACCTCTATCTTCAGCTTTGGTGACTCCATCGCCGACACTGGAAATATGTACCTTTCCTCTGCTACACCTCACCGTTCTTCTTTTCCGCCTTACGGTGAAACCTACTTTCATCGGCCTACTGGACGATTCTCTGATGGCCGTCTCATTATAGATTTCATCGGTATAATACCCAGATTCTCTTTCTCATCCTTCATTTGTTTCTGCGCTGTCTCCATGTATTTGTATTTTTTTCAGCTGAAGCTCTAGGAATTCCGTTCGTGCCGCCATATATGGCACGAAAGAGCTGGAGTTTTGAAGAAGCAGAGAAGGGTGTGAATTTTGCTGTAGCTGGGGCTACAGCTCTTGATGCTGCAGATTTGGACAAGTTCGGTATACTTAATTCTGCCACGAATGTGTCGCTTGGAATCGAAGTGCAATGGTTCAATACTTTGCTCTCTTCTATCTGCAACTCTACTTCAAGTAAATCTCTGAAACTTCGTCTGCTTTCTCGTTCATTTTGCCTGTTCAAATCAAATTCGTCCTATTACTACTTCCATTTGGTTGGAATGATTCAAATACGCAGCTCAAAGGTGATAAATTGCAGAAAAAAGCTAGAACTACACTGCACTTTCTGCGATAATTTGGCAATAAATCTATCGATTTGTTTATTGCATAGCATTGAAGACTAGCATGTGATCTATTACTCTGTTTACTTGCTCGATCGATTGGATTTACGACTCATAAATCACATTATCATATATGCGTTTGTGGGAGATGCTATTATGCTCTCTGTTTAGTTGTTTAAAGCTTTGATTTGCAGATTGCAGCAAACTCCTGGAAAGTTCTTTGGTTCTGGTAGGTGAGATTGGAGGCAATGACTATAACTATCCATTCTATTCTCAACGAAGTTTTGCCGACATTCAGACTTTCATAGCTCCAGTTGTTAAAGCCATTGCTTCGACCATCCATGTAAGAGTTGCTATTAAGCAAAGAAATCCCTTTTGATAATGCGATCTTAATCAAACTGAGGCAATGTTTTTTTGCAGGAGCTGATCCGGCTGGGGGCTAAAACATTGATGGTCCCTGGAAATTTTCCAATCGGTTGCTCATCCATGTATCTCACAGTCTATGAGACTAAAGATGATAAACAATATGACCCTATTACCTCCTGCCTTAATTGGCTAAACGAGTTTTCCGAGCATCACAACGAAATGCTTAGAAACGAATTGGATCAGATCAGAGCGCATCATCCTGGCATCAATATCATCTACGGAGATTATTACAATGCAGCTATGCGTGTCTATAGATCCCCGACAAAATTTGGTTTCTCTACCTCTATCTTTCTGGCAAAAGAATTGGAACGAAAATCAAATGAAAACTTTGAGGAAAGTACGAATGGTTTATAGCCGTTTTTGTTTTTTGGGCAGGATTTAAAGAGGAAGGAGCTCTGATGGCATGTTGTGGAGGAGGAGGTCGATACAATTTCAGCTCGTCTCAAGGGTGTGGTTGGCAAACAAGATCGGCTTGCGACAACCCTTCAGAACACGTTGCATGGGATGGAATCCATTTAACAGAAGCAGCTTACAGAGTGATTGCAGCTTTCCTGGTGGAAGAGATTGAGAAAAGCTGTATTGCTTTTTCTCCTTCAACAACTATAAGCAACAGTTTTTAGGAGTGAAAATTGTTGATTAGTTCAAAATAAATTTAGACGATTACACTCGTTGATGCGGGTGGTTGCGCTCCTTTTTTAGCGAGCATGTTTGTATTAGCGAAACGGTAATCGATGTTTAACAAGTCGTTCTTTTTCGAGAAATGCAGCTGTAATGTTAACGTGGTTTTCATTAGACAATGGTGCATTCAAAAGTTAAAAATCTCGGATAAGGATCACGAGTATGGTTGGAATTATGGATAGTGTGAGCATGGTCAATTTGGAATAATAAATGCGTTTGTCGTCACCTTCTTCATGATTGTAGGCTGTGTCCCCCATATTTTTGAATCTGATTGTCTGGTGTAGAGTTGTTAAACGAGCGAGCCGAGCCGAAAAAGACTCGACTCACTGAGCCTGCCAAACCTAACGAGCCGAGGCTAACGAGTGGACCCTAAAAAATTTCTAACTCGAGCCGGCTCAACGAGCTGAGCTTAACGAGTTTATATATTTTATTAGGTTCCACTAATATAAACTAATTTTTTTTTTTTACATAATCAAAATATAATAAAAAATATAGCGAAGTAACGAGAAAATCCAAAATAAGTCATATTATCATAAAATAAATTTAAAAAGTAAGTGAAAAATAACATACTCATTAAGTATTAGGCTGATCGTTGTCTTCACCGTCTCGTGGAGGGGCAAGAGGTTCATATGGCCTCAATAGATGCTCTGGGAATATGGGTAATGCAGGACCCAAATTGTCATAATGAATATTTACTGCTTTCACGTATCGTGCCAAGAAAGCTGTCTGCTCTAGTGAATGGTTTTGCATATTCCTCATCCACTGTTCGATGTGCCTCTGTTCTCGTAATAACTGTGATTGCTGATTAGAAATATTTTACAGCTTGTGTTTTATATTGTGTTCAAAGCTGGTTTGTTGAGCAGCGAGATTAGCAAACATTTGACTTTGTGTGATTGTGAGATTTTTCAACATCTGTCTCACACCGTTAGTTGAGTAACAGCGAGGTGGCATCGCAGATGATGAAGAGGCTCCTTGATCAGGTGGCAATGACATAGTTGATTGATTTTCATATCGCTGTTTACGGCGAGCCTCAAAGCGATCTCTTTTTGCCTCTGCTACCTTTCTTTGTGCACCCGTCATAGTACCATCGCTCATGCGCCGGATACGAGGCGGAGACATTACTTGAGGAGGAATCTCAGCATTAGCATCCTGCTTAATGAATCCTAATCCATTGTTTTTTGCTTCCTCGTACGGCCACTTATGTATTCTTGAAATATTTGAGGAGGTATAAAGATTTTGCTGGATCCAAAGCTCATCTGTTGAGCTCATAGGGACATTCTCAGCCGCACATAATTGTGTAATGAGGACAGGGTGGATATGATCAGCGGTAGTTGAACCCTTCCGATATGCAAATATATTATTGTAGATAATTCGTCCGACGTTTATAGAGCGACCAGTGAGAATGCAATATAAGAGTACCGCTCGCTCTTTAGTGAGCTCAGAATTCTGAGACGTTGACATCAAGTTTCCCCTGATAAACTTGCACAAACCTTGAGCGTAACAGTTGAGACAACTTAATATCAAATGTATTGGTTGCGCTGGGTTGAAGATTGAATAAACCCACTGTGAACCTCGATGGCCCATCTCTTGTATTATCATCTCATAATCTGGGCTCTCTTCCATCATTGTCTCGTAATCATCTTGATCTAAGTTGTTCATACCAAGTTTGGCATTAATCACCTCTGCTGAGAAAGAATTGATCTTGTTGCGAACTTTAACAGTGCTATCTGAATTTGACGCTTTTAGATTTGCATAGAATTCACGAACTACGTTTACGTTCGCATCACCGCCTAATACAGCAAGATTCTGCCATCCTCGACGTCTAATCATGGCTAAAATATCTGCGTCAAAAGCATCGGGTTGAAATTGAATTTCACATATAATAGCTTTGTTTTTTGTCATGAAATCCATAAAATATGTTATTGCCTCAGAGTTGATGAAAGAGTAATCAATTTGGCCGAGTAGAACTGACCTTGAGATAGAAGCTTTCAAACGTTTTGGAGGCATTTTTTTTAACCTATAAGTTACACAATTGGTTAGTTAATCATCACTATTATCCATTTTTAAAACTTCAATTCTCACAGAAATTTTATCGAACAAGTGGTGTACACGTTTATAAAACTTAACTCACAATTATTTTTGTATCCCAAACCAACCTCATGGATCAAAATTAAAATCAAAATCAAACTACAACAGACACTTCAATATTGAAATAGAACGATGGAAGATTGCGGAAGTTTAACTTAAAACTTCAATTCTCACAGATATTTTATCGAACAAGTGGTGTGCACAGTTATAAAACTTAACTCACGATTTTTGTATGCCAAACCAACCTCAACAATCAAAATGAAAATCAAAATCAAACTAAATACAGACATCTTAAATAATATTGAATTAAATTATGAAATTGCAGAAGAAATAGTATGATGGAAGATTGTGGAAGTTTACCTTTAAATGGAGAGATTCGGAGATCGAAAGGGGAGAGATTGACGAAAGGAGCTGGGAAGATTTACAGCTGTGACGGTTTTGGTAGTTTTCAAAGGAGCTGTGACGGTTTTGGTAGTTTTCCAATTGATCGAGAATTCGGATTGAAGTGATAGTTTGAGGGATGGAGAGTGACCGTGAGGGTTTGAGTGAGCACCGCGGTTTACTTTTTAAACCATTGAGAGCCGATCAATCGCTCTACTTTGGCGCGTTTGATCGGCTCTCGATCTGTTTAAAACAGATCGAGGTGCAACATAAGGCCGATCTGTTTCAAACAGATCGAGCGCTTAGCAATGGATCGGCTCGGTTTGTTAGAGCTGATCAATCGCCCTACTTATTGGCGATGGATCGGCTCTAGCTCGGTCATTTTTTTCATTGTATTTAACTATTTACAATTTATATAAAAAACATAAATATATAAAAAAATATAATCTTTATTATAAATTTAACATTTTTTATCGATACAAATTGTTCAATCACGTACAAAATGTTAAAAAAAATATATAAAATAAAAAATTCTTCAAAATTTAAATTAGAATGTTAATCTTCAACGTCCAAATTTTTAAATTCTTCGAGTATTTCATCCTCTCATTGTTGACTTCTTGTAATGGTGTCGTACCAATCCTTCATACAAATACGTGCCTCATGAGATCGGGTGCAAGTCTTCCTCGGTGTTCCTCGTACACACGTCCACCTGCACTAAAAGCAGACTCCGATGCTACGGTAGATACCGGAGGTGTTAGTAGATCACGTGCCATTATAAATAGAATAGGATATGTGGTGGAAAATATTTTCCACCAATTTAAAATATCAAAATTTTCTTCGCGAGAAAATTGATATCGAGTGTCAAAATAAATTTCTAATTCATTTCGCATGGAACTAGAGTAAACATCTGTATCTAATTGATTCTAAATATCATGAATACCAAATTGTGAACTTCTTATATTTTCACTACCACTACTTGAACTAACATGTGAAGAAACGTGTGAATGAGTAACGGTAGAATATTTAGATTCATAAGAAGAATATAAACTAGTAATCTCATGTGTTATTTGATCAATAGAAAATAAATAAGGGGTTTGTAAATTATTAAAAATTTTATTAACAATAAGATATACTCCTCTTAACTTATATCTAGGATCCATTATACATGCATAACAAAAAATAGGAGGAATATCAAGCCAATATTTTTTAAATTTTGTTTCCATTTTATTAAGTATATCTCTAAATTTATCTATATGTCGATATTGTGCAAAATTCCCCGTTAAGTTTATAAAAATTGGAAGAACAAGATGAGAAGTTGGATAATAAATTCCCGAACATTCATTTGTTGCATCATAAAATGGTTTTAAAAAATCAAGAAAAATATTAGATATTTCACAACTAGATTTATCAAGATTAATACTTTGTGTTTTTTCACTGATATAAGCACAAATAACTTGCCAATATGGCCTAGCATTTTCTAATATTAAATAAGTAGAATTCCACCTATTATCTACGTCGGTTTTTAATTTTCGTGGTTTAAGTTGGACAGTTTTACAAAAATCTCTATATTCTTGTTGTCTCGAATTAGATCCAATTATATAAGAAATTGCGGATCTAATTGATTCAATATGAGGCGAAATATATGTCATACCATCTTTAACAACTAAATTTAAAATATGACAAACACATCTCATGTGAAAAAGAGAATAGTGAGTATTATCTAATTGAAAATAATTTTTAAAATGAGAAATAGCAGTATCGTTAGTGCTAGTATTATCAAGTGTTATACTAAATATTCTATTCGAGATAGAATATTTAGTATAAATTGTAATATATCTATAAATTGTAATACCAGTATGGAGATATTCACAGTAATGAAATCCTAAAATTCTTTTATTTAATTGCCAAGATTCATCAATAAAATGAGAAGTTACCACTAAATAACCTATAGAATTACGTGCACTCTATAAATCAGACGTAATACAAATATACATTGAAGTGGCATTTGAAAAAAAGAAAATTAATTCATTCTTCATATTATTAAACATTTTAATAATATCCATTTTAGTTGTAATTCTAGGAATACGTTTAAAATTAGGAGTAGTATACTCTTTCATAAATTTTTCAAATTCATCACTATCAATGAACGTTAAAGGCAATTCACATTGTGCTACAAGTTTTGCTATTCCTTCTCTCATTTTATTTTGTGAATACAAAAAAGTACCACTACCACTAGCATTTAATAATCTTTGTGCAGGGTCTCTAACTTACTCATTTAAATGACACTTTTGATAATGCCTATTTAGTGAAGTAGTTGAACTACTAGAAACATATGCATAATTTTTAATACAATATTTACATTGAGCTCTAGATTCTACTTTTCCATCAATTTTAATATCTTTCGTTACAAAATGTTTCCATATTTCAGAAGTTTTATTTCGTTTGTTTAAGGTGATGAAGTGGATGTGGATGTGGATGCTTGTGCAGATGATTGTCCTACTGAAAAGAAGGATTTAAATCCCTAATTTCTTCAATATCATTATCAATATTATAATTACTTGTATCCATAACTAAAAATAAATTTTAAATAACAAAATGATACTACAAACCAATTTCCAAGAAAAGCTTCAAGAAAAGCTCGCAGGGATGTGAATTGATGATCTCACTTTTACGAAACCTAAAAAAAAATTAACGAAATTAGTAACTATAAATATAATTAAAAGGTAAATATATGTAAAAAAAAAAAATCTAAATTTTACCTTCTTTGAACCAACCAAGAATTGACGGCAACAAATAGATTTACAAATTGAGTAAGGATGACAACAAATATTGATTGTGAGAAAAGAGAAAAATTGGTAGAGATTGAGGTGAAAGAAAACGAAGAGGGACGAAGAATTTATAGAAAAAATTTAGAAGAGATAGTATTCTCCAACGACTACTTTCTCAACGAAAACATTACTGTTGTGCCTGACCAACGCCAACGGTATTGTTATCGTTTAGGATTAGCAACGGTATTGTTACCGTTTAGGATTAGCAACGGTATTGTTATCGTTTAGGTTTAGCAACGGTATTATTACCGTTTAGGTTTAGAAATCTTGAAGCTATTGATGACGATCTCATTCTCTAGGGCGATGCATTCAGTCTGGGCGATGAATCGCCCCAATTGATCTATTCATAGGGGCAATACATCGCCCCTATGTATCAGAGTTAGGGGGCGATGGATCGCCCCCCTACAGAGTTAGGGGCAATCCATCGCCCCTATGTATCAGAGTAGGGGGCGATGGATCACCCTTATGAGGCTATGATAGGGGCGAGTGATCGCCATGGTGCGATCAATCGCGCCCCTATCACAGGAGGCCTCCAGCCAGTCTCCACTCCGAGTCTCCGAGTCCCGACTCCATCACCGATCGATCGCCCTCAATTTTGTTGATAGCAGACTGGCAGAGACATGGTAGATCAAAATCTTCCTTTTTTTTGGGCGATCAGTTGCATCTGAGTCAGCACCTAGCAACAGACACAGCACAGCCCCGAGCCCCGAGCTCCAGCTCGCGAGCAGGCTCGTTGACCCGATCATCGACGAGCTCGCGAGCCCGGATGGCCAAGATCGGCTCGGTTCGTCTGTTTGGCTCAAGCCAAACTCGCTCATTACTGTAGCGAGTCTAGCCAACTTGACTCGCTACAGTAACGAGTCGAGCCGGCGGGCTGGCGAACCAGCCCGCCCGTTTAACATTTCTAGTCTGGTGCTTCCTTTTATCAATTGTATTCTATATTTTTCTCCTTGAATAATTCCAAGGTGCCAAAAAGAGAGAAAATCGAGGTGACGGAAAGGGGTGGATGAGACAAAATGCGAGAAATGACAAAAAAAAAAAAATCAAAGAATCATTAATGGTTGTGTATAGAACAAACGATCGTGTCCCGTTGCTTAACCTAAACGATAACAATACCGGGCAATTACTATACCGTTGCTAAACCTAAACGATAACAATACTGATGGAATATTGTTATCTTAAAGGGTCGTGTCCCGGGCAATTACTAACGGCCGTCAGTATTGATGGCAACGATATAATATATCTCGTTGCTATTGCCAACGTCAATCTGAGTGTGCAGACTCGTGGACATAGGTTTTACAAATATTAAAGCAAGATCTAAACACTGAATCGGGCCGTGGTTGGACACTTATTTCCGATCGACAAAAGGTATAATGCATTTCTTTATGTTATGTCAAATTTTTGGGTGTCGTGGTAGTAATATTATTTTAATTACCCAATTTTTCGTGCAAATATCAGGGGCTGCAGAGAGCTGTTCGTGAAGAATTCGAACATGCTGAACACCGCTTCTGTCTCCGACATATGTATGCAAATTTAAAAATCAATTTTGGGACAGAGCATACAGAGATGCAATGTGGAGTGCGGCCAGGGCACCCACGGAGCGTCATTTCGAGCACGAGATGCGAAAATTATACCGACTTAATCCGGATGCCCACGCATGGCTGCGAGCAGAAGAGCCTAAATTTTGGGCCAGTCATGCATTCTCTTTGATTTCCAAGTGCGAATTGGGATTGAATAATTTGTGCGAGTCATTCAACGCACTTATTTTGCCGGTCAGGGACAAGCCGATCCTGACCATGTTTGAGATGATCCGAAAGCGATTGATGACTCGGATCGTGCAGAAATTTGAGAAGGTGATAGAATCAACCGACCTCCTGTGTCCCCAGATACGGAAAAAGCTTGATAAGCATATAAGCGCGTTTGGAAATTAGAGTGCAACGCGTGCGGGAGCTGGACGATTTCAGGTCAGCAATGGATATGAATAATTCGTTGTAAACATGAATTTGGGTGTGTGCAACTGTACAAGGTGGGAGCTGACAGGAATCCCATGTGTCCATTCTAATCCTTGCATGTACTGGATGAGAGTAACGCCAGAACATTACGTGCATGCATGCTATCACAAGGCAACATATCTGCAAATGTACTCACACTACATTCGCCCAATTAGCGGACAAGTAATGTGGCCACCCGTTGAAGGTATGAACGAAATACTCCCGCCCAAAAGAAAGCGTCAACCTGGTAGCCAAAGAAGACAAGAGTTCGAGATGCTGATGAGCCGTCAAGCTTGAGACTTAGCAAGAGGAACTCCACTGTGCGGTGCCGTATATGTCGGCAGGAGGGGCATAATACTCGCACATGTCCTAACCGGGGATCAACTTCAGGCGCTGCTTCGCAAGACACATTTATAGGCTTTAACACATTTCACGGAATGCAGGAATCTTTTACACGCAGTCGTGGCAGTAATTGTTGACTTTTTTTTATTGGCAGAGACTCTCATTCTTTTGTTTGTAATGTTGTAATTGATAGTTAATTGATTTGTGATTTTTTTAAAATAAACCATAGATGATTGATTTTTTTTTTAAAACAATCATTAAAGTTTACTATTCATTGAGAAATATTCAATAACATCAGGTGAGGAGACCCTATTTTTTAATTTTATTTAACTAAAATTAAAGTAAATTATGCAAGTGTTATACAAGTGTTATTAAAACAATTAACTAAAATTAAAGTAAATTAAAATTAAAATAAAAAACAATTAACTAAAATTAAAGTAAATTATACAAGTGTTATTAAATCATGAAAAATGTTCCATAAGAAAAAAAAATCATGGAAGATTATCTAAATTACAACAAATCGTGCAAGTATTAAAAAATCACATAAATTTAAAATTCATACAAAATTAAAGTACAACATTAACTTTACATACAAAAACTAACATATACTACGCCAGAGGGTCATCATCGTCTTTGTCGGTGGTGGCGTGATTCTCCATCCAAGTATACAACATCTCGTGCATCTCTTTATATGACTCATCGAGATAATGTTGTGACTGAGTCAACTCTCTCTGAGAAACGATCACCCCACGCTGTCCTACGGCGAGCTCATCGACTCTTCCTATGAGTAGCTGGATATCACGTTGCTGGCTCTGCTGTGTCTCAAGCACTTGCTGCAGATGCTGATGGTGTGTCTGTTGCATCTCATACATCTGTTGCTGATGCATCTGTTGCATCTGATATAGCTGTTGTAGATAATGCATCGTGTTCCATCCACTACTCTCATCTTCTTGAGGGGCTAATGGCGGCGATGTGTTGTCATCCATCGGCACTGGCTGAGAAGTAGATGCCCCCTGATTTCTCTTCAGCACCCAGGCACCATCGGCTTTCATAATGCCCATCCATGTCAACTGTGTCATGTCAAATACGTCAATGGATCTATGAGGTATTATCTGCTCTCCAACCGGTAGCCGAATCCCAGCTCGTCCGATGATCTTCATAATCAGTGCCCCAAAGGGGAGATTTGTCTTGGGTGCCCGTCCGGCCTCACGCATGTGGCTCAAAATCAAAAAGTCAGGGTCAAAAAGCTTTCCGTTGCACAGCTTTTCCATGACATATAGGTCCATGTAGCTCACATGATTTCGATGTCCATCTCGCGGCAGAAGGGTGTGAGCTAGCAGGTTACGGAGAACCCGACCTCTAACATTCAATTCATTCGATTGTGGCTTCGCGAACACCCTAATGTTGGCATTGCGGTGAATTCTCCGTAGAAAATCCACTCATTCGGGCAGTGAAAAAAAAGAGCAGTCTCGGGAAGCATTGTAATATCGCTCCGCCCCCCGTATGTGAAACCCTAACACTTCATTAACTTGCTCTGATCGTACCATAAACTTTCTACCGAGGATGTATGTTCTCAAACCAATGAAAACTCCATCTTCCCCGGACGATCTCAAGTTCGCGTAGAACAAGCGAACTATTCTCTCGTAGGTTTCACCCATCAATACATTGATCTCGTGTAAGCCGATGTTCTCAAACATCTCTTTGATACCCATCGACTCCCAACTTCTGAAGTCTACATACATACAATGGGTAAGTGAACGTTTTTGGGAATCGTGCGCAACCTTTCTCTGACAATTTTCATTCAAAAATTCCATTGAAATATCCTGTCAATTTCACATACAACCAAAATTTCATAAGTTATAAAAAAGATATTACATTATAAATAAAATGATTTCATTGACTAAATAAAAATAACATAAATTTTCACAATTGTTAGAATTGAAAATTTGAAAATAAATTTAACTACACAATATAATGTAAACCAAAGAAGTATCGGTGTATTTTTTAAAAATCACTAAACTTTAGTTATCATCGGCAATATATTATAAATATTTAAATAAATAAACATAAAATAAAATATTTATACTTTCAGAATTTTGCTATAAACTTTAAAATCAAAATACAGCGCATAAATACGGTACGTAATAAAAAATTAAAAAAAAATATTAATAATAAAATATATTAAAAGGTTTTTTTTCATTATAACTAATCTTTACAAAATAATGATTAAAATATTTTAAGATTAAGTTTTTAATTGAATGTATAAAATAAATGCTAAAAAAAAGAAAAAATCATTCGTACCTGTCAGGTGCACGCGGATAAATATCGTCGGAGCAGTAAAATAGTCGTCCGTATTCAAGATAAAAGTATTAGAAATATTTAAATAAATAAATAAACATAGCATCAAATATTGATACTTTCAGAATTTTGCTATAAATTTGTAAATCAAAATACAACGCATAAATACTACGTAATTATAAATTTAATTCGTTTTGACAACTCGTACATGAATTATTATTTTTATTTATATAATAAATGCTAAAAATAAAAAAATAAAAAAACTCCTTGTACCTGGCACCTGAACGCAGAGAATTATCGACGGGATAAGAAAAGAGAGAAAGACAATCGAAGAATTATGCGCGAAAAATCGAGCGTTGGCCGCGGATGTGAGAAGGATCGGACGAGAGAGGATGAGATTGAGGGTGAAGAACCGAGCAGTTGCTTAAATAGGGGTGCCGAGTACGGCCGAAAACAAACCCGTGACTTTTGTCAAGGGCTTTGGCCGTGGAGAGTACAGCCGGTCCGAGGACCAGCCGACCTCTTCCCAGCGAGGACGGCCGGTTCAATGGACCGGCCGGTTCTACGAGGAGGACGACCTCCCCTCTCCCGAGGTTCGCGTTGATTATTTATTAAATATTAAGATTTTTTACGAAAATTAGTATATTTTCAAATTTTTTTTAAAAAGAAATCTAAAAAAAATTTTAAATTTATTGAATCCTTATTTTGAAGTTTTTTTATTTGATTGATTCGATAGATTAGATTAGGCTATGAATTTCACGACAGTACAACGGAATGAATGATGGGTTGCCTCTCTCTTTCTCTCTCATGTTTGGCAGCCCTTTTCCAGAAGCTCCTCTTGTTCATTTAAATAAAGATATTATTTTCACCAGAATACCTCTCTCTGTCTCCAACTTGAACTTGAAAGTAAAATCAGATCCGTTTTTTCCTCTAACATCCCAACTATTTACAAGTTCTTATCCATCTCTTCAAAGGTTCTTCCTTCAAACTTCAAACAGATTGTGACCAATTTTTTCTCTTAAAAATATCAAACCTTTTATTTATTTTCATCATAAAACATAATTATGCAGATAATATTTGTCTGAAAATTAAACCAAAACAGTTTTTTCTATAAAAACGCTATGCTGAATTATTCTATAACATTTTGGAACAAATGCATGATTTTTATTTACTCCCTTCCCGATTTCTAGTTATATTTATATAAAAAATATACCCATGTAATACTTTTTTTCAAGAATTATTATAATCGACAGAAGTAAATTTTTAAATGTGAGATCGTCAGATTGCATGAATATTGTGACCTTTCTGACCTAGTATGTCCAACAAAGGTGATGTCTCGATGTTTTATCAGGAAATTAAAAACCTTCTGTGAACAAAATGAAATAAATAAATAAGATAATTTTGCTTTTAGTTAATCTTGTCTTATTAAGGTATAAGATAAATGGAACATAAAAGAGTATATGACGACAATATCTCACGTTACTTAGAAATTAAGGGAACATAAGTTACAGTTGTCTAAGGGCTCCCTCGTGCATTTTATTTTAGCATCTCTTCACAATTCAAGCAGTGACTGACATAAAGAAAATAACAATCTAAGAAATAATTATTATGTTAAATTTTGGGTCGACTTGGGATGAGTCCATTTTTCTAGGCATGTGTCAATGTTGTGAATTCAACCATTAATTCCCTTGAATTAAATTTTGGGACAGTGAGTTATTGGGTTTGTCAGGCGACTTCTTCTACCTGAAAAATATTCTTCTTTTGGTTTTACTGGGTTTTCACTAGCATAATTGAGGGGTAATCTAAAATTTATATATAATGTTTCCATTCATTACACGAGCATAGCAAACAGATGAACAAGCATCATAATGCACAAGATCAAAAAATAAATTTGCACAAGATTCAAAAACAAAAAAGCGTAAACAGTGATTTTTACTCATTTGACAAGCACTGTATAATTTAGAATTAGTTAACTTAACAACAAAAACATTGCACAAACTTAAAATACTCGACAAAACACTAGATGCTGGATGCCGTAAATAAAGATGCCATAAACTTTAAACAGAAAATGGTGGGGAAGAGACAGGGGCTGAAAGCCTTGCATGCAGCAAGAGCACATGAGAAGTAGAAGGTGTTTTGCAAAGTCCGTTATTGAGTGATCCTCAGAGAAGAATCTGACGGGAGGTCCGATCCTTGATAAGAAAAGAGTTGGAGGGAAATTCAATAAATATTAAATTATCACGACACAATTGATGAATACTAAGAAGGTTATGAGCGATAAGAAGAGTATTAAAGACATAACGTAAAAGAAGGTGTAAATTGGGAGGGTCTGAGAAGTAAAGCATTTCCAGTGTGAGCAATAAAGAGGGACTTACCGTTTGTTGTCATCACTTGAGTAGAACTGTTGTGTGTAATGAGATTCAGCAACTCCGATGAATGTGGTGTGAAATGGTGAGTCACTCCACAATCAAACATCTAGTTGGAAGGCTCGGCCTTCTCGTGAGCAGGAGTCAAAGGGATAACTCCAATTGAGCTCACTTGAATAGGAGTTGGATGAAAATTTGGAGGTCTGAACGTGACATCAAGGCGGTGATAGTAGGCCATGACCTTGTGGCCTAATTTATTGCAGATTTGGTAACGAAGCTTAAAAGTCAAGTTGGGCTAGGTTGATGTCAATAGGAAGCCTGTCTAAGGAGCGACTCAAAAGGATAATGATAGGCTAAAGGTGGAGGCACAAAACTAGGTTGAGAACCAAGAGTGAATGACAGCCGAGGCGACATTGGCTAGAAGAGAGCTCTTAGAGGAAAGTTGCACAACCGAGTTTTGTTTTTCTAGGTGAAACTCATAGCTCAAGAACATACTATGTATTTCCTCAGGGGGGGTTGTTGATCTGTGTGACCTGTAACGAAGGGGATAAAAGGGTTGTAGTCGTTGCCAAGTCCACTAAGAAAATAGATAATATGGTCACGATAAGTCACTGGTTCTCCAATTGTCGAAAGAGTGTTATATTAATGTTATTTTTTGGATATAGGAAGTAGTTGAAGCCATCTTTAGAGAGGTTACGAAGCTAACTACGAATGTCAGTAATTTTGGCTAAAGAGGATAAAGAGAAGTTGTGATTGAGAGCTCACCAAATTTTGGCCGACGTAGCATACTATTTGAGAAAGAATGTCATTAGAGAAGGAGGAGAAAATCTAGCTCATCAACAATTGCTTGTAACAATGCCACAAGCTGAAGTATAGATTCAATTGCATCGATGAAAAGTCTATAAATTGTGAAGGAGAAGGATATGAGCTTTCCAAACAAGGTAATTAGTACAGTCAAGCTTTATGGTTAAAGTTTGGTTGATGGAGGGAGAACGAGGGAGGGAAGAACGAGGAGGATGAATGCTTGTGCTGGAGGATTTCATTTTGCTTTGATACCAAGTTAAGAAACGTAAAGGCTGCTGGAAATGGTGAAGAACAAAGAAAAAAGAAAGAAGACAGGAAAAAGGAAAGAGGCTGCCGTGTTTTTTGTTCTATATTTCACCAATAGTAATAAATCCTACACTATACAGAGGATGTTTTTCTCTATATGTACTCAAATGAAAAAGTAACCTAGAAGCCTACACATGTACTTAATTAAGTATACTAGCAACTCGACCCAGTTGTCATCCCTGGAGCCCACTCCTCCTAAAACACTATTTTTCTTGCTTCTCTCAGACTAGTTTTCATTCTCATAGTTGACTCCTCTCAAAGCATTATTTTTCTTGTTTTTCTTGAGCATTTAAGCCTCAAATGCCATGATCGAGCATTTCTTTCACATTGTTAGCAGTATTTAGAGACTGGCTAACAACAATTTTATCATCTAGAAAATATAAACTATTTACCTGAACTGCCTTCATCACAATCATTGATCGTAGTGATTTTCATGCATCGTTTTTCAATTTCACCATGAAACTAGAATCATCAAACCTGCCAATTGATAGAAGGTTACGTCAATGCTGAGGAATATTTATCGCATTTTGGATTTACTGAACCTATAATCTGCCTCAAACCAGTACCTTGTATAATGTACAATTTGGTGTTTCCAAGTAGCACATCTCACCTTTGCATGGCTGGAACTTTTGAAGTCATTCTTCCCTGGAGTCATATGAGTGGAACACCCTGAATCAATGATTATCGCTGAAGGAACCAGAACATCCAAAGAGTCATAATCATTTGAGATCGCAAGACACAAGCCATCATCAATCTCGATTTCTTTCTCGACCATCATTATCTTGCATTCATAGTAATTTTTCTTGAAGTGTCCTTCGTTTTTTTTTTTTTCAAAAGAAGCACTTCTTACTTTGCTTGAATTTTGACCTCGCCTTATTTTTTGAGTTCTTCTATTCATGAGTTTGAGTTCTTCCCTGCACCAATAATCCATCAACATCTATAGCTTCCTTATGCTCAGCTTTTTGTATAAGCTCCTTTGAATTGAGTGCAGCCTTAACGTCCACCATAGTTAGGGTTAGCTTCCTGTAAAACATAATGTCGATGAAATGCTCATACTGCTTCAGTAGAGAACTCAATAGGAAAATAGACTGATCCTCTTATTCTATCTCGACACCAGTGCAATTTAGGTCCATGATTAGTTTGTTGAATCATTAACATGTTTATGTATTTCCTTGGATTCTTCCATTACGATTGTGTATAGCTTCTTTCCAAGTACAGATGATTTTCCAACAACCTTTTTATGCATAAAGATTTAAGCTTGACCCATACTAAAATCGTCGAACCTTCTTTGATGACTCCCTTTGATACCTTATCTCCCAAACTCAGCATAACATTACGTACTTTGGACTCCATCTCAGAAGTCATATCCTTGTCAGACAATTAAAGTTTCCCGAATGCCTTAGGATTAATACTAGCGGATAATCATTGATGAACCAGGAAAGCCTTATTATATATATATTGAAATCATTGTCGCTTGTAAACTTTTCAACCTCGGATCTCTCCATGAAAAGCGAAACAAACAATTATTCTAATTTTAAAACATTATTCACAGAACAAGAAATAATAAAAAACAAAATAAAAGAATGAAATAAGAAATCAAGCCACAATATTTATGTGGTTTGGACCAATCTGTCCTACGTCCATGACACAAAACTCTATGACCAAGGTTTATTAAAGAATCAAGAAAGTAAGTGTTTTTCGTATTGCTGCAATATCGCCAGCAACATTATCCTAAATACAAGAGACATTGCTCCCCAAGAGAAAATTTTACAGAGTACCCACTCTACAATCACTCTATCTTCAACTTACATTTTCTCTCTAATTCTTTCTATTATATATTTTCCTCTCTCTCTTATTCTCACTTGTTCTTTCCTTAAAACTCTCTCACATACTAATATAGAAATAGAAGATATTACAATATTAATATAGAAATAAATCGCCGTAAATCCAGAAAGAATAAATAACAAAATCTGAACCAATATTAACAATAGAGAATACATTTCTTAACTAAAATTGAGTGAATTATCTTGCGATCGTATCATACTCACACATGAATATTCGAAATGAATACACTAGATGAGGAAGATTGACTTTTTCAAAGCATTGACGTGAATAACCACAAAACTATTAGATCGGACAAAGTTTTTTCTGAGTAGGGGCAAGCACGATTCAGTTCAATTTTAGGTCGAACTTAATAGAACCAATCAATCCTCGTATATGTCCACCGTATTGAGGTTTATCAATACTCCACCCATAATGAGTTGTCATCTTGCCCGTAAGGTGAAATTCTAGAATATGAATTTATGAGATCAAATGCTTCTCACAACGAGTCCGAGTCAAGTAGATCTTTCCATCAAATGAGAACTTCAAGAGGAGTTTCGGGAATAGGGGTGGTGCATACCCCTAAAACCTCTTGTGTTTTTATCAATATTACCGTGTCACTAGTCCAATGTGGAGGAAGAATTGGTTTAGAATAAACTCTAGCTAAGGCTGAAAACATGAAACACTATATGAATCGTGGCTGATGGGGTGATTCCAATTTATTAGCAACCTTATGTTAACTTAAAATGTGTTTAAAATTAATACGTTTTTGATGATGTGGATTTAAGGGTAACATAGTTGATGAATGTTTAAAATTACTTGTTGTTTTCTTAATTGAAAATACCCTTGAAAAAAGGTATTTTGTACTAATAAACTATTGTCAAGTTGATGGTAGTATAAACAAATAAATACAGTCTCAAAGTATCAAAGTGTCGACCGGTACATGAAGGTGTCAACCGAACCTGGAAAGTGTCGACCATAGGGATTGACCGATGGAAACAGAACCATTTGAAGTGTCGACCAGAAATTGAAGGTGTCGATCGGTAAGATCCAGAGACAAAGAAAGTGTCGACCGGACCTTAAAGGTGTCAACCGCTATATCCAGAAGCAATTGATGTGTCGACCACAAAGAACGACCGATGCAAGATAGAGACAAAGAAAATGTCGACCGGATCTTGAAAGTGTCGACCGCTAAGATCCAAAACCAATTAAAGTGTTGACCGGACCTTGAAAGTGTCGACCGCTATATCCAGAAGCAATTGATGTGTCGACTACAAAGAACGACCGATACAAGACAGAGATAAAGGCAGTGTCGACTGGTATATCAAGGTGTCGACTGATGAATTCAGAAAAGAACAAAATACTATTGATAACGTCTATCAATGAACACCAACGATCACAAAGTGTCGACCAAAACGCAAAATGGTCGACCGAAACGGCGTACAACGGTCTTCTATCTATGCACAATGGTAACAAGGTGTCAACCAGTTTTAAGATAGGTCGACCGATCGTAGGCAGAGTTAGAAGGATTATAAATTGAAGAATGAAGATTTTCAAAAAAAAAAAAAAAGCAATTGACAAAGAAATTCTATCAACTTCAAAAGTGCTTCAATCTTTCCTACTCCTCTCAAACCAAACTTGAGATTACATTATTGAGATAGTGCAATTAGAGTTATCAAATCAACTGTGTATTAGAACATTGTAAAAGGGTAAATCCCAAGGAGAAAGGTGTAAAGGCAGTTGATTGATACCCGTGAAGTTCAATCAAAGTTTTTCTCGGAAGAGAATGAAAGAATCTTCAAGGGGAGTCCTTGAAGCGCAGACGTAGGCAAGATTGGCCGAACCGCGTAAACAATTTCGGTGTCGTCTCTTTTCTTTCCCTTGACTCTTTATTTGCTTTTGTTTGAATTTATTCTATCAAATTATTTCAAAAACCATTAAGTTCATACACCTAAGTGCAAACTAATTATTTTGGTAGAGATCACAATCACCAAGTTTTATAAAAATCATATACCTAATTCACCCCCCTCTTAGGTAAGGTAAAAAATTAACGAAAACAACGTCTTTGAATTGAAAATCAACATTTCTTTAGTGCTAATTTGCACTAGTTTTCATCCTTTGTTGAGCCCTCTTCAGTTGCATTTTTATCTTGGTTAACTGGTTATCTTGCTCTTGGAGTTGTTGATCGATGCGGAAATAATAGTTGCCCCACAAGGAAAAGGAACTAAAAATGGAGGGTCTCAACCATAAACAACATGAAAGGGCATAGTGTTATTTGATGTATGAAAAGAGGTGTTGTACCAATACTCCACCCAAGACAACCATTTAGCCTAATGCTTGGGTTTGATGGAAGGATAATAGCATGTGTACGTTTCGAGACAAGGGTTGAGAACTTCTGTTTGACCGTCCGTTTGAGAGTGATAGGTTGTATTGTGTTTAAAGGTGGTGCCTTCGAGTTTGAACAAAGTTGTCAAAAAATGTCTGGTGAAGATCTTGTCTTGATCTGATACAATAGATTTAAGAATGCCATACATTTTGACAATCGTGTTCATAAAAACCTTGACGATCGTGGGTGCTGAAAAAGTGTTTCAACCCTATTATGTGTCTGTATTTGCTAAGTCGGTTGATTACCACAAATATTGTGTCCCACCCATGTGACAAAGAAAGACCTTCAATGAAATCCATTGAGATATCATCTCAAATTTGTTTGGGAATATGTCATGGTTGAAGAAGTCCGACTGGTGATAAAGTTGAGTCTTATTTTGTTGACAAAATTGACACTCAGATACATACTTTGCCACTGCTTTCTTTATGCCGAACTAGAGAAAAATTGAAGATATTCTCATATAAGTCTTGAGAAATCTTGAATGACCACCAATTTTGCTTACATGTCCTTTTCTAAGTGCTATGTCAATGAATGCAAAATCTTCTAGAAAGACCAATTTTTCGTGATACAATTAGAGATGTTAAACGAGCGAGTCAAGCCGAGCTGAGTTGAGAAAGATCCGGCTCACTGAGCCTGGCGAGTCTAACGAGCCGAGCCTAATGAGCCTGCCGAGTTTAACTAGCCAAGCCTAAGGAGCTGACCCTAAAAAATTTCTAATCCGAGCCAGCTCGCGAGCCGCGAGCCAAGCCGAACCGGCCCAACGAGCATAACGAGCCGTTGCGTTGCTGAACGGTCTAATTCTCAGCAGCGGTCATCACCATTCATTGACTCTTTAATGTTTAGTGTGAGAGAAGAAAAAAAATTGAGGGGAAGAAGACTGCTAACGATCGCCCAGCGACGATGGGCGATCGATCGCCCAGTGACTAGATCGCCCAGTAGTCGGACGATCGATCGCCCAGTGACTAGAGAGCTGGGCGATCAATCGCCCAGAGTCACTGGGCGATCGATCGCCCAGTGGCTAGAGAGCTAAGCGATCAATCGTCCAGCTCTCCCTAACCCGACGACGATCAAAGATGCTCAAGGAGCCGAGCTTTTGGATGTTGCGCTTTCATCGGAGACATTGGAAAGCTCGCCAGCTTTGGCCATCGTCGCAGGGCGATGATCGCCCAGCGATTAGACGATCGATCGCCAGCTATCCCGACCCCGCCGACGATCGAAGATGTTCAAGGGCCCAAACTTTTGGACGCTGCGCTTCCATCGGAGACGTCAGGAAGTTTGCCCAGCTTCGTCCATCGTTGTAGGGCGATGATCGCCCAGCTTCGTCCATCGTCGGAAAGCTCAGTCCTGAGCTGGGCACGACCGAGCCTGCTCGTGAGCAGGCTCATCGGGCTCGCGAGCACGGATTGTTGAGCTCGACTTGGCTCGTCTGTGCGGCTCGAGTCAAACCCGCTCGTTACTGTAGCGAGCCGAACTTGCTCGGCTGGCTACAGTAACGAGCCGAGCGAGCGGGTTGGCGAGCCGAGCGAGCGGGTTGGCGAGCCAGCCTGCCCGTTTAACAACACTAGATACAATAGATGATCCTTGGAAAGAGAGAACCATGTGTAACTTTGTAGATTGGATTGCAAGGTAGCTATTATTAGTTGTAATTTGTGGTCACTGTGTACTGACTGACTGACTTCTTCTAACACGATTGGATGATGAACTGAGAATGCTAGCAAAGTTACGATATTGGGCTTGCCTGATAAAGCATCAACGACATCATTTTCACATCTTGGTTTATATTGAATTTCAAAGTCATACTTGAGTAATTTGGTGATCCATCGCTGGTATTCAAAATGGATCTCCCTTTGTTCCATTAGAAACTACAAACTCATTTTATTAGTACGAATTGTAAACTTGTGTCCAAGGAGGTATAGTCTCCATTTTTTCACTGTCATAACTATTGCCATCAATATGTGTTCATATACTGACTTAATTTCTCTATTTTTTCTCAAAACATGGCTATAGTATACTATTGGACGTCTTGCTTGCATCTCGTGTTCAGAGGCATCATTCTCAAGCACAAAAGGTCTATTAAAATTTGGGCAAGCTAATATCAGAACTATGGTCATTGCCTCCTTTAATAATTGGAAAGCTCTTTCAACTTTCGCATTTCACCCAAAAGCATCTTTTTATAATTGATCTGTGAGTGGTCGAGAAATTAAGTCATACTCTTTTTCAAAACGTTGCTAGTATCCTGTGCAACCTAGAAATCCTCACAATTCTTTCAAAGATTGAGGGGTTGGCCACCCTGCCATGGCTGTGATAGGATCTGCTCCCACCCCTTCTTTTGAAATAATGTATTCTAGATATTTAATTTGAGTATGCTCAAAAGTGAATTCTTCTCCATCAAGCTTCGGTTGATGTTGTGATAGGATTCTCAAGGTTTGTTGAACGTGATGGCGATGGTCTCTCATGGTGCGACTGTAGATTAGTATGTCATAAAAAAGACAAGTACCTATTTCCCAAATAATCTAAAAAAATATCGTTCATGAGGGGTTGGAATGTTGAAGGGGTGTTGGTGGTGCTGCAAGGCATAACTAGAAATTCATAATAGCTTTCGTGAGTTCAAAAAGCAGTCTTGCATATATCTTTAGGGATAACTCAAATTTGATGATATCCAGCTTTCAAATATAGTTTTGAAAAGACTGTAGCCTTGTTTAATTAATCTAATAGCTCGTCCATCTCTGGTATGGGGAAATGATTAGGCATTTTAAATTGTTTCAAGGCTTTATAATCAAATACAAAATTGCCATGACCTTTATTTCTTTTTTACTCGCGATACCAGGTTAGACTAGGGGCTCACACTTGGTTGAATTATCCCTGCTTTTATGTTTTCTCGTACCAGTCACCTATTTCATCTTTTTGTGATTGAGGATACCGATAAGGACAGACATTGACTAGAGTTGTTCTTGGTTATAAAGTGATGGTCTAATCTTGCTTTTGTGTGGGAGAAAGTTTTGATGGTGGCTCGAACTACGTAGAGAACTATTGTCATATACCCTTCAACTCGCTTGGAATGTTAAAATCCAAAGACTCGCGTTCAAAAGCCGATATTGAATTAATTTCAAACATAATACCTTCCTTGGCTCTACTAATCGCTTTCGTCATAGTTGTCAAGGTTACTTGCTTTTTGCATAAGGTGGCATGACCTGAAAATTAAAGTCTTTTCCCTCCTACTTTGAATAACATGGTTCATTCCTTCTAATTCACTCAAGTGCCTCCCAACGTTTCAAGTCCTTGCGTGCCTAAAATCACACCCGCACTTTCCTAGTTTAAGGGGAAAAATTAGCTATTATTTTCACGTCCTGGCATTGAATAAGAACTCCTCGACAAATTCTAGATTCTTTCTCTAATCATCCAGTTCCCATATGAATCTCGTATGCACTTGTAGCCATTGTGGGAATAGCTAACTTCTCCACCAATGGTTTTCTATGAGTAGCTCCACTTTCAATTAAAACTTAAACATCTTTGCTCCTAACTTTTCCTTTCATCTTCATCGTCTTCAGGTTGTTGAAACCCATTATGGAATTTAATGATAATTTGACCACTTGATGATTCTTAAGTTCTTCGCCTTCCTACTCCTCCTCTGTGAAAGTCTCTTCATTCTTTAGTTTGTCTGAAACAAGAAGGATGTGCAATTCTTTTCTGGAGCATTGATGGACAATAGTGAATTTCTCCTCACATCAGAAACACAACCCTTGGTCTTTTTTTGAATAGAGTTTAGGCTTTTTGAGCCGTTTGTAAGGGAAACCCAAGGTGGAAAGCTTATTGGTTGCATGGGAGGTTGAGCTTCAGCGGTAACTTTGACTCTTTTTTGAGTTGTCGATAGTGTCGTCGAGTTGCTGCAGAAATTTCCTGGTTCAGTCGTGTGCTAGAGAAGACTCGACTAGGAGAGCGTTGTGTTGGGCGTTGCTCGTTCGCGGATTGCCTAGATATGGACTGGGTTTGGCCTGTTTCAGAAGCACATTTCGACACTCAATTCTTTGAGCCATGTCCATCTACCAGTGAAATCCCGTAGGTTTGTACATTCTAATTTTTGCCTTTAAGCTCATTGATGAAATCCCCTTCCATTACCATCTCTCGCAGTTCTTGTAGAGGTGTTGCCAAAAGCTCAAATTCCCTTCTATATTCACGTATAATTTCTTTTCTTCATGTAAGCCAAAACGTTTTCAGAAGTTGATCCCTCTTGAGTTCTACGAAATTGATCCAAAATGAGGGCGCATAAATTAGACTAGCTTCGAATTGGGTATCAACTCTCTTCCCATTGTAACCATACCAAGGCGTCTCCATCAACACTCATGACTACCGCATCCAATTTTTCCTCTTTGATTAATTGATTGAGAGCAAAATATCTTTCCACTTAATATAGCCACTCTTTAAGATTTTCTCTGGTGAAAATTGACATTTTGATGTGTTTGGTTCTCGCCGACCCAATTACGCTGGGGGTTCCCTTCCTAAATTTGGCGATGTTGATGAAGGGCTAGGTTGGGGATGATTATATTATGCTTCATCCATTCGTGTAAATGTTTCACCTTTCTCAATGTTTTTTCGAGATTGCCCATCTGTTGGTTAATGGAGTCGTGAATGGCGAGTTTCTCCATCACAGCTTCCAAGCTTTTGCACTTCAAATTTTAATCCTGGCATTTTTTTCTTTCATCACCTCTACCCGTGCGTCTCCTTTTTTTGGATCTTATCCGACCCGAGGCCAGTTCAAGCTCTGATACCAAATTGATAAGAACCTGACTTAAAAGAATGACACAACAAGTGATAAATCTTGTGAGAACTTTAATTTGATAATAATTTCAAATTTTACAAAATATTTGAGAAGTCTGATTCTCTCCAACTTTGATCAATTTGATTTTCCCTTATTCTCTAGTACGCCCCCCTCTCCTTTTAACTAGAGTTTAAAGACAACTCTTGAACTTCCATATCATTGCAAGTATTTCCCCTTGTTGCATTTCTCTCTCTCTCTCTCTCCTTAATTTAAATTAAGGATTAACGCTCGCATCTTTTTGCTTTTTCTCAACATGTGACTCTTGCTCTTTCCGACTGTTAGACTTCTTGGGTCTCTTAGTATATATCGCTAGTATGGGGGGTTTATCATTAGTATGACCAACTTTTACCAAAAATTTGTTTGTGGCTATGGTTCAATAGCAAAATCACATATAGAGCTGCTTAAAAAAGATCATGAATTTAAATGGAGCTCTATCATAAGAAAAACTTTTCAATCCTTAAAACTAACGATGAGCTTGACACTATTATTGGCATTGCCTAATTTTCATCAGCCATTTATAATATAAATCGAAACTAGATATGGTGACTTGAGTAGTTCTAACACAAGGCAAACAACTGATTGTTTACCTTAAACTTCTAATTTTCGAAACATAGGGCCTTCAACATATGAAAATGAACTTTTTCTCTTGTTGCAATCATTTCAAAAGGGGATCACTGTAACGACCCAGAAAATCCTCCACGATTTTCGGTTCGCTACCTACTATTACTCACTATTCATAACCTCTGAATACTACCTCTGTAGCGGCTTCGAATTATCCAAACCCGGGTTGCTATCCCCAATCTTAATCCGAATAAAAATTTTCTTTCAACAGATTTAAAACTTTATTTATTATTATTATTTTCAATGTAAAACGACATTTTGAAAACGTTTAAAAACGCCACAGCGGAAGCTTTTGATCAAAGTTAGTTTAAATAAAATTTCAAAATTTTAAAACATAAAAGTCTATTTCGGTTGACCCCTGTAGGCGGCGGTCGACACCTTATTCACCTCTGTCGGCACAGGTCGACTCTCGTGGTCGGCACCTGCTACACACTTCTCAGATCGGTTGATAGCTCCCTATGACGGTCGTCACCTAAATCCTCTCTATCCCCATCGGTCGATCTTTGGAGGTCGACACTTCTGCTTACTTTACACTACCGGTCGATACTTCATTGCTCTCTGTCCGAGTAGGTCGACCCACACGGTCGACAACTATCGGATTAGGTTGACCCCATTACGTATAGGTTGACACCCCGCACTCGATCATACACTGAGCGGTCGACACATAAAGGTCGACACTTGATTCGGCTCTGCCCACGCAGGTTGACCCCCGCGGTCGACACTTGCTGTGTTTGGTCGACCACTAAGCCTACTAGTCGACACTTCTCACCCAGAAACTCAGTAAATCTCAAATTTTACTCCAACATGACCAATTTCAACTCAACGCTAAAATCCGCAAAAACCATCTATTTCTAATCAACTCAAAATCCATTATATACACCAAAACGACTACAAACGTTGGAAATCCTTTTACTTACAAAATGACTCAAAACAACTTCTACCCGCTCCCTAAACCCATACCTATGAACACCACGTCCAAAATGCACTAACAGTCGGCCGAATTGTCCACGAACGTCCTCCTCCAACTGCCTCCTAGTCCTGAGCTTGCTTTGAGTATTCACCGACTTTCACGTCGTCACCTACATCACAGAACACAATTATTAGCCTAATGCTAAGTAAGTAATGTATAAAACACCATACTAAAATCAAACACCTCCTATGTAATAACCTGGAAATTTCAAATTTTAATTTTTAATTTCCAGAATTTTTAGTTTAATCTCGGTCAGAGTTTTGAGAAATATTTCAACGGGAAAAATTTAAATTATAAAACTCGGAGCCTACGTTTACGATGGTTTTCGGAATTTAAAGTCGGGAGGTTGAGAAATTAACGAAATTTCAGATGATTTAAACACGTGGAGGCAATTTTGTAATTCGGTATTAAAAAAAAAAAAAGAAGTCATTCGGCTGTTTTCACTTGCCACCCGAGGGAAGCAGAGGGGAGACACGAGGGAGAGAGGGCGATCGAGAGTTGAGGTGTGATCTTCGATCGGTGGACGTCGAGTTGAGGGTGTGAGCGAAACCGCGGCTGAGTGTTTCTTCTCCGACGATCGGGGTCGTTTAGTTGTTGTAGCTCGAATTTCCGAAGATAGTGAGCCCGAGCATGTTCTGCCAACGACCGTGAAGGGCGGGTTGCCGACCAATTTTGCCACCGATGATTTGGGCGCCTTATTGGAATATTTCTTCTTTTTCGTTGTGTGCAGAACTCCATTTGCTCAGTAAGCCTCTCTTCCTCCCTCTGCTGTTCTGTCCGGTTTGGCCGAGTGTAAGGTTCGGCCTCCCTCCATTTTTCGGTGATTTTGGCTGAAGCATTGAGGAGGGAGTGCCGGAAATTTGGAGGGGAGAAACCAAAGGCGAGCCCTGTCGATTTCCCTATTGTTGGCCGAGCTTGGTGCTCGGCCTCCTTTCAATTCCGGCAAGCTTGGCCAGAATGTATAAGTGGGATACGACTAATTGTGTATAGGAGTTGTGAAATTAGAAATTAAATCAAGAATCGGACGTTTTTGGCTTTGGGGCAGCTTCTGTTTTTGGCCGTTTTGGCATATGTTTGGCTGATCGTTTTAAATTCTGTTTTTGTGGGTTAAAATAGGTTGTTGGAGGAACGTGTGGCTACTGGAATCGTTCGATTCTGATACTCGACGCAAAATTTATGCGCGTCGGAAGTTTATGTCGGGTTTTGGTCCAAGTCAAATTAGTGACCGTTTTTCGTGGAATTTCGACGTGTGATAGTGGCACGTCTGTTTTTGGTGCGTAAAGCTGAATTGAGTGAGTTTTGGTTGAAGAAAAACAAAGGTTGAAATTTTATAAAAAAATGGCAGATTCAGTTTTTGGCATTTTTTGCCTGTCTGCGGCTTACCGTTTTAAAATCCGTCTTAGTATGTTAAACTAGGTTTCTAAGGAGACGTTTAGCCACTTGAATCGTTCGATTCCATTGACGGACACAAAAGTTATGCGCCTCCGAATTTTGGGCTGGTTTTCGGCCAAACCAAACCAATGGACCGTTTTACTTGGAATTTCATGAGTGTAGTTAAGGAAGATTATTTTTAGCTATTTGATGAATTTTGAGATAAATACAGATGGGAGATTGGTTGTGTTTTAGGTTGAGGCTTTCTTTTGGCGAAGCTGTGCGTCGAGCGAGCTTAGGACGCCAAGTAAGTAGTGTATGCATGTGTTTTGCCCAAGTGGGCATACACTGTAGAACTTTAGCGTTTATGTGATTGATTGTGGTGTGCGTGCGTATTGTTTGACATGTATCATATTTAAAAAAAAAAACGTGAATGAAAATGATTTTTAGCATGTTTTGATGTATGAGGTGAGACGTGTGGCGGTGGTACCGCGGATCCCGCTAATGTGCGGGCCGGTGCTTCACTAGTCGCGGATCCTACTCGAGGGGTGGGCCGGCTGGGCCGTCGTGCGGCGTAAATGTGTTGACGGTGAAGATATGGCAGTGGTACCGCAGATCCTACTAGTGTGTGGGTCGGTGCAACACTAGTCGTGGATCCTACTCGAGGGGTGGGCCGGCTGGGCTGTCGCGAAACGTGTGTGTGTGGCAACTGTGGCCCCGTGCTGGGGAGGCTGGGACGGGGGCGACGTGTCAAAGTAGAGTGGCGCGAGGTACACCCTTACCCTGATGTGGTTGCCGTGTGGTGATGCGTGTGTGTAGCTTGTGGGCCTCGTTGCTGGGGAGTTCGGGACGGTGGCGACGTGTCAGGGTGTAGGATGGCATGAGGTTCCTCCTTACCCTGGTGCTGCTGCACTACGCGTCACAGATGTGACAACATGAGTGTGAGTGTAGAGACTGCATGTGATAGGATTGCATTGTTGGCTTTTACTTTCATATCGCACTACTTACTGAGCGTTAGATTTATGTTGTGTGTTCTGTGGTGTAGGTGCTGACGATACTGTTGGTGAGCCTCGAGTGCCTAGTCCAAAGGCGTAGGATGATTGGCGGCGTGCGACCGCAGCACCGGATGACGGATTTTTGATAGGGCGACCCACCTCGTGGAGTTGGTAGGTTGTGGCATGGTTGGTTTTGGAGATTTTCTTCTTTTGTGATGATTATGTACAGTCGATGAGATGAGGTGTATATGTGTCAGTGTATACGTATATGGAGTGCGTGTGATTTTGGTGACGCACGCAAATATTTTTCATGTTAGAGTATGATATTACTCTATACTGGGGACTTTCTTCATTTGTATTTGATGGATTTTCGTTGTCTTCATACTCTGATTTGATTATAGTGATTTCTCTGGATGATGGATAGATAGACATTGTTAGTTTGGTGAGCTGTGTGCAGGGTTTTTAAATTTTGGGATAGTCAGTTTTTGCTGAAATTTCGGGAGAGAGGTAGGGAGTCGAGATAATATGGAATGGGTTGAGATATGAGTAGTGAATCCTAAAGAAGGGTAGATGAGCGTGGGAGTGCGGCGTGATCGCAGGTGCGCAGGCACACGGCCCTGCGGGTGCTCACGGGTCGTGCGGCGCCGAGTGAGGGCGTGCGCGCGGACGTGTTGTACAGTGGCAAAGTGCGTGGGGCACGCGGCGCTGTGAGCGTGCGCGAGATATAGTGACGTGTAGTTTGCACGTGCGGTACTGCGAGAGTGCGCGCGGAGTGTCAAAGTGGGGACGTGAGTGCGCGATACCGGATTGTGTAGTTCGAGGGGGGCGTTGGATTTTTTCCTAAGATTCCAAGTCTTACCGTTTTATCTTAAACTGTTTTAAATGGTTTTTTTTTCTTTTCCGCTGCGTATTTTTATATTAAGAACTTCGTGTTCCCTCTTTAGGACGCGAGTTGTTTTCGAATCGAGTCGAAAATGTTTCATACTCACAAATGTTCTTTTAAAAATGATTTGAAAATGAAAGGGGTAATAAATTGAGTGAGTTATGTCAAGTGTTAGTGTACGTGTAGTGTGTAGACGTACTGTAGCGCACCGGGAACGTGTGAGTTCTCGGGGTGTTACAGTTACGGTATTAGAGTCACGGGGTTGACGTCGTTCAGAGGATTACCTAACACTGTCAGCCGCTGCACGGAGCGCTCCACCAACTGTAAATGTTTAGATTTGAATTTATTGTAGTACTAATGTGAGCTTTATATTTATGTTAAAGGTAGAAAATGTTCATATCCCTATAAAGTTTTTTTCAAACTTCAATTCCTTGTCAAAATAAGTGGTTTTGTAGTTCAAAAGATTAGCTTCAACACATATCCAAAAATATCCCAAGACTTTATTAAATAGATTCAATCTACTCAAGAGCAAAACAAATTATAGGAAACTATTTGTGTATTACCATATATTGATCATATAAAATGGATCCACATTCATGAATTTTCTCAAATAAACATTCATTATAAAGTATAATTTTCTTATGCAAGTAATAAAGGACCAAAGAGAGGAAACAGATAATACCGGTTGTGGTGTACTCAAATTGACTAGCAAGCTTTCAAACATTGGAATGTGATGCTATATTTACTATTGAATAGGATGATTTCACGGATATCTGAACACTAACTAATAATGTCGTCCTTTAAGGACAACCTTGGAAATGTGATGCTATATTTGTTGTTGAATATGATGATTTCACGGATATCCATCCACCAACTGATAATGTCGTCCTTTAAGGACAACAAAAAGGTAAAAAAGCCATAAGATTGAATTGATGCTCAGTTGCATTCTTTCATTATAAATTTTAGTAGTTCTTCCCATTCAAATTCCTCTTCTCGACTTTGAAGACTTAGAGACTTTTGCATCCCCATGAATGAAGGCTCCTCTTGAAGAATAACTTTCTCCACGTCAATCATTGAATTGGTTAGCTCCTCCATAATAGAGATTTCTTCAATACACACCGGGTCCACCAATGAGACATTAGATGAATTTAATTAAGGCAAGTCTTCCAATTTTTTTTCTTCCTCTTCAACTTTAGTTGGCTCTAATAAATCATCTTTGTTTTCAACTTCATTAGTGTTTTCTCCTTCCATGGTTGTTTCCAACAAAAAATCTTGAAGTTCCTTGGGTTATTCGAGGCGACTTTTATTTTGAATGTCTCAAATTCAGTTACATAAGCCTCCTTGATAAAGGTCCTTGGTTTAAGTTTTGAATTGGCAGAAACAACTCTTGTTTATCTGAAGTCACAGTGACTTCTTGTATGTGCAGTCACGGTGGCTTCTTCTCTCTCGGTGTTGCACGGATGGCTTGGCCTCACTTTGTTGTTGGTGTTTCATTTCTTCTCCCATTGTTTATAATGAACACATCTCGGTGGGGGCGATTTGCTGCTTCCTGAGTGATTTGTTTTCCTAGTTCATTTTTCTTTCTTCTCATCTTTGTGTGTTTTCTTTTCTCATGTTTTGTAGGCGTTTTTTGTTCACAAGTTCTATTTTGCTATTACTGAGGTATGCAACATCGTTATTTTTTTTTCTCCCTCTATTTGCTTTGTATCTCTACTGTTTTTATTTTTTGTGATGTTTTGTAGACCTTTTACGAAATTGATGGATCATTCTAAGCCTGTAAAATTTGATTCATGTAAAATAATTTTTTTTGAGTTTTTTTTTTCAAACTTAGAGTCGTTTGAAATGGAAATGAGAGTTCTTTCTATCTTGGTGTTCTAATGTGTCTAATTTGGTCAGTTTGTTATTCATCAACTGAGTACTGCTTTTGGACATAAGATGTTTGATGATTTGTCTAAGAGTGTTTTTATTTTTCCTAATATATCATCAAATTTGCACTTTCATTTTGTGTTGTAGCTTTTATTTCATACTTCAAATATCTCAGGTGATTTAGCTTTTCCCTTTTGTAGTTTAATTTTTTCTCCATATTAATTCCAGCACTAATCTGTCCAAAATTTTGTTAAAGAATAAATTGTGAGTCCAATAAATGATGAGCGATACATATTTTGATGTCGTATGTAACGTGATTAAAGAATACATTTTTTCTGTTTCTATTTTTCCAAATTTCTTTGTTTTTATTTCAATATTTTTATAAAAATTGTTAATTTAGTCGTTCAATGAAATTTTATTATTTATTATTTGATTTTATATAACCCTAACACTCTCGAGTTGTTAAAACTTTTATGTTGTAATAGTTAGATTGAATTTTATATTACCTCTATCAAGCGTTGTACCATGATTATAAAATGAATCAATGAGTGACCAATAAATGTAAAGCATGAAAAACAAAATATCACAAATAAATAATTAATCAACCAATAAAATATTTAATTTATCAAAATAATACTCAAAATTAATGATCTATATCTACTTTAGAGCGAGAGAGTTGGTTCAACATAGTCAAAATATAAACAATAGAAAACATGTTGTATGTACTGAGATGAAAGAGAAGAAATAAGTAAAAGAGAATATTCGTCTAAAGATGAAATCGTAATGGTGTAACATAAGTGTCGATTTTATCATCTGGTGTTGAAAATTCTCTCTTATCTCTCTATGAAATGTCTGAAGGTCGTAGACGATACCTCTTTTTGTACGATAATTATGTACTTATAGTCTTGATTAGAGTTTTCAAAATTACAGAAAAAATCTTTTAAAATGTATGAGATTTCGTAATTTCGAAAAATAGGTTTAATCTTGGGCCGCAACTTAGGTTTAGTTTTTTTACGTGCATTTGTATAGTGTGTTGGAGGACTCATTGTGTAACCTTCCTTTTTCACTAGAATTGATTTTAAACTTGAATACCATTACTTATTTTAGTATAGTTGTCTATGTGTACAACAATGTTTTAATTGTTGCGTCATCGGTTAGTCGCAGAACTTGTTTTCTTAAAACGATAGAAATAGAATTTTTTGAAAGATATTTATAAACTATTTGTAATCTAATTATGTTTTGACACGTAAAGGTAAAATAAATTTTATATGGATTTGCATTTAATACAACTTTCTTATTGAGTTAACTCACTCCCTAAACGAAGCTCTCGTTTCTAGACAAAATAAAACTGATCAGTAGCAAGAGTTTAGTGGTGGTTTTTTTTATTTATTTATTTGAGAGTTTATTTATTTTCCAGGTGAAGATCTCTCTTTATTTTGGGTCGATTATTTGATTTGAATTTGAATATTTAGTCTTTTATTATACTAATCATTGCACTATTATGTTTGTAGTCATTGTGTCAACTCTAGGGCTTTGATTTGTGTTCAAATCTTTCGCTGCGAATCAAGCTTTGAGCTGGGCGATTGAATCCATACCGAGAATCCTGTTGTTAGACGTTGTGTTAGGCCCGTCTCCGAGTTGTAACATATTTTATTCCAAAGTGTATTGATAGAAAACAATCCATGAAATAATAATGATATAAAGAAAAAAAGATGCATTAATATTCAATAAGAAAAAGAATATTAAAACGTAGATCTCACATTTTTTTTGGTGAATCAAAACTTCAATTAATCTTTCAACCAAAAATAAAGAATTTAGCAATCCATAAAAAAGTAGAGAAACCATAAGGAGAATAAGAGAGTTCTTCTCTAAGAATTTTCGGAATTTTAAAATCTCCTCATCTCTCTTCCTAGATCTCCTATTCAAATCTTTATCAGAATCTTTCTTTCTCCTAATCTATACTTATTCTCCCTTAAATTTGTAGATCTAACCCCTAAAAATATCTGCATGCGAGAATGAAAAATTTATTTTTTGATAACATTCTGTCGGAGTGACCATAAGGTGTGGGCACATCTTATTATGAGACTTCTACACAAATTTGCACTTCCTTTCAAGAAATTCTTCAAAGGTTATTTTTGGCTTCTAGACGTCCAAAATGGTTAACGATTGATTTAAACTTTCATCCTAACCTAGAAAACATAAAATTCAATCAAAAGCTAAGATTTCAAACGACAAAAATCACATGAAATGAATGAGATTTTATGCCTCAAGTTCATATGCTCGAAGTTCATATTTTTGCATGCGAGCCAATAGTTTCTAACTTAGGACACTATGTGAGCTCGAGCGAGTGTGCCATTCTAGTCAGATTGTAAGAGTTAGTTGTACAATTGCCCCCTATCCCCCTTCGAGAATCTAGGAGTTGAGGTTAGACCTAGACATAAGATATATGGACTCCTTATTTATGTGGATGATATATTGGCGACATAAAATGATCACAAAGAAAGATAGGCTTTACAAGAGTATTTGTCTAAAGAGATTGAAATGAAGAGTTTAGTTTGTTTAAATATTTTCTTAGAATTGAAGTGTGTAGATCCACGAAATGAATTATTTTGTCTCCAAGAAACTATGCATTAGACTTACAAGAGATTGGTATGTTAGCATGCAAACCTATCAATACACTTGTGCTTATCACACATAAGACCAGATTTTGCTTATGTATTGAGTGTTGTGAGCCATTATGCATAATCTAGAGAACAAGATATGATTTCACTCGTGCACATTTTGAGGTAATTGAAATATGCACTTGGAAAAGGATTACCATTCACGAAAAGCATAGATAGTAAAGACATAGATACATATATTGATGTTTAAAGAAATAAATGATACAATATCAACTTTTGGTTACTTCACATTTGTCGGTGGTAACCTTGTTGCATGAAGAAGTAAAAAATAAGATATTGTAGAGCTTGCTCAAGTAGAGCTTTGAACTTTGTGAAACCTTATGGTTATCACTGTATTGTGATAATAAAGTTTCATGTGATATTGTCGACAATCAAGTTCAACACAATATAATGAAGCATGTTGAAGTAGATAGATTCTTTCCTTGAGAAAAAGTGAGATGGAAAAAAGTGGAGCTACCTAAAATTTGATTCAAAATCAAGTAGCTAATATTAATATGAAAGCTATCTCAACAAAAGTTTGGCAAATAGGGCACGTGAGACATCTTTTCACCAACTTGAATGGGAGTGTTGATGTAACACCCAAAAATTTTCCGTATGTTTAATAAATGTGTATAGGATTCAATAATGCAAATTATACATTTGTTGTGATAAAAGATAATAGTTAAGTTGAAAAAGTCAAATTTTAGTAAAAAAAAAAAAAAGGGAAGAAGTTCATGTTGAAAGGAGGATGTGTTTGTTGAATGAGGAGACTATATGTAGTTCCATGGAACTACATGTAGTCAAGGCTTTATGTAAAAGCAAATTTACTTGGCCAGGATTTATTCACCAAGAGAGACTTTTTGAATGGAAGAGATTCACGTTAAGGGAGAAGAGTGTGTGATGTAGAGTGAAAGCCATGCAGTTGTGAAGAAAACTACATGTGGAATTAAGATTGGTAAAAGAAAATTACATGGCTAGCATTTAAACACTAAGGCAGAAAATTTTACCATATGTTCTTCTCTTCATCTTCTTCATGTTACCCATTTCTTCTTCCCTCCATGGCCGACGGTTCTTCTCCACTTTTGATGCTTCATTAGTTGGAGATTTTAAGGTAAAGTTAGATTTTTTAAGTTTAGGATTATTTATGTTGAAGGTTTTATGAGCATTTAGATGTAAAATTTGTAGATTTTTGTGGAGGTTTGTAAACCATAGGGATGCACAAAAATTCTGAATGGTTTCAGGTCTTTTTCTATTATTTGATGTTTAAACTTGAGTTATATGCATGTCATTGGTTTTATGGAAAGAAGAATATAAATAGTGAAAACTTTTAATGTTAGGGCAAAAACAGAACCGTTACTGTTTTTTTCAGATTTTGGCCATGCTATGTAATTTTATTTGAGAAATGGTTTATGCTATGTGAAAGAAGACTCTTTAAGGATTCCATAGCAATTTGAATCAATGAATTTAGTTGAATATAGCAAAAGATATGTATGCTTGAAGTTGGATAAAAATTTATGGTTAAAATACAGGGCAGTTTGGATTTTGTTTTTTTTTTTTGCTGCCATTGATTGTGCTTTGTTGTTAGAAAATGAACGATTCTAACTTAAACTAGACATTTTGGGGTTTCCATAGCATTTTAAATTATCGAATTTGGATAAAAACTCAATGTGTTATTGATGTTTTAAGTTATACTAAAAATTGATTGAAATTCTGAGAATTTTGAGTGGTTTTGTTGAATTTTGATTTTTATTATGCATGGGCTATTTGAATTGTTTAAAATTTGATGCATAATGTTTGAGGACTATTTGAAATGGATGATATGCATGGTTAAGAATTTGATGTGGTTTGATTTAATTGCACATTATAGGTTGTACAACTTAAAGGAAAAGTAATTTAAGTGCATACTCATTGCTAAGGACTTGAGGTAATTTTATATTGCATATGTTTGGCCCTTAAGACCTACATTACAAATGTACTAGGTAATGAATTTAAATGCCTTTAGGGATATGTTTATGGGTAGTTCAAATTATAAGTAGTGTATTACGTTAGGTGTCATTGTTTGTTTATAATGTTTTGAGGATTGTTTATGTTCTTTCATTGGGGATATGTTTTATGTCATGTGCATTCGTATATTCATGCATCATATTTTCATGAAATCATGCAAAATATTTTTATGTATATATTTTATGTGAGAAAGATAAGAACATGTCATGTAATAGTTAAGTTGTGAGACGAGGAATGACATATGTTCTTGTCCTTCTCTAGGACCATGTAAAACCGTCATTGCCTAAGGAATACTAGTATTTGTACTTCTCTAGAACTAGGCAAAATCGTCCACGCCTAGGACATATCTTATGTTCTTGAGCCTACTCCCCTAATACACCTCTTTAACCATCATGTCACTTAAACAGTAAAGTAATGTAATGTATGTTCATATTTTAAAAGAATTATGCATGTATGAGCATTTCATAGCATTAATATATTCTTGTTGAGATCTAGGCTTATTAGTTTAAACTTTGATGATGTAAGTGAAGAACTCTCAGGTGAGGACTACGTGCCTGAAGTCGATGATTAGGTATAGTTGAAGGAACGAGCTCATGAGGTGCGTTTGTGGCAGTCATACGATATTTTGACCTATAGGTGAAATTTCTAACTTTGGATGTGGTTTTAAATGTTTTTTTTGGATATAATGTATAGTTAGAAACTACGTTTTAAAAATACAGGACCTGTTTAGGGTTTGGTTTGTTTTTTTTGAAAATGTTTGATGATAGGTTTTCATCATATTTTAAGACTTCCGCTGTATATTTTGATTCGTTTTTAATGAGTTACGAAATGTTTGAAATTTGTGAAAAATATTATGTTTATAGAATTTTGTATGATGTCGTAGGTTACGTGAGGTTGATTAAAGTTAAGGTAGTTTGTATAAAGTGTTATTGGGTGCGCGCGCCACATGTGTTTTTGAGAATTTTTTTTTAACCCAATCCAACTTCAAATGAACTATTCCAAACTTGTTTTATAAATGTTTCTCACTTATTTTAAAAAGAAATTAAAACAATTTAAAGTCTAAGTTCGATTTTTTTAATTTTCGAAAAAGAAAAATTTCACGTAAAAATTTAAAAATGTTTAAACATCAATGTATGTCAATTGAGTCGTGACGTCCCGGTCGTGATAGCTGAGAATTTGTTTCCATAAGTTCAAAGATTATATTGTCGTCAAATATTTTTATGTTATTTTGATTAGTTTCTCGATTTAAAGTTAATTACTTCTTACTCTAATTTGTTCACACGTACCTTGTGTATTTTATTCCAAAAGAATGTTGATAGAAAATTGATCTATCAATTTTTGTAAGTCCTACTACCTCTGGTCTAAACTGGATCAATGAGTTTGCCGAGTATCGCAACCAACTGCTTCAAAACAAATTAGATCATATCCGTTCTGCTCATCTATATATCAAAACGGAGAGTATTACAACGCGACTATGTGATTATATCGCTCCCCCAAAACATTGGCTGCGTATCTCAATCTTGTTTCTTATGCAACACTAATTTTTAAGCTAAAAAGAAGAAAGTGTGAAGAACAATGGGATGAATTGGTAGTGAGCAAGAAGGATATTTCATGGGAGTTGCAGGGTTTACAGAAGAAGGTGCCTTGAAGGCTTGCTGTGAAGCAGGAGGCCCATATAACTATAATGCATCATCAGGATGTGACTCCACTTGACAAAATTTAAAAAAAAGTGAACTTTTTTTTTCTACTTGACAAATTTATGAACTGTTTTGGGTCGTTGGTCGATGGAATTCAAGGGACTTTACTCAATGCCATTAATAGCAATCACAGATTTGAACTATGCCCACTCAATAACCAAATTAGGTCAATAAATGTACTTTCATACTGATATTTCCTTGCTTTGGTGATATTTATTAGGAAGTAATGAGTGAGATTGGATGAATATGTGGTTGGATTATTAAATGCTCAGCCGTTGAGCGGAAGGAGTAGCCATGGAGCTGTAAATCTTAATGCTTTTATTATTCATCTTTCTTTCGCAATTTCTACCACTCATAGTGACCATGAATTCTTCTTTGCTTTCTTTTTTCCTCTTCGTCCTCGCTTTCAATTTTCTCGGGGAAGTTTCAGCAAATTCTAACCCATATGAGGCCATTTTCAATTTCGGTGACTCCCTCAGTGACACCGGAAATTTCCTTCGTTCGGGTGCTTTGGCTTTTCCGGTCATCGGAAACCTTCCCTATGGTGAAACCTTCTTTAAACATGCAACCGGCCGGTGCTCCAATGGTCGATTAATCATTGACTTTCTCGGTATAGAATAATACTTAAATGTCTGTTTATGCCATTATAAATACAATACACTTGTAAAATCGCATTATTTTTCTTGCGTAGCTGAGGCATTTGGACTGCCACATTTGCCGCCATATCTAGGGCTAGCCAAAGGCCAAAGTTTCCGGCAAGGAGTAAACTTTGCTGTCGCCGGGGCAACTGCACTGAGCTCAGAATTCTTCTATGACAAGAAAATCGGATCCATTTTGTGGACGAACATATCATTGAGTGTACAGCTTGATTGGTTTAAGAGGCTCAAACCTTCTCTTTGTGAATCTAAGCCAGGTTACAAAGACAACAACCCTTTTTAGCCATTGGTTAATACCTCTTTTTTAGCTTAATCCTTTCTTAATTGACTCAAGTTTCCTTTTTTGGCTGGATAGATTGCGAGAATGACTTAAAGAAATCATTGTTCATGGTGGGCGAGATTGGTGGCAATGACTATAATTATGCATTTTTTGTCGGTGGAAACATTAAACAACTTCGACCTTTGGTTCCTGTGGTTGTTGAAGCGATCACTAAGGCCATCAGTGTGAGTTGCATCTAACCACATCATTATATATAATAAAGTTTTTATTGACTCTGAACATGTCACCTAACGTTAATAATATAAATGGTTGTAAGTAATATGCATTAGATTTGTCCAGTAAAAAAACCCTTGAACTGGCTATCTGTCAAAGGTAGGCTTTGATCGAGGAAGGGGCAGTGCAAGTGGTGGTGCCAGGAAATTTACCGATAGGGTGTTCGGCCGTGTACTTGACGTTGTTTCAAAGCCGTAATGAAAGGGAGTACGACCCGAGAAACGGTTGTTTGAAGGAACACAATGCCTTTGCTAGGTACCACAACAACAAGCTTAAACGTTCATTAGAGGATTTGAGACACAAATATCCTCACGCCACGATTATGTATGCTGATTACTATGCTGCTGCGATGCCCTTCTTCCATCAGCCAAATCATTATGGTGAGCTTTTCTTTTCTATTCTCTTCACTTTTCTTTTAAGAAGTCCAACTTTTTATATAAAAAATATGGGGGGTTTTTTTAGCTACTTAGTACAAGTCAGTTAAAAAAAATGTTTTCTCGGAGGTCCCCAGTATCATATTGAGTTTGAATTCGCACAAATTTATTTTCGAAGTTAGCCCAAAATGCATTTAACTCTACTAAAAAAAAAAGCGTGCATAAACCAGTTCAGTTTAGTTCAGTTTTAGAAGTGAACCAAACAAAATCGGCTTGTTTTCAGTTTTTAAAAATTAGAGTTGAAACAAAGGAAACATTCGGTAGGAACCAAACCAGAACCGAGCCAAAATTTTCAGTTCCGGTTCCGTTCTACTCCCTTTATAAATTAATAAATATATTTTTAGTTTATATACCAACATAATACAAATTGCTAAATGTTTTTTTCTCCTCCTAATGAGTGTCATTGTTGTGATCCTATCCAAATCTGTATGTCCTTGGTAAAATATAAAATCAAAACAAACATTTTTATTTCAATTAATTAATATTGTCACTAGATATACACCAACAAAAGAATGTAATCCGGTCAAGAAATAAAGTTAAACAATTATACACCATAGACTGCCATACAAATATGTTAAGTAACCGAACCTTAAAACAAAAAAGAGAGATCAAGACTTCCAATTAAAACAGTTTACGCCATTGCAATTAATAACTTTTCTACCTTTTGAAAGATGAATGTACCGAATAATTTCCCCACTTTTGCTATTTCCAAGTTCAACAGCAAAAAAAGCATTGTCCAGTCATCGCAAAAAAAATAAAAAGAAGCATAATAATAAAATTGCAGAGAACAGAACGCACGTAGTGGGAGAAAAAACAGCAGCAGCCAGAGAGTCGAGAAGTTGTCGAGGAAACTAGAGTGGTCGTCTTCGAGACTTGAGAGAAGAAGAAATTAGGCCGTAGAAGATGGTGGACTGATTTTTTTAAACTAATTTGCTAGGGTTTCAAATTGGATTTTTACAAAGCTTAAATTGATCGGTTCAGTTCTGTTAGTATCGGTTTTGAATGATCCAAATCGAAAACCAAACCAATATATCCGGTTCCTAAAAATTAGAACCGAAGTTCGATTTTATTTTGCTCAAAACCGGCTCGATTTGGACTAATTTCACTGGTTTTGGTTCGGTTTTGGTCACCCTTAATTTTATTTATAAAGTACTCAATTTTTACTCTTTCAAGCGAGGTGAGATTGTGCACTATTAGTGGTATGGGTTGCACATTCACAATTAACAGAATTTTAAGTCATTTTATTTTTCACAAGACAGATTGTCACACTTTTAATACGGGTTCGGGGTTTATTTACATAAATGATTGAGTTGGTTGTTGTTCATTTTTATTCTTGTGATGGGGTGTTTATTTATTACAATGTGGATATGGTTGTAGGGTTTTATAATGGGAGTCTGAGAGCATGTTGTGGAGGAGGAGGACCATACAATTTTAATAACTCAGCAAGGTGTGGACATGATGGGTCTAAAGCCTGTGAGGATCCATCTTTCTATGCAAACTGGGACGGAATTCACTTAACAGAAGCAGCCTATCGCCAAATTGCAATCGCCCTCCTTAAATCTCTATTTTCTGTTTAACATTTTTTTAACCTAACTCTAAATCTTATTTTCTTGAATAAGAAAGTGTTTAAGATTCATTTGTGCCATTTAATTCATCACATTCTCTCACCTATTTTTCAACTTCACCCTTATAACTACCTCGATTGAATTCATTAATACATTCTAAATGTGTTGTGGTTTCATGTACATATTCTAATCCATGCCTCCATCATCTTCGTACTCTACTTGGTCAAAAGGTTAGACATCTAACAATAATAGAATATGAAATTCAAGACACCATGAATTACGTTAAAACTCGTAAGAAGAAAAACCACGGGCATAGTAAAAAAATTTATTAACTCATAATTAAGGCACGATTGAATTTTGTGAGTGAAATATTAATAAATATAGTAATGTAAAAATTTTAATATTAATTATGGGTTTGACCCGACAACCGAAAATCAAGAGATACAAACTCTGAAAATCTCCACCTTGCTATGAAATGCGGTAAAAAAGAATGGAATGCTGCTTCACTCTATTTTATAAATAATATTCAAAATGCTGTTTATTCAACCTGATTCAAAATATAAAATTTTAACAATCTTTATCTTCAAAAGAATTCTAATGCAAAGAGAAATATTCAATCTTTAATCAACAAATTCTCCACCTCCACAATGCACGTAAAAGCCAAACTTAACAACTAATACCAACACGGTTTAACCAAGCTTAAACTTAAGTTTCATACTCATGAAGAGATTTCATCTCTTTTTCCATAGCATCAAAAAGTTATTGGAATAGTCGCAAGAAATTGCAAATGAATATGTAGAAAACTCGTCACTGAAATTAACAACCTCAAGCATATTCAATGCATATGCAACTGAATTAGTTTCAGCATATCGTAGTGGGTATTTCTTCTTTTTTCTTGAATCTGCATTCAACGATAGAACATTGATGTGAAATAGAAACTTGTAACAATGTGGTGATGAAATCACCAGAAACATCTAAGCTAGACTAACACATAGACTCTAATGTAGATTCACGTACAGACTTAAGCTTCAAGTGAGCCCTTCATTTCTTCTAAGGCTTCTCACAACTCTCTAAAAGGTTTATTACCTTTAACAGTGAAACCCTTAAACACGTATAAATTAGTAGGCGTTCTATGTCCATTCAACATAATAAGAGCACTTCTACGGATCATCAAAACTTTTCCTACAACACTATCTTTATACCCTTTTTGAATAAGAGTGCTCAAAAAGTTTAGATTTTGATTATCAAATCGAGAACGTGTCACATATTAATGAGTGCTCTCACCTGTCTCAACACCCTATCTTGTAATGTGTTTTATTATCTAGAAAAACAATACCTTTGGATAATAGCCTTATATGTTGAAAACTAATTTCAATTGAAACACATTAAACAAATAAGTTGGATCCGAATCTAATTCTTACAAGGGTTTGATTTTCCTTTAGACACAACTTGATGAGAACCACGGGTACGTCAAACTCGAGACCCTTCAACAATACGGAATAGAAACTCAAGAATGTATTTGAAATCAAGTATAAAGAACTTGACCCTAATCGAACATTGCCGACAGAACGAAAGTTATCAAACAAGGAACTTGACCTGTAACTTAACTTGTTGTTAGAATTAAAACTATCAAGTTTTGACTTGAATAAAGATTTAGTTCTTCACAAAGAACCAAAGAAAAAATTTTCATAAATAGTAAACTCAAAATCGTGTATATTGATTCCCTAATGCTATATGGTTTATGCTTTTAAATAACCTACAAAATATCCTAATGGAAATATTAGGAAACGTATAAGTATTAAGAAATATCTAAAGATTATGAAACATAACAAATTAATAAAAAGACAAAAAGAAATTAAGTAACTAGATAAAAGGAAACTTTGACAACATAATAAAAAGAAACTTGGACCAATTTGTTGATGAATTTTGTGGCTCTCCTTCCTAAATTTGTACTCCATCTTTCTGCAAGAATTAAGAAATAAATACTTGCCAAATTTGATAGAGAAAAGGAAACTCTGTATGGATTTTGCATGTGCGTGTTTTGTTGTGCTTCCATCCCACTTTTATAGTTATTCCGTGAGCATGTGCACCACATCATCTCCAAATCTTCACGTAAATCTTTATCTTTCTCCAATCTACGTGAATCTTTATCTCTTTCAAACTTGGGTGAATCTTTACACTTCTCTCTCCCAATTTTGTAATCTTCATGCATATCTCACCAAACATCTTTTTGGATTCTATTTGTAGTTTTTTAATCAAAAACTCTTTTTACGCATTTTCAAATGCATCATCTTCCTTCAATGAATTTTTACCCATATTTGAAAAATCTTTGATTGATACTTTGATTTTTGGTTTCCTTGGTTCATATTATTCCTTTTTCTTTCAAAGAGATTTGTTCTCAAATCTCCTGAATCATACACAAAGAAATTCACACTAGAAATGTGTTTAAGATTGTTAGAAATAATAAAATCTTTGCAATAAGTAGCAAGTGCTTGCTCCCTTGGTCACATCATACTATTTTTCTCACTTTCTTCATCAATTTTTTTACCTTTTGTACCTTAACTTCATACTCTTTTGGCTCATGGTTGAATATCACTTTTTCTTTGTGAACCTCATGGATATCTTGGAAAATTTCTTCTATTGGACAAATCTTCCTTTTGTTGCAATTCCATAAAAATTGAATCTTTTTTAAGACAACTAACCTCCTCTTTTATGGGCGCTATTTGGTACGTGGTTCTTCGGTTGTTGGCTCTTTTGTTGTGCCTCTTCGGTTGGTTGCTCTTTGGTTTATGGCTCTTTGGCTTTTTGTTTAACCTCTTCTTCCTTCAACATTTGTTTCTTTACCTTTTGTTCCATCAGCTCTTTCTAGTATTCTACCAAACCATTGTCACAGAGTTGTGCGAGCTTTCTCAACAAAGTTTTTACCTCGCAAATTTGCCTTCGTCGGTAGTATTCCTCCCCGACCTCTTCGTGGCTTATGTATTGCATGTGAGAGGTTTGCGAAATCTAAGCATGGTGTAAAGAAGAAGAAACAACAAGAAAACTTGTTAAATACAAAGTTTGTTTGATGGACCCCTCTCACAAAATAAGTAAGTAAATGGAATTCGTTCACTCCATCGTGTGTTTACACTCAATTTATATCTCTTCGCTCGTGTTTCAGTCAAATAATGACTTTTATATGATAGTTTCACCCTCTTGCCTTTTACTTTTCAATTTTCTCTTTGAGCTTTTTATGTAAAAACCTAATCAAGAGAAAAATTCAACAAGCAAAAACAAGCAAGATCAAACTTTTAAACTCAAAATTCTAATTTCCAAAATTGGTTAGAATCAAACAATTTAGAATATGATATAGGACTTTTAGAAAGGAAGCTTTGTACGAAAGAAAACTTTCGCGAAAGGAAACTTTTCAAAAAAGAAAATTTTTTCACAAAAGGAAACTTTTCAATGAAGGAAACTTTTCAAGAAATGAAACTTTTCCAGAAAGAGAAACTTTAATATCTCATATTCATAAACCGCTACAGCTGCTGAGACTGGCGGGTTACTAGTTCAATAAGCTGCTTAATGACATCGTCCCTCCCGTCTGCAGCCCTACGCGGCCTTCTAACCATGATGTTAATCCTGTACACAACAACATCTACTGAGTCTAAACGAAACTATGAGGGTTCTAAAAAGACTTATAGTTGGTGGAGCACTCTCATGCAGCAGTTGGCGGTGTTAGATAATCCACTGAACGACGTCGACCCTGTGGCTCTGACACTTGTAGCAGTCCTCTTTTCCCACCTATTAACCGTCCCCTCTACTTTCCCCTAAGCGATGTGGGAATTATGACAGACCCTCTTGCCTTCACAATCTCAACCCTCCTTTTAGGAGCCCGACATCCTCGTCAGCCACACTTCCCACACTTCCGGTTGGGTAAAGACTCTGATACCATCTCTGTAGCACCCGACAGCAACGCCCCGAGAACCCATTTGGTTCCCGGTTCGCTCAGATATCACGCCAAACCACCCGTCTCTCCCGCTCGCCCAAATTGTATCAAAATATAATTTTTGTTTGAAAATGTTTTATAAAGATTTACGCAGCGGAAAACGACACCTGCGCGGAGGATGCATCATAAAAAAAACACATTTACTTTTGCTTTGTTAAGTTTAAAATAGATAAATAGAAAACCGGTCGACCCTTGTAAACGCCGGTCGACACCTGACTCGTTCTACATTCAAGGGTCGACATCTATATGCATAGGTCGGCACCTCGGTTGCGTCTGTTTACACAGATCGACACTTGCTTGCAGTGGTCGACATCCTAATTCTCTCTGTCCGTCCTAGTTGTACCTCACGGTCGACACCTCTCACCATTTGTACACTAACCGGTCGACACTTAAAGACACAGGTCGACACCTAGTTTGATTTTGTCCCCATAGGTCGACCCTCGCGGTCGACGTTTGCGTAGTTCGGTCGACACCTAGGCATACCAGTCGATACCTTGCACCAGCATCCTGAAACCATATTCAGAACTCAGCATAGAAACAAACGATGACAACCCCCGCCATTTAAAACCACAAATTTAAAATCTAGATTTTCAATCAAAATCTCTCAAGTAGTTTCAAAATACATCTACTAACATTTAAAATATTTGTTTATACATCAAAATCTATACACGAGTTTCCTATACACTTGACATGGACTCCTCAATAAATCCTCAAAACTCACCATACCCCAAAACACTCTCCACAGATCGGGTTGTCCTAACAAACTACACCCGCCGGTACATGGTAGCATGCCGCCTACTGCCTACTCGCCTTGGCTGGTCTCTCAGAACTCACCAGTAAGAATCTCTGCACCTACACCACAGAACCCAAAACATAATCCTAACGCTCAGTAAGTAGTGCAATATGAAGCGTAAAAACCGACAATGCAATCCTATCACATGCATTCTCTACATCCTCACTCCTGTTGTCACCACCTGTGCCGCGTTGTACAGCCACACCAGGGTGAGGCTGGACTCTCTCGCCACACCACCCACTAGAACGTCGCCACTATCTCGGTTTCTCCAGCAACGAGGCCCACAAGCTACACACACGTGTCACCCCACACAGCAACCATCCCAGGGTGAGGCTAGAAGCACTCGCTACACCACCTTCTGACATGTCGCCACCATCCCAGTTCCTCCATTAATGAGGCCAGAGTTACTCACCACCACACACACACCGGAGCTGCCGTCCTAGGGTGAAATTAGACGCACTCGCAACACCACCCCCTGACATGTCGCTACCATCCCGGTTCCTCTAGCGACGAGGCCATAGCTGCCCACACACACATCGTTCTCACCGCCACGCATCGCACTTCACGTTCGCACATTAAACTATGCTCAAATTCATTTTCGTTACACTTTTCAAAACATGATGCATGACTAAAACAAAATATGCAAAACATACAATCCATCCCTACCGTCCCATGGTGTAGGCCCATAAGGGCAATGCACATGCAAACACTACTTATCTGGCCTCTTGAGCTTCTCGAGTGATCGATGCATAGGTATTTAGGTTAGATGGGTGGTCAAGGCTATGGCCCACAGATAAATAAGAAAATGCTCGGTCCCTCTCTCTCTTATCCGCAATCTTCATCAAGTAAACTCAATCCGTTACAATTCAAAGTTGGTTGTACTAAATACCAATCCAATAAGAAGCTCTCTTGAAGGCCCGACCCCTTTTCTCCTAAAGGGCGCTCAACTCATCATTCAGATTCACCAATCAAGCTCGGTCCATACAATCGAATGGCATAATTTTTCTTCTTCAACATTTGAATTTCACAGCTCATTATCTCCATATGGACTCAAGGAAAATTACCATGCAAGGAATTCTCATCTACGGTCGAAGATTGGAGGAGCGTCCTCACCCACGGTCGAGATCTCTCCACATCTTCTTTTCCTTATTTTCTCAAAGCTAAACCCTTGGTCATTCTAGGATATTAAACATTATCAGTGGAGTTTGTAGGGACCTTTTTCAGATCAGTAAAATATCGTGTTTTTCTTAAGTCTCAAGAGCATCAAATCTAAAGGTAAGCATCAGTGGTTCTTGCCCGATTAGAGTTGTAGCCTCCATTACTTCATGCTAATTTATGGCTTGTAGTTCTTATCAACATCTTTCCTCTCCAAACCTTTAGTGGTTGGAAAATAGTAGGAAAGGTGAATCACTATAGCCCAAGTATCGTTGTCACTCTCCTTAGAAAGTGTCCATCCCCCGGAAGTGCTCGAGTTGCTTACCGGACCTGTCACGAGATTTCTCTTGCATAACTTTTACTTTTCTTCTTTTTTTTGCACGTTATTTTTAGAGCTTATTCGTGACTCATCATTTAAGATCTCCTCCAATTTTCACATCATTTGGATCTATTTTTTTTTATATATTTTGTGACTAATGAATTGATATGTTTATTGGATTTAGCTGAGAAGTATTAAACTTTGGATTTTGAGTTGTTTAACATATGATTGCAGGGTTGAATCATATCACCTGGGAGAGACCGGCACTAGACTAAAAATTTTGGTCTGGTCCCGATCCCTCTCACTAACAATTTTTTCATTCTTTCTAGTTCCTCCCACCAACAGTGACTATTTTTGCAGGGAAAAATCTATCAATTCAACCAAAACATATCCAACATAAACAGTTAAACATAAACAACCAAATATAAAATTAAACCACAGCCAAAATTCTATCAACAAAAAAATACACAAAATTCATTTACTATCCCAAAAATCACACATACAGTGAGTTGTGATTGAGCCAACTGTCGAGCACCGAGGACAGGCAATTGGTGAGCCCCGAGACTAGGCAAGAACGAGAACAGAGCTGAGCACTGAGGACAAGCCTAGCCACCGTGGATAGAGCCGAGCACCAACGAGGCGATGACAGAGGTGGGGCACAAAGCCGAGCATTGACGACAGGCCAGGCGAGCACGAGGCAAGTGCTGAGAAGGGAATGCCAGACTATGGTTGTAACACCCCGAGAACCCACACGTCCCCGGTGCGCTACAGTGCATCTACACACTACACACACACACACTAACACTTGACACAACTAACTCAATTCAATACCCCTTTCGTTTTCAAATCATTTTCAAAAGCACATTTGTGAGTATGAAAATTTTTCGACTCGATTCAAAAAAAAAAAACAACTCGCGTCCCGAAGAGGAAACACGAAGTCCTCAACATAAAACTACGCAGCGGAAAAGAAAACCATTTAAAAAAATTTGAGATAAAACGGTAAGAGTTGAAATCCTAGGAAAGAACCCCACGCTCCCCACGAACTACCCAGTCCGGTCCCAAGCACTCACGTCCCCACTCCGACACCCCGCGTACACCACCGCGGTGCCACAGGTGCCAACCCAACGTCGCTGTATCTCGCGCACGCTCACAGCGCCGCGTGCCCCACGCACCCTGCCTCTGTACAGCACGTCCGCGCGCACGCCCTCACCCGGCGTCGCATGACCCGTGTGCACCTATAG
>CM039517.1:18834311-18859073 GCA_022433055.1 Begonia peltatifolia | reverse complement strand
CCGTTGAAATATTTCTCAAAACTCCGACCGGGATTAAACTAAAAATTTCAAAAATAAAAATATAAAATTCGAAATTCCCGGGTTATTACAATGGTCGTCTGGCTGTTAGTCTGGGCGCAGTCGAGCAGCAGTCAAGTCGATGTGAGGCGACATGATTTGCGAAATGTAAAATTGCAAATTGCCCTTGGCCCGGTGGTTTTCACCAATTTTTTTTTAATTCTCGGTCTAGTCCAGATTTTTCAAGATTTCTAGGTGTGGACCGTTGATCATACCGAGAACCGATGGCATTTTCGGGTGTGGATTGAGGACCAAACCATGGTCCATCAACTTGGGACTGAAACTAGATCAAAATCGGTGGTCCAGTTCAGTTCTCGGTCCACGGGCCGGTTCTGCCCACGCCTAGTCTATATATACATAACTATTAGTGTTTGTATTTGGTTATTAATGAATGAAATAGCCACTTTTCCTTGAGAAGATAACTGAGTGTTTGGAAGACCCAAGGTAAGCCTCGGTGTGAGCTACACCCGTGAGGAGAGAATCTCCATTGCCCCAAGCCCAAGGTTGCTTGAAGACTCTTACTTTGGTTTTTTTTTTTCCACTCTTTTGAGAGTTGGAAAACAGCAATAGGTGGTCAAACCCTTTGCCTTAGGTTGCCTCTTCTTTCTTTGGAAAGAAGTGTCTGTCGAAAGCCATAACATTGACTTGTCGGACAACCTTCGATTTCTTTAGCACATTTTCTTTTCTACTTGATATTTTAAGGTGTTGATCATAAAACATATTGCAAGAGACCTTTAAAATTTCATTAGATTGGGAGCACATTTGCATCTTCAACTTTCTACTTATTTTAGAGGTATTCTCGGCCTAGCTTAGCACCTAGTTTCTAACTTGTGTGTTATTGTAGGTAGAACACAAGTCTTTGGAGACCATAATCGTGTCATGTGGTATCAAAGCCATGGTGGCTCCCCATGAGTGCTAGCTATCAACTTGGTTTGCTTTTTCAATCCCATTTATTTAGTTGCAAAGTAGTTTTCATCTTGGGTTATTGTCTTCCAACAAAAACCTTATCTTTTAATGCTATAGTTTGTTTTTTTATTACTGCTTTATTTGTGCTTATCTTTGGAAATTATCTTTATAGCACATTTTTATTTCTTGTCTGAATATGAGCATAAAGTTTTGTTTAAAAAACATGTCAATTGCTTGCTGTTTTAGGTAGTTAAATCTCAAGTATTCTTTTTTTGTGCACAAACCAAGAAGCATGAGATATAATCCAAAAATGTCGAGTTATATACTTATTTTCTTGCACCAATCTGCTTACTATATTTATGTGAAAGTATATGACACAAAACATTAACTTTGCATGAAAAGTTTGATTAATTAAAGTGCTGAAAACCGAGGACTTAAAGTATGCACCAAACTATTTTATGTGTTTAGTCAAAACCGAGATTACGTATGTTATGAATGTTCACCATTTGTTGTTTTTCTTTTAAGCACTTTGTTAATAATCATCCTCTGCATATTTAGTGCCTAATCAACTAGTTAAACATCACTTTAATTCAAATTAAGTTGAACCAAATCTGAGTTGTAAGTACCAAAGCTGTTTTCGCCCAAAATAGCCAAACCAAGAATGAAAAGTGCATAGTTTGAAAATAACTTTCCTCTTTTGTTATTTGGTGCTTTTTCACACTTGTTCTTGCATGTCACCTGAAGATGTACTTAACATTCCATAGCATTTTAGTCCTTATTTGCTTAATGTTAATATGACGCATCTTTTATGCCTAACATAAAGTTCCCAAAATTGTTTTCTTGTTAAGTGATTAAAACTGAGAATTGCTTATTGCTTTGTGTTTTGTTTACTATTTTTGAAATTATAGCTTGCATATTAGGTTATTTAGGCTTAGGACAAGGTGTTTGTGATCTGAAGCATGTGCCATTTACTGTGGAAAATGTGTTTAAAGTTGAACTTTGCTATTTTTTGGTAAAGCCTAAAAGTGAAAAGTGCACAACCTAAAATTACCTATTTTTGTGCATTTACTTTATGTCACTTTCAAGCATGTATTAGCTGAATATGTGCACCTAGAACTTGTTGTTTTATCTCATTTCAATCTTGTTTAAAGATCACATAAGTTATGTATCAACATAGGGCTGAAAACTTGCAAGTACACAAACACCAAACTGCACTTGTTTTTTATAATTGTTGTTTTATATCATTTGCATGCATGTTGGCTGAATCTTGTTGAGTTTAACTTTTATCTTTTGATTCAATTAGCTTGTTGTTTTTATTTATTAGTGTTTAGCTTTTATTTTACAAAAGAAAAAAAAAACAAAGTAGAAACCAAGAAAACAAAGCGTGCATGAAAACGTAATGTTAAAACTTGATTAAGTTATTTCCTTTATTTCTAACACTCTAGGATTAAGATATAACCTAATTGAGCATTTTCTTAAAACTTAGAAAAAATGAAAACTAGAAGTAGAAACACACGTGAACTCACCGTAGACCGAAACCAAAAACCATACTGGCACAAGGACATTCTCCAAACCGAGATTCATACCCACTAATAGGGAGAGTCTAGCATGCAAGGTCAACTAAATGGTTTAAGTGGAGGAGTTAGTAATTTAGGTCAACAACTTAGAGACCTCGACATGAAACATATAATGGAAAGGCTCAACAAGAATAATTCTAGAGAATCATCTAATGAAATCACACCAAGAATGAGACCCGAGAACCCTATGAGAACTAAATACCCTAGAAGAAGATATACGAACCAAGAACCTTCTGTGGATGAAGAAAGACCAAAAAATCTTAGAAAAAAGTTCCACGATTATGATTATTTTGATGAAAATGAGTGGACTCTAGATGAAGAGAAAAATTTCTGACCAAACCGTAGAAGAGACCAAGATGACCTTAGGAGCATTAAACTGCATGTTCTGTCATTGAATGGGACATGTGATGGAGATACATTCCTTGATTGGTTGGATAAAGTTGAGAAGGTCTTTGACTATCATGAATACTCAGATAAGGTCAAGATCCAACTAGTTTCTGTAAAACTATCTGGATATGTACAGTGGACCAATCTCAAGACCCAAAGACAAAAGATTGAAGATGAACCTATTACCTCATGGAGAGTTATGAGAACTCTCATGAAGAAGAGGTTTGTGCCAAGTCAATACAAATAAGAGCTATTCTTGCAGATGCACAATCTAAGAAAATGAACTTAGTCTGTTGAGGAGTACTTCACAGAATTTGATTAGTCTGTTGAGGAGTACCTCACGGAGTTCGAAACCCTCAAGATAAGAGGAAAAATGAAAGAACTAGAAGAGCAAGTTATTGCTAGGTTCATAAGAGGACTACTAGAGTTACATCCCTTAGAGTCTTTAGATAATATAGTCTATATGGATTTGAAAGTATAAAGACAAATCAAAAGAAAGAGGAAAGCCACTTTCAACCCCAAGTTCACCCTCAAACCATTCAAACCAAACAAACTGCTCACCAAGGCTGAAGGAAAGAGAGTTTTTCACTAGAAACATGCCTCCCAAGGACACAAACAATATGACCATAGTTCTTAAAGATTCCACAAGTAAACTCCTAGAAGATAATGCCAGAGGATTAAGTGCAAGAGAAATTAAGTCCTATAAGTGCCACGGTTTAGGACACTTCATCGCTCAATGCCCTAACAGACGAGTTATGATAATCCAGGAAGACACTAGAAAGTTTGTGAGCGAGGATGAACAAGAAGTTGAAGTAGATGAAGAAGTGAGTGAAGAGGAGAATGACTCTGAAGATGAAGTTGTTCATGCTCTCAATGGACCTTTACTTAGGTCAGGAGGCGAGTCCTCATTTCTAAGACTTCTGAAGGAGATTGCCAACAAGAAAACATCTTGCATAGTAGATGCATGGTCAAGGACAAACTATATTAAGTGATCATTGATGGAGGTAGCTATGTTAATGTAACCTCCAAAGAGATGTTTACTAAGCTAGGTCTAGAAACTAGTCTACACCCTTACCCTTACAAGCTTAAATGGTTGGACGATAGAGATGATGCCAAGGTGACCAAACAAGCGACCATAGAGTGTGCATTAGGCAAGTACAAGGATACAGTCCTTTGTGATGTAGTGTCGTTGAGTGCAAGTCGTTTACTCTTAGGTAGACCCTGGCAATATGACTATAAGGTCAACCATGATGGATTCACCAACTACTATTCCCTAAAGTTTAAAGGAAAAATTTTTAATTTAGCACCTACTACCCCTAAGCAGATAGCCAAAGATGATGCCATTAGAAAGAAAGAGAAGAACAAGACAAGTCTCTTCATGACAATGTAGGAATTGGAGGCATATGTCTTGAGAGGAGATCCCTTGGTATTGATAATGTTTAAAGATAGGATCATAAAATGAGGAGTTATACCTAACCTGTTAAGGACATACTCTATAAGTTCCAAGACGTCTTTTCTGAAGAACTCCGTCAAGGACTACCACCTCTTTAAGGTATTAAGTATTAAATTGATCTACAACCCGCGGCTATGCTACCTAATAGACCAGCATATAGAATGAACCCCAAAGAGACAAAGAAGCTACAAGATCAAGTGCATGAATTGATAGATAAGGGTTATATAAGAGAGTCTATGAGCCCGTGTGTTGTGCCTTCATTATTAGTTCCAAAGACAGATGAGACTATGAGGATGTGTGTAGATAGCCGAGCCATAAACCAAATCACTGTAAAGTATAGGTTTCCCATACCTAGGCTCGACGACATGTTCGATGAGCTTAGTGGAGCTTCAATTTTTTCCAAGGTGTACCTTAAGAGTAGTTACCACAGGATGAAGGAAGGAGATGAATGGAAGACGGCTGTTAAGATCAAGTATAAGATATTTGAATGGATGGTTATGTCATTCAGGTTATCAAATGCCCTTAGCACATTTATGCGTCTTATGCACTATGTATTTAAAGAATACTTAGGCAAGTTTATAGTTGTCTATTTTGATGATATATTGGTATATAGCCTGGACCTTCTCTAGTATCTTTTCCACTTAGTATACTCTTCCAGAGCCTTAGGCAAGCCAAGTTATTCGACAACCTTAGTAAGTGCTCGTTTGCACAAGACAAAGTTTACTTTTTAGGGTTTATAATATCAAAGAATGGCATGGAAGCCGACGAGAATAAGATCAAGGCCATTAAGGATTAGCCAACATCTATTAGAATATCCAAGGTCTGGAGTTTTCATTGATTAGCCTCATTTCATAAGTGATTTATCAAAGATTTTAGCTCAATAGTGACACCCATAATTGATTGTACAAAGAAGGGTAAAGAATTTGAATGGACTCCTAAATGCCAAAAGAGCTTTGAGATAATTAAAGACAACTTATGTCATTCCCTAGTGCTTGCACTACCTGACTTTAGCAAGGTATTTGAGATTAAAAGTGATGTCTCAGGAATAGGCATTGAAGTTGTACTTATGCAATATGGCAAACCGATTGCCTACTTTAGTGAAAAGATCAAAGGAGCAGCTCTTAATTACTCCACATACGATAAAGAATTTTATTATATTATTAGAGCCTTAGAACAACGGCAACATTACCTTCTATCAAAGGAATTTGTCATGAACATAAATCATCAAACTTTAAGACATATCAAGAGCCAACACAAGTTAAACAAGAGGCATGCCAAATGGGTAGAGTTTTTAGAGAGATTCCTTTATACCCTTAAGTACCTAAAGGGAGGAATAATGTTGTAGCTAATGCTTTCTCTAGAAAACACATCCTCTTGACTGAGTTAGGAACAAGATTTTTTAGATTAGAGTGGATCAAGGAGAAATATGAGACCGGCCCTGATTTTAGATCCTTCTTTAGCAAGTGCCTTAGTAAAGCTAAAGGAGAGTATCATATCAATGACGATTATCTTCTGAAAGAGAATAAATTATGTATCCCTCATGGAAGTTTAAGAAAGTGCATCGTAAAGGAAGGCCATAGTGGATGATTAGCCAGCCAATTCGAAGAGAAGAAAACCCTTGATGTGCTTAAAGAGCATTTCTACTGGCCCCACGTGATAAGAGATGTGTACCGAGTGGTAGAGAAATGTGTGATATGTAAAAAAGGTAAGAGAAAAGTCTTATCACAAGGATTATACATGACATTACTCGTTCCTAGTCTCCTTTGGGTTGAAGTCAGCATAGATTTCATATGCCAACGGACCGCAAAAAGCAAGGATTCAATTTTGGTGGTCGTTGATAAGTTTTCAAAGATAGCGCACTTTATTGCATGTGCCAAAATCGATGAGTCTATCCATAAAGCTGGCTTATTCTTTAAAGAGATTGTCTGACTGCATGGTATACCTCACTTAATAGTGTCAGATAGAGACACTAAATTCCTTAGTGTTTTTTGAACAACTCTTTGGAAGAAAATAAGAACCAAACTATGGTTTAGTAGATCTTTTCATCCACAAAATGATGGACATACTGGTGAATAAGACCCTAGGTACCATTTTGAGGAGTGTTATAGGTAAGAAATTATCGGATTAGGATACCCTATTACTAGCTTCAGAATTTGCTTACAACCGTAGTGTCTATTCTACCACCTAGCAAACACCCTTCAAGGTTACATATGGATTTAACCTTTCCACGTCTTTAGATCTTGTGCTTTTGCCTATTAAGGATATAGAACACAAGTTAAGAAGATGCATGAAACTATGAGTAAAGCCATTGCAACAAAGAATGAAGGCTACGTCAAGCAAGCCAATAAAGGACGCAAGGAAGTTATCTTTGATGGAGGAGATTTAGTTTAATTACACCTACGAAAAGAGAGGTTTCCAACCAAAGAGAAAGTTCAAGCTATTGCCTAGAGCTGATGGACCATTCACGGTGTTGGAGAGCATCAATAATAACGCCTATAAGTTGGGGCTACCAAGAGACTATGGAGTTTCAACTACTTTCAACGTCCAAGATCTCGCACCATACAAAAGCAATAAAGATGACATCGAGGAAGCTGAATTAAAGGATTTGTGGGCAAATCCTCAATCACTTGGGGATGATGATATACCTCAAAGGGCCATCACTCAATCACAAATTAAGGCACAAACATTATCAAATATATTCACTAATAAGCTTCATTATTTTGCAGATACTGATGACTATGAGGATCTCTTTGAAGACTTGGATTTGGAACAGATCTTAAAGGACATGGATCAATCTTTACATATGCTCACTTGGGAGCCAAAGATGGATGCACTTGAAGAGGAAATTTGTCTTCCCTAGAATTATTTTTTGTAACCAAACAATATTTATTTTACTTGTTTTGGTAAACTTTACCCACACTTGTATTTTTGTTGGCAAATATTGGCCTTATTGTAATTTTAACTAATGCATACATATTTAGGCAATAGGGTTAGATGAATGCTAGGTTAGATGATGGTTTGGAGTTGATTCAAAACACAAGTACATGAGAATGCATGAAGAAGCTTCGGCCATCAAGGATGATCACCACTTGGCGTCATTTTGAAGGTCGGGACCAATTACCCCTTTTGGTCAAGCCAAGGGCTGCCATTTGAAAATGCTTTGTTGAACTTTTTTGTCTTGGACATAGGCATGGATTGATGACTTGGCTGCCCTCTTCCATTGATCAATTGAAGCCAGCAAATCTCGGTCATCCAAAGGAGTTTGAAGACAACAACTTGAAGTTTTCTTCAACCGAACCTCCCAACGGTTCATTGAAGATTCAAAGCTCAACCAAACTCCCCAAAACCATCCTAGGTCTATATATACATGGCTATTTTTATTTATATTTGGTTGTTGATGAATAAAATAGCCACTTTTCCTTAAGGAGAGAATCGAGTACTTGGAAGACCCAATATGAGCTTAAGTGTGAGCTACAGCCGAGAGGTGAGTGCCTCCATTGCCTCAAGCCCAAGGTTGCTTGAAGGCTCTTATTTCCATCATCTTCTCCACTCTTTTGAGAGTTAGAAAACAGCAAGAGGTGGTCAAACCATTTGCCTTAGGTTGCTTCTTCTTTCCTTGGAAAGAAGTGCATGTCGATAGCCATAACATTGGCTTATCGAACAACCTTTGTTTTTTCAGCATATTTTCTTTTCTACTTGATATTTTCAAGTGATATTTTAAGGTGTTGATCCGCAAGCATATTGCAAAAGTCCTTTAAAATTTCATTAGATTTGAAGCACATTTGTATCTTCAACTTTCTACTTATTCAACGGTATTATCGGCCTAGCCGAGCACCAAGTTTCTAACTTGTATGTCATTGTGGATAAAACATGGGTCTTTGGAGACCACAACCGTGTCACAAGGTTTTTCAAATTTTTAGAAATTATAGTTATAATGTTCAAAATTAAATCTTATTTGTAAAATCAAATTGGAAAAAAATTTAGGATTTTCAAATTAGAGTTTTAAAATTAGAAATTTAAAATTTAGAGCATTACAATTTGGTATCAGAGCAACCAGGTTTATAAAATAGTTTTGTAAACTTATCTGTATGCTCATGTGCACCTGAAAGACTGTCGATCAGCAAATAAATATGTTTTAAATTTTATATTTTGATGAAAGTATGTTTGATAATTTTGTAGTACACTTTGAAGTAAGATATAAAGATAGAGTTTCTTAAATTACGTCTTTGTGATGTAGACTTATGGCCCCAGTCATAGAGGATTTAGAAATGAACGGGATGTTGTAATCGATCGAATGATGGATATGATGGAAATGCAAGCAAGGTAAATTGAACAGCTATCGCAGCCAACTAATGTTGCGGCCTAGGTAGATACTGCCAAGACTCAAGCCGTTAATATGCAATTCCAAATTTCTAATAGGCCTCGATTTACTGATATCTATTTTGATAGATTTAGAAGATTAGATCATCCAATTTGTAATGGAAATCTAGCAGATATGACACCGGCAGATAATTTGATCAGGACCATCAATAAGATTTTTAAGCATGCCAAGATGTCAAAGGAAGAGAAGACCATCAATAAAATTTTTAAGCATGCTAAGATTTCAGAGGAAGAGAAGGTAGATTGCTCGTCATCCATGTTTTGAATAGAGGAACGTTACTTGTGAGACTTTCCGAAGGTGATGCATCCAGTCACCACCATGACCTGCAAAAAGGTTCAAGAGTTATTCTATGAGAAAAATTTTACTGACTCTATGATGGATGCAAAAAGCATAGGAATTCATGGCTTTAAAGTATACATGAAGTGTAATTGATTACATGCACAAGTTTGAGTAATTTTCCTGTTATGGCCCTTATATAGTGGTAATGAGGTTATGAAGGTGAAGCAATTCATCCAAGGATTGAGAGTTAAGATATTCAAGGATATCCATCTTATCACTGCCAAAGACTCATCGTTTGTATTTGTGGTAGATAAAGCGTTGCGTGAGAAATGAGAGAAGGAGGTCATCAAAGTTCAAGAGTTTAGAAGGAGGTACAGTCATGAAACTCAAACCACAAGGAATAAAGTCCCGCAACGACAATAAGCTAGATCTAAGCGACCAATGATTAGCAGACCTGCTGAAGGACCCTCTAAATATGTTAAGAGGGAACCCAAGACTATGTCTAATATGCTCTTGTGTCCCTTATGCAAGAAGCCACATGCTGGAGAATGTTGTGCTCAAACAATGGCTTGTTTTAAGTGCGGTCAACAAGGGTATTTTTATTGTGGACTATCAAAATAATGGTAGAGAACAAATCAAAACGGCTACAAGAGTTTTTACCATGACCAAGGATGATGCTGAAAGGAATGCGATTGTTGTGACATGTTCGATTTTTATTTATGTCATAGCTTCTTGCATATTAATTGATTATGGAGCTACACACTCTTTTATATCCCTTTAACATGCTATGAAGTTAGAGAGCAAAGTAGAATCTCTAGAGTATAAATTAGGAGTAGCTACAACTTTGAGCAAAGTTATGTTTGCCAACTCTATTATTAGAAAATGTGATGTATGTATTGAGGAAAATTAATTGGAGGCTGATTTAATTATTTTGGCAATGCACGATTACAATATTATTCTTGCAATAGATTGGCTTACCAAGCACTATGCAACTATTGATAATCGCAAGAAGGTGGTAAAATTCAATTGCTAGAAAAAGAACCATTCTTTTTCTACGTAGACTCTAAAGGTTCGATAATTCTAGTAATATCAACTATGCGAGCTCAAAAATTATTGAATTTAGGATGAATTGGAATTCTGGGTAGTGATATATGTTTCGAACTTGAAGGAGTCACGACATTGGATAAGGTGTCGATAGTATGTGAATTTTTGGATGTCTTTCCTAATGACTTGAAAAAATTATCACCTACAAGAGAAATGGAATTCAGAATTGATATACTACCTAGAACGGCACCGATCTCTAAAACTCCTTATAGAATGACTCCAAATGAATTAAAGGAGTTAAAAACTCAACTTGATGATTTGCTAGAGGAAGGATTTATTCAACCGAGTTTCTCACCTTGGGGAGCACCAGTATTATTTGTGAAGAAAAAGGACGGGTCAATGAGGATGTGTATTGACTATTGAGAGCTCAGTAAAGTCACTATAAAAAATAAGTACCCATTGCTGAGAACTGATGATTTATTTAATCAATTAAAAGGAGCGGTAGTTTTCTAAAAAATTGGTCTCAAATCTGACTATTATCAGTTAAGAATTAAGGAAGATAATGTGTTTAAAATGACATTTCGCACAAGATATGGCCCCTTTGAATTTCGAGTTATGTCGTTTGGATTAAGTAATGCATCAGCCGCATTTATGGACTCAACGAATCGGATTTTCAAGACATTTTTAGATGATTTTATGATAGTCTTTATCGACGACATCCTGATATATTCGAAGAAGAAGGAGGAACATAAAGAACTCTTGAGGATTATTTTATCGACATTGAAACGTGAGAAGTTAAATGCAAAATTCTCCAAGTGTGAATTTTGGATGGAGAAAGTGGTTTTTCTCGGCCACATTGTTTCAAAAGAAGGTCAATGGATCCCGAAAAGATTGAAGCTGTTAGTAAATGGCCACAACCAAATAACGTATTTGAGATAATGAGTTTTCTTGGTCTTGCGAGTTATTATAAGAGATTTACAGAAGAATTTTCAAGATTAGCCAACTCGCTTACGAAACTAACCAAAAAGGTAATAAATATTTATAGATTGAAAAGTGCGAACAAAGTTTTTAAGAGTTAAAGAAGAGATTGATCTCGGCATCCATACTTACTATATCATCTGAATTAGGAAAATACGTGCTGTATATTGATGTTTCAAAGTATGAACTGGGATGTGTTCTGATATAAGAAGGAAAAGTTGTAGCTTATACCTCGAGACAATTAAAGAAATACGAGAAGAACTACCCAACTCATGATTTGGAGCTTGCAACTATGGTTAATGCATTGAAAATTTAGAGACACTATCTTTATGGAGAGAGAGATTATAAAAGTTTGAAGTATTTTCTAACTTAAAAGGATTTGAATACGAGACAACACAGATGGTTGAAGATAGTAAAAGACTATAACTGTGAGATTATTTACCATCCTGGTAAAGCTAATGTTGTAGGTAATGCGTTGAGTAGAATAGCATCGTCACAAGTTTCATCGTTGCAGCAGATTCCAAGAAAATTAACTAAGGAGATGCAAAAATCTGATATCAAAATTGTATCGTTTGGATTATTGGAAAGATTATTTGCTATGACGCTTCACTCAAGTTTGCTTGAGAAAATAAAGGATAACAACGTGGCGATACATTTATTTCCAAGGTGAAAGATGTGTTAGAGGCTGGAAAAGTGTCTGAATTCTCTATATCGGATGACATGATTATTCAGTTCAAAAAGAGATGGTGCATATTTGACGATGCAGGATTAAAAAGGGCTATATTAGAAGAGGCACACTCAATCCCCTATTCACTACATTCTGGTTCAACCAAAATGTATCGAGACTTGAAGCAGCATTACTGGTGGCGTGGATTGAAAGTGAATGTAGCTAAATTTGTCGAAAAATGTCTCACTAGTCAGCAAGTCAAAATGGAGCATCAGCAACCTGCTTGTACATTGCAACCACTCATGTTGCCTCAGTGGAAGTGAGACCATATTACTATGAACTTTCTGGTGAGACTTCCTAAGATAGTTAAGGGTCACGACTCTATTTAAGTTATAGTTGATCGACTTACCAAATTGGCACATTTTCTCCCTGTAAGAACTACATATACTATGGATCAGTATGCTCGGCTTTATGTTCAAAAGATTGTCAAACTTCATTGTACTCCCATCTCTATCGTGCCTAATCGAGATACATATTTCATCTCTAAATTTTGGATGAGTATGTAGAAAGCTATAGGTACTCAGTTAAACTTGAGTACAATTTTCATCCTTAGATAGATAGACAATCAGAAAGTATGATTCAAACCCTAAAGGATATGTTATGGGCTTGTGCTGGGAATTGGAGTAAAAACCTGTTACTAGTGGAGTTCACCTACAACAACAGTTATCAAGCTTCGATTGGAATCACACCCTATGAAACTTTATATGGAAGAAAGTGCGAATCTCCAGTGCATCAGGATGAAGTAGCTGAAGGAATAATTTTGAGACAGATTGCTGATATTGTTGCGTTAATCTGGAAAAGTTATGTTTATCGGAGAAGAAAAAAATTGGAGTTTACAATAGGGGATTCAGTTTTCTTGAGAGTCTCGTCAATGAGAGACGTGATGCATTTTGGAAAGAAAGAAAAGTGAAGCGCAATATTTATAAGCCCATTTGAAATCTCAAGAAAAGTAAGAGAAGTCGCTTATCAATTGAATTTGTCGGATTCATTTAAGCATGTGCACAATGTATTTAATGTCTCGATGTTGAAGAAATATGTTTTAGATTCCTCGCATGTCTTACCAAGGAGATCCTTAGACTTTTCAATCAATTCCAATTTGTCATACGAAGAAAAATCTATTCAAATTTTAGATTCAAAAGAATGAGAACTAAGGAATAAAAAGGTCTCGCTTGTCAATGTGCTATGGAGAAATTGAAACATCGAGGAAGCAACTTGGGAAAGAGAAGAAGACATGAGAAAAGACTATGCGTAGCTATTCAGGTAACAATTTAAATTCCGTGGATGAAATTTCTTTTAAGGAGAGGAGAATGTAACAATTTAGCATTTTTAATTTTAAATTCAAAATTTGAAATCCCCAAATAAAACCAAAATCTAAGATTTTAGCCCTAAATCTCTAAAGAATCAAAGTAAAATCCAATTCAACATTTTGTCGCCCCCAGAACTCTCTTAAAATCGGATTTTCTGTTAGTTGTAGCCTCTAAAGCCTCTAGAATTTTGATTGGGAATCAGATTTGCTATCTGGATTGAAAAATTTGCAAGGAAGCAGGTGTTCAGCAGAAAATCTGAATGAATTTTAGATTTGGGGGGATTGTTATGAACCTTCCCTATAAATTGAGAGGCTCAGTGAAGGTGAAGAGCACACCAGAGCTCTCCCTTGACTACACTCAAACAGCTCTCTATCTTTCTCTAGGCAAGAAGTCTTATCTTCGACCTTTGGTCTTTGGGCGCCACCTTATCATAACAACAACCTCCACTCGAGCAGTCGAGCTCTGAAAAACTTCCCTCGGTTGAAGTTGTCGCCACCTTCGAAGACAATCCTTTCTAGTGTTCGAGTGTGCACGACAAAGAAACCCGAAGAATAGTTAAGAAGGAGGAAAAAAGAAAGGGGTTCGAGTTTTCCTTTAAACCATGAACCAGTCAACTTAAAGAGGTCCAATCGAACCAGTTTAGCAAACTGAACCAATTGAGCAAAACTTGAATCAGTCCAATCAAACCAAATTCGGTCCAACTCAACTGGATCTGGCCCTAATTTCGACCAGAATTGACCCAAACTGAACCAGATTTCTTCTAGATCTTCATATTAGACCAAAAGGCTATCTGGAATGATCTGAATCTGAGCGAGGCGAGTTAAGAATAAACCGATAAGAAATATCTGCCTAAATCTTTTTGGGTGGATTTATTAAAGTGGGAATTTAATATCAAACACTTTGTTTAGGCAGGAAAAATTCCCAAAATCGTTTGAAACAATCCAAGTTGACCATATCCGACCTAAGAGTATACATAAGAAATTTATTTTAAAATATTTCTCAAATTAGATTTATCTAAGTGAGAATTTAATACCAAATATTTTATTCAGGCGGGATCTTGGAAAAATCTTGATAACCCTCAACTCTCGAAATCCAGGTAAGTGAAAATACCACGTTTTCAACATTTTGGCTACGACCCTAGATCACAAATTCTATGTTATTTTCTCTATAGCATTTTATTATTCAATTCTGATATTTTAATTCAACACGTATGTTTAGACATTGACATAGTATTGTTTTAAAAAAGATAAAATTGATAAGACATTTTCTATATGTATGAATATGATGGAATTGACGGAAAATATTTGATAGCAAAGCTTGAACGACAAGGAGATGAATAAGCATAAACAAAAACGAGATGGCTACTACTGAACGACAATAAGATGACTATGTCTGAACGAAAATGAGATGACAAAACCTGAACGACAATGAAATGAGTAAGTCCAAACGAAGGTTGAAAAATAAGTTTCCAACCAGTATATAAATGTTAAGTCAGGATTTGGCAAAACATAATGTTAATTTTGCACCTTCACGTGTTTTTGCTTATTGAATTATTGTCATAGTTTATAGTTTTGTAATGTAAGTGGCTTTTTATCTGAAAAAGAAATGACTATGTTGAGAACCTTCCAAAAGCAAGTAATATTTTTGGATTGAATTTAAATTAGTATGTTTCAGTTTTCGATGATATGTTATATGTTTATTGTAGTTGAAACCTTAAATAAACTATGTTGACTTAGTTGTTGATAAAGTTTTTACGAATTGTTTCAATTATGCATTTATTTTAATTTTGACTAATTTATTTAATATTTAAATGTTATTTTAAAAGTTTTTGCACATTTAATGATTTCATTCAAAATTAAGGACATTTAATGATTTCATTCAAAATTTTTCAAATGTTTGGAAATTATAGTTATAACGCTTGAAATTAAATATTATTTGTAAAATCAAATTTGGAAAAAATTTAATATTTTCAAATTAAGATTTTAAAATTTAAAATTTAAAATTTGGGACTCTACACGGAGACAATCACAATGGTAAGCTTTGATAAAATTGACAATGTTTCAAACACTATTTAAAGAATGTTTTATTGGTTGATTGTGCAATAAGGGTTATAAAATAATATTTAAATCTAAAATTTACTCGATTGATGATAGCAATGAGATTGTTTAAGCTCTAAAAAGAAAGATCATGTTACATTAAGGGGACATAAAAAGGTTATTCATAGGAGAAGCGTTCTCTGCTTCGAGTCAAAGCTTGAGACGGCTGGTTTGCAACGGGTTTGTGAGCAGGCTCTCAACGAAAGGCAGTGATGCTCGTTTTGTGTGATGTGGCCTGCATTTTATCTAAGGAAGGAGACACTACATTTGTCCCTTTTGTACGTGTGCAATGTCTTCTTAAGGATGAGAAAGAAGTGCAATGTCTTCTTAAATTGAGAAAAGTTGTTGGATGCGCAGTCGAGATATAAATGAACTCCGCGACACAGCTAACAATGAATTGCGTAAAGTAGATAAAAGACCCTCGTCAACTAAAAATCAACGCAGACAAACGCTAGAAAAAAAGATTATCCAAACAAGGAAGTCTCTATCACTCGTCGTCTCTAGAAATCAGAAGCCTGGGTCGAGGCCTCTCTCACGCATGAGCTAAGACCTATATATAATAAAGACAGTTCCAGCGTACGCTCGTGGAAGACCCTCTTTTTTCGCTAATTCATACATTGTTTGCTTCTCCCGAGGTCTCCTAGATTGAAGAAACCCTTCACAATAGCTCTTTTCATTCGATGAATAAGTAGGCTGCCCTTTTAAGCTGTCCCCTGGTTCATTTCAAAGATCCATCTTCCTTGCTTGTATTAATTAGCCACCAAATGTTCTCTCTCTTTTTGTATGTGCATTTTGACCCAAGAATTGTTATGGAAATAATATGTTAGTTAACTAGCTTGGGATGTGAGAGACAAGATAATTTATCACTCAATTTATCAGTGCCTTTAGTTTAATGATCTTGACCACTTTCCTATCCTTGATAGGTTCAAGTTAAGATACTAAACTTGCTGACCATTTGTCACGAGGAGCCGAGGCAAAATCCAAGAAGAATTCTTCAATTTTTAACTAGACTCGCCTCAATTAGGGTATTTCTGAAAGTATTTTATGCTTAGCCAAAATAAATATAACATAGGTCGTGCGTAAAGATTTTCATGAATGACAAGATAAATTTGTTGCCAAGATATTTTACCAACTCAATACATCTATACACTCAATTTGTAGTTGCACCGCTAGTAATGACCTTGCATTTGAGCTAGCAAATTCAGTCCACATAATCGACAATAATTTTGTAATATATGCCCAAAGAAAACATAAAACTCGTGCACAAAGAGTGAAACACTTATAATGGGTGTGACTTGTTTTAAGAGATATATTCTCAATAAAACCGAATACAACAATGGAATATAAATATTAAAAACTAAATGTAATGCATAAAGTCTTGTTCTTGGAACTGTATCCAACAAGTAAATGTAACCGAACCACTATGTATTATAGGAATAAATTTATACAATTAATATAATAATTCTATTTTGAGAATGAATTGACGTCTATTTCTATGGATTCTCTTGTTTGTCATTTCAACGATCAATAATTATTATATAATTTATAATCCTTACAAATTAATTATTCAATTAAAAATAAACAGTAGTCAAAGATAAAGATATAACACGAGACGTTACCATATTATAAATCTAACTCTTTTGGATTCTAAATGAAGGGTCAGTATATATATAATGACTATATCAATTGACACTTTAAGTAACTATGTTCTATAGTTCTAAAAATACAACTCTAATTTTAGTGAAATTATTTTAAAGTTAATAATTATATTAGTTGATATAAAAAAATTTATATTAATTAATAAAACATTATTAAAACTTAAAACTATAAGTCTTTTAGTCATTTTGTCACATTCTATAAATTAGTGATAAATTAATTTAATAGTTGAAAAATAAACAAAACGGATTAAATAATTAACTATAAATTAATTACTTAATGCACTTATATCATAAGACACATGGACAATAGTTGTCACAATTAATTTTAGTAACTTTGTAATACCTAGGATTTCTGTAACTGAATTTTAGTAAATTTGTGTTGGTAAACGGTAAAGTTTCGATCGGAATCGAGAACGGAGAATTTGTACTATTAGATAAAATATTATTTTGAACCTAATGGAGAAGAAAAAATTTTAGAAATTCGATCGGAAACTGACTGAATAGCCGTTTCGCTAAAATATTAAAATGTGAGGACAAAAAAGTAATTAGATTATTATTATTATTTTAATAAAAAAAATTATATACAGAAACATAATGGCTTCACGAAGGAAGTCATTCTGCTTCTGTTCTCTTTTCCTATCGCTTAGCGAAAGAGTGAGGGAGGGCTGAGCAACGAGCTGTGATTCACTGACGACCGACAAGAGAGAGGGACGTCGGCGTGTAGAGAACTCTGATGAGCTGAGAGGAGGAGCCGGTTCAGCCCTTTCCGTGCTAAAAACCGAAGGTAAACCCCTTATTTCGGTTTCAGTCAATCGAGTGTGAGGGCTTGGTGGTTTTTGAATTTTCTATTGATTGAATTAGGTTTCTGGGGTGATTAGGGGGTAGAAGTAATAGTGTGCTGGCAGAGGGTGATGAACTCTGAATTTTGAGAAGAACTGAGAGGATTGAGCTGTAAATTAAAGTTTTCTGGATTCAAAATCTCCAATGGTAGTTAGATTATGCTTCATAGGTTAGAGTGTGATAGATTTGTGAGAAATTGAGTGAGTTTTGTTGAGAAACCGAGAATGGAAATTTTGGGTATTTTAGTGTGAAATCCAGTTCTGTTTTTGGGAGTTTTAACCTAGCTACAGTTAATTGTTTTAAATTCTGTTTTGGTATGTTAAACTAGGTTATGAGTGGAGCGTTTAGCCTCTGGAATTGAGTGATTCCGACAATCGACGCAAAAGTTATGCGCGTTGGAAGTTAGGTTGATTTTGGCCGAAATTGGATTACCGAGCCGTCTGAGTTGGGCTTTGGTGGATTGCGTTATTAGTCGTAATTTTAGTACGTGGGATGGGTTGTGAGATGCGTTTTAATGTGAATTTTTATGTGATAGGTTGAACCCGAGGAAGTGATAGAAACGAGCACCACAGAGGATAAGATGCTAGGTAAGTAGTGTTTGCATGTGCATTGCCCTTACGGGCCTACACCATAGGACGGTAGGGTGGTATTGTGTGTTTTGCATGTTTTTGTTCAGTCATGCATCATGTTTTGAAAAATATAACGAAAATGAATTTGAACATGGTTTTATATACGAACGTGAAATGTGACGCGTGGTGGTGAGAATGATGTGTGTGTGGCAGCTTTGGCCCCGTTGCTAGAGGAACTGGGATGGTGGCAACGTACCAGGGGTGGTGTGGCGAGTGCATCCAGCCTCACCCTGGGATGGCTGCTGCAGTGTGTGTGTAGTGCTCAGCAACTCTAGCCCCGTTACTAGAGGAACGGGGACGGCGGTGTGTGCTAGAGGGTGCTGTGGCGAGCGCGTCCAGCCTCACCCTGTGATAATTGTGGTGTGTGGAGTGACGCGTGTGTACAGCTTTGTGGGACTCATTGCTAGAAGAACTAGGACGGCGGCGATGTGCCAGAGCGTGAGGTGGCGAGAGAGTCCAACCTCACCATGGTGCGGCAGTACAACGCAGCACAGATTACGACAACGTGAGTGATAATGTAGATACTGCATGTGATAGGATTGCATTGTCGGTTTTACTTTCATAATGCACTGCTTACTGAGCGTTAGACTTATGTTGTGTATTCTGTGGTGTATATACAAATATTCCTGCTGGTGAGTTACGAAAGCCCAAGAAGGATGAGTAGGCGGTTGGCGGCCTGCTACCGTGTGCCGACAGGTAGAGTTCGTCATGGCGGCCCGACCCGTGGAGTGAAGCCGAATGGTAGGTTCTGAGAGTTGTGTTTTGTAGAGTTCGTGTCGAGTATATAGATTTTGAGGCATAAGCGGGTTTGAACGTTTATAGTCGAGATTGGTGTATAGTCGTGTTTTGAAGGTACTCGTGGAAGGTTATCTTAAAAATACAGGTCTTCACTTTGTGGTTATCTTGTCTTACGGATGTTATAACCTCAATATATAAAGATGGGAAAACCTTGAATCAAAAGTTACAACCTCAATAGTAATGTATTGAAACTTTCATGTTGAAGAACTTGTTTTGATAGAAAATTGTATGTCTTTCATAGTGAGTTTAGGGAATCATTCTCTATACTCACGTAGATAGTCTAATGTGTTTCAACTTTTCCATCTCTCATTTATTATAAAATAAAAGTTGGTAGTCTTTGAAGAGTCAATAAAGGTTTGATTAATATCTGCAAGTTCAATCAAGAAAAATATTTGATTGAAAAATCGTGAGATCAACCAACGAAAAAGGTGATATCCTGAAATAATTGTAAAGATTTGATTAATACCCAGAAACTCAATCACTTGTAATCAAATGATTTATGGACAAAGAAATCTTCAATGAGGACTTTTAGAGCACAGACATAGGTAGTTTGACCGAACCTCATTAAAATATTTGTTTGCATTCTCTTGCCCTTCTCATTTTATTTTATTTTTACTGATTGCATATTACAATTAGTACATCTAAGTAAGAGAGAAAATACATAATTTGAATTTGCAAATAAATACAATTTTCATTGTATCGATTATTTGAATGTATTAATCTATTTACTGATTCTATGCAGCAAAAGATGAATTCACAATTAAGAACTCATTCAAAAAGCATTTAAGTATTGAAAATCACTTTGTTAGATCACTTTAAGAAGAAGTGCGGAATATCGGTCCCAAGCCATATGCAAAATGAAAGATCTGCAGACGTCCAGACATGAGAACTATTTTGGTTGCAAACACTTGTAAGAGACACCATATGTAATTTGCAGAAGCCCAATCTCAAAATAGTATTTTTTGAGCCCCAACTTGCAAACGCACACAACAGATGCAGACACTTGTAGTGGACACCAAAAGAATCTTGCGGATGTCTTGTTAGAAAAGAAATTGAAATTGATGCTTTTATGGACGTTTGGTCACAAAACGCAAACACCAAGAGCAAAAGTCTAGGAAATTACCTGCAGAGCTCATCGCCTTATTTATGTCACTAGCAGATAATTTAAGCTCCTCTGGATGAACAGAAGGGGCAACTAGTACTCGAGAACTTTGAATGTATCGATAAATAGAAACTCATTCCGTTGTGCTACACCACAAACAATACATTGAATTGCTGCCTGTTTACCTGCGTAGATTTGAGCCTTCGTTTTCGAGCTAGAAACCTAAAGGTGACACCCTTGAATATTCGTTAAAGATTTGAATAACACTCGCAAGTTCAATTAAGGAAATGATTCAATTGACACCCACAAGGTCAATCAAGGAGAAGAGTGATGTCCTGCAATAGATATAAAGATTTGATTGACGCTTAGAAACTCAGTCGCTTGTAACTCGAAAGGTTATAGAGAAAGAAATTTTCAATGAGGAGTTTTAGAGTGCGGACGTAGCTAGTTTGGTTGAACCGTATAAATAAATTTTTTTGCACTCTCTTTTCATTCTCTCTTTATTTTATTTTTATTACTTTCATATTAGAATTAACACATCTAAGTAAGAGGAAAATATATACGTTGAGTTTGCAAACAAATAGTAAGAGGAAAATATATACATTGAGTTTGGAAATTCTATAGTCCAAAGATGCAAAATGAGATTACATTTCAAATAAAGGTTTTAACGATTCTCACAACTGTTCAAGATAAATTGAGAATCGATACGCTAGTGCAAAAATGGGTGACAAAATCATTATTTGGATAGGTTCAAAAGTCAAACTACGTGAGAACTTTCTTCCATTATCAAGATAATGATGAATGATTTGAATACCAACATTACATCAAATCTTGCCATAAAAGCAAGAAACGAAGTTCTAAAACTTAAATCAAATCATGACAGTACATTAAGCTTACAGACTTACTTGGTAGGCTCTGCCGATAATGAGTCATATGTATTTAAAAGAATCGATATGTGTGTGGCTGCTTGCAAGACAAATTTGCTGCAGTGTGATAGACATATTATTTGTTTAAATGATTGTCATCTAAAAGACTCGTGTCCTGGTCAATTACTGACAGATGTTAGTATTGATGACAACAATGGAATATATTTTGTTGTTGTTGCCAATATGGGATCAGATTGTAAGAACTCATGGACATGATTTTTTAAATTATTAAAGGAAGATCGGCAAATTGAATTGGGATACGGATGGATATTTGTTTCGGATCGACAAAAAGTATAATGCATTTCTAGTTGTTCTTTCAAATATTGAGGCATTGTGATAGTTATATTTGTAGTAACCCGGGAATTTCGATTTTTAATTTTAATTTCTGGAATTTTTTTTTTTTTACTTAATCCCGGTCGGAGTTTCGAGAAATAGTTCAACGGGAAAGATTTACATTATAAGGCTCGAAGCCGACTTTTGCGATTAGTTTCAGAATTTAAAGTCGGGAGGTCGAGAAATTAACGAAATCACGGAAGATTTAAACACGTGAGGCAGTTTTGTAATTTGGTATTATATATATATATATATATATATATAAATAAAAAAAAATATAATAAAATGAATAACAACCGAATGGCTTCAATTTTTGAAGCCATTCGGCTGTTTACCGACGAGGCGAAGGGCGAGGGCAAACGACCGAGAGGAGAGCGGAATCGGGAGTTGGCGTCGACGATCAGTTGCCGTGGGTGGAAGGCCGGCGCGCAGGGTACTCCGGCGAGCTGTGGTCAGTTGGCGGCTCAATTTTCTGGACCAAAAACTTGACCGAGAAACAGGTAACCTTCCCCTGTTATCTTTGGTTTTTGCGGCCGATTATGGTCGGCATGCTCTGAACCAGACTCCCAAGGTCCGAGCGTGTAACCAGGGAGTCTGGAAGGGGGGCCTCAACCGCGTTAAGTGGCTGGCTTGGCCGAGTGCTCGGGTTGAAGGGAAAATCCCAGAAATTGTGTTGACTGCGGGGTTCGGGTCGAGTCTGAAACCACCGGTTTTTGCTCTGTTTATGCTTAGTTGGCTGGAATGTGGATGTTTAGTGAAGAGACTTGTAGCAATCGGGTGGATGACGGAAATTTGTTTATTTTGTGTAGAAACAGATTCGGTTTTTAACCATTTTGGCCTAGTTTTGGTTCATCGTTTTAAATTCTGTTTTTGTGGGTTAAAATAGATTGTTAAAGGAACGTATGGCCGCTGGAATCGTTCGATTCTGATATCCGACGCAAAAGTTATGCGCGTCGGAAGTTTAGGCCGAATTTTGGTCCAAATCAAATTTGCGAGCGTTTTTCATGGAAATTTGACGTGTGAGCGTATCATAGCCATTTCTGATGCATATAATTTGTTGGGAGTGAGTTTTGGTTAAAGGGAAGAGAAAATGTGAAATTTTAATAAAATGGCAGATTCGGTTATTGGCGTTTTTCGCCTATCTGCGGCCTACCGATTTAAAATCGGTCTTGGGATGTTAAACTAGGTTCCTAAGGGAACGTTTAGCCACTTGAATCGTTTGATTCCGTTGACGGACGCAAAAGTTATGCGCATCCGAACGTTGAGCTGGTATTCGACTAAACCAAACCAATGGACCGTTTTAGTTGGAATTTAATGAGTGTAGTTAGATAAGGTTATTTTTAGCTAATTGGTAAATGTTGGGAGAAATACTGATGAGAATTGGTTGTGTTTTAGGTTGAGGCTTCCTGTTGGCGAAGCTGTGTATCGAGCGAGCTTAGGACGCCAGGTAAGTAGTGCATGCATGTGTTTTGCCCAAGTGGGCCTACACTGTAGAACTTTAGTGTTTATGTGATTGATTGCGGTGTGTGTGCGTATTGTGTGACATGCATCATATTTTTTTTAAAACGGGAACGAAAATGATTTTTAGCATGTTTTGATGTATGAGGTGAGACGTGTGGCGGTGGTACCGCGGATCCCGCTAGTGTGCGGGCCGGTGCTTCACCAGTCGCGGATCCTACTCGAGGGGTGGGCCGGCTGGGCCGTCATGCGGCGTGAAAGTGTTGACGGTGAGGTTATGGGCAGTGGTACCGCGGATCCTACTAGTGTGTGGGCCGGTGCAACACCAGTCGCAGATCCTACTCGAGGGGTGGGCCGGCTGGGCTGTCGCGAAACGTGTGTGTGTGGCAACTGTGACCCCGTGCTGGGGAGGCTGGGACGGGGGCGACGTGTCAGGGTGTAGAGTGGCGCGAGGTACACCCTTACCCTGATGTGGTTGCCGTGTGGTGATGCGTGGGTGTAGCTTGTGGGCCTCGTTGCTGGGGAGTCCGGGACGGTGGCGACGTGTTAGGGTGTAGGGTGGCGTGAGGTTCCTCCTTACCCTGGTGCGGCTGCACTACGCGTCACAGATGTGACAACATGAGTGTGAGTGTAGAGACTGCATGTGATAGGATTGCATTGTCGACTTTTACTTTCATATCGCATTACTTACTGAGCGTTAGGCTTATGTTGTGTGTTCTGTGGTGTAGGTGCTGACGATACCGCTGGTGAGCCTCGAGTGCCTAGTCCTGAGGCGTAGGATGGTTGGCGGCGTGCGACTGTGGCACCGGATGGCGGACTTTTGTTAGGGCGACCCGACCCGTGGATATGGTAGGTTGTGGCCTGGTCGGTTTGTGAGTTTTCTTTCTTTTGCGGTGGTTATGTACGGAGGATGAGATTGATTGTTGTATATGCGTCAGTGTATAGGTGTATATGGAGTGCGTGTGATTTTGGTACGTACGCGGATATTTTCCATGTTAGAGTATGTTATTTCTCTATACTGGAGACTTTTTTTTCATTTGTATTTGACGGATTTTCGTCGCCTTCTTACTCTGATTTGGGTTGGGATGATTTCTCTGGATGATGGATAGGTAAATATTGTTGGATTTTGGTGAATTGTGTGCAGGGTTAAATTTTGGGGTAGGCAGTTTTTAGGCGGTACTCTGCCGAAATTTCGGGAGAGGGGTTGAGGTTCGAGAGGATACGAAATAGGTCAAGGTGTGTGTATAATGAATGCTAGAGGAGTTCATATGAGTGTGGATGTGCGGCGTGATCGCAGGTGCGCGTGGCACGCGGCTCTGTGGGTGCACACGGGTCATGCGGCGCCCGGTGAGGGCGTGCGCGCGGACGTGCTGTACAGAGGCAGGGTGCGTGGGGCACGCGGCGCTGTGAGCGTGTGCGAGATACTGCGACGTTGGGTTGGCACCTGTGGTACCGCGGTGGTGTACGCGGGGTGTCGGAGTGGGGACTTGAGTGCTTGGGACCGGACTGGGTAGTTCGTGGGGAGCGCGGGGTTCTTTCCTAGGATTTCAAGTCTTACCGTTTTATCTCAAATTGTTTTAAATGATTTTCTTTTTCCGCTGCGTAGTTTTATGTTGAGGACTTCGTGTTTCCTCTTCGGGACGCGAGTTATTTTTTTGAATCGAGTCGAAAAATTTTCATACTCACAAATGTGCTTTTGGAAAATGATTTGAAAACGAAAGGGGTATTGAATTGAGTTAGTTATGTCAAGTGTTAGTGTGTGTGTGTAGTGTGTAGATGCACGCACTGTAGCGCACCGGGGACGTGTGGGTTCTCGGGGTGTTACA
>CM039517.1:18784373-18829311 GCA_022433055.1 Begonia peltatifolia | reverse complement strand
CACGCACTGTAGCGCACCGGGGACGTGTGGGTTCTCGGGGTGTTACAATATTATTTTATGTTGACTCTTTTGTGTTTTCAAATATCAAGGGTTGTAGACTGCTGTGGAGCAAGAATTACTGTCCACTTTTTCGAGACAGAGTATATAGAGATGCAATGTGGAATACGGTCAAGATAACTACAACTTTTCATTTCAAGAGAGAAATGAAAAACTTATATCATATTAACCCTGATGCCCACACATATCTTCAAGCCACAAACCCTAGATATTGAACTATTCATGCATTTTCTTCAATACCCAAGTGTGAAATTGGATTAAATAAATTATGTAAGTCATTCAATGTAGTTCTATTACTTATCATAGACAAACTGATTCTGACCATATTCGAGATGACTCGAAAGTGCTTGATGATTAGGATTGTGAAACAATATGAGAAGTTAACTTCGTCAACAAAAGCCTTGTGTCCCTAGATAAAAAAAAAAAACTTGTGAAGTTAGAACGTGCAACTCGAAATTAGAGTGTTATGTTTGCAGGAGCTGCACGATTTGAGGTCAACAATGACAACGAACAATATATTTTTGACATGAATACATATGTGTGCAACTGTTACAAGTAGGAGATTATGGGAATCTTGTGTCTATTCCATTTCCTGCATTCATTTCATAAAACTAGCACTAGAAAATTATGTTGATCAATACTATCACCAGGGAACTTATCTATAGATGTACTCACCCTTCATTTATCCCCTTAGTGGCCAACATATGCAGGCGCTCGTACATAATATGAAGCAAATTCTTCCACCCATAAAAAAGCCTCAACCTAGTAAGCGAAAAAAGAAAAGAGTGCGAGATGTCAATGAGCCCACCAAGTTTGACAAGTACAAGGAAGAACTCAACGATTCTGTGTGGTATATGTCGGCATCAGAGGCATAATAGTCGCACTTGCCCTGACATAAGCTCCACTTTAGATGCTACTTTCACTTCTGCTTCGCAAGACACATTTATGGGTTTCTACACATTTGATAAAATTGAGTTACATTTCAACACATTTTGCTCATAAACACACTTCTATTATTTTCTAATATAGTTTTTATTATGTGCAGAAATTTTCTATACACTGCTGAAGTAGAAATGTATGACTATTCGGACAGTAGTTTATGTATTTATTATAATGTGTAATTTAGTGAGATAAAGTTATAAAAATGTGCAGAGTTTCCTTTGTTTTATAACTCCCCATAGCTAGCTTCTAGATAATTAAGTACCAGCATAGAGTAAAATCATAAAATAAAGTACAACTATACACCACATAATATAAACTAAATAACAAAAATAAACTAAAGTACAATTATACTATTCATAGCATAAACTAAAGTATAAACATAAAGTAAAGTATATAAAATGAAAAATAAAACATAAACTAAACTATAGTGAGACATCGTCATCATCTCGCTCCACCTAATTCATAAGGGTTTTCATCAGCTCTCTATAGAACTCAATTACCTTTCTATATGACACAATGAGCTATTTGACCCTACCTACGAGGAACTCTAATCTATGTTTCATCATGTCCCACAGACTAGCCGTCTAAGGGAATAATGGATGCGTGGTGGCGTCTTCCATAGGAATATCTACAGAGGTGTTGTAACACCCCGACAGCAACGACCTGAAAACTCCTTTAGTTTTCGGTTTGCTCTGATACCATACCGAACAACTCGTCTCTCCCTCTTACCCAATTTGTATCAAAATTTAATTCTTTTATTCGAAAACATTTTATAAAGACTTTCGCAATGGAAAACGACATCTGCGCAGAGGACTCATCATAAAAAAACACAATTATTTTTGTTTCGATAAGTTTTGAAACAGATAAATAGAAAACTGGTCGACCCCTGTAAACACCAGTCGACACCTGACTCGTTCTGCACCCAAGGGTCGACACCTATATACATAAGTCGGCACCTCGGTCGCCTCTATTTGCACAGGTCGACAGTTGCTTGGAGTGGTCGACACCCTGATCCTCTCTGTCCGTCCCGGTCAAACCTTGCGGTCGATACCTCTACATTCATCTCACAGAGCGGTCGACACTTGTCTTCACAGGTTGACACCTTAATCCCCTCTGCCTGCTCCGGTCGAACCTCGTGGTCGACACTTTTACGTTCATCACTCAGAGGGGTCGACACCTGCCTTCATAGATCGACATCTTAATTCTCTCTGCCCGCCCTGGTCGAACCTCGTGGTCGACACTCTCACTATTTTTATACTAACCGGTCGACACCTAAAGACACAGGTCGACACCTAGTTTGGTTCTGTCCCCGTAGGTCTACCCTGTCGGTCGACATTTGCCTAGTTCAGTCGACACCTAGGCATACCAGTCGACACCTTGTACCAGCAACCTAAAGAAAAAAAACTCAACCCAAAAGAAAACGAACGACGAAAAGCTTCAATCGATTAAACCATGAAATAAAACCTGGATTTTAAAATTCATAATCTCCCAAGTAGTTTCAAAATACGACTATACATCATCCCGACTATTAACGTTTAAAACCACCTTTACATCAAAATCTATACACGAATCCTATACACTTCACACGGACTCCACAATAAATCTTCAAAACTCACCATACCCTAAAACACTCTCCACGGGTCGGGTCGCCCTAACAAACTTCACGCCGGTACATGGTGGTATGCCGCCAAATGTCTGCTACTCTTGGCTAGGCTCAGGAAACTCACTCGCTGTATCTTCAATACCTACACCACAGAACACACGTCAGCCTAAGGCTTAGTAAGTAGTGGAAAAATAAACTTGAAAACTATCAATGCAATCCTAACACATACAGTCCATACTTTCTCACTCATGTTATCACACCATAACGCGTATTGCACGATCCTCATACTGACTTGGGAAGCAGATCAGGTTTTCCAAGTTGATTCTCTATCTGTGTCGAAGAGCGAATCATTTCCTTCGAGGCTTCGTCGTACAACCGCCCCAGGAAGTTGACCCTCAAGCCACACCATTCCTGACACGTCGCCACCGTCTCGGCTCAACCAGCAACGGGGCCCAAGAGTTGCACACGCATCTCATGTCAACAATCCTCTTACAGAGTTGGGAAGCGGATTAGGTTTCCCAAGTCAATTCTCTGTCTGCGTCGAAGGGTGAATCACTTCCTTCGAGGCCACGTAACCATTTTCCTCACCATTTACATATCACATCTCGCGTTCGTACTTAAAACCATGCTCAAATTCATTTTCGTTACACTTTTCAAAACATGATGTATGACTTAAACAAAACATGTGAAACACACAACACATGCAGCCATTCCTATCGTCCTATGGTGTAGGCCCATAAAGGCAACACACATTCATACACTACTCACCTGGCGTCCTTCACTTTTGTGGTGATCGGCCTCTGTCAATTTCTTTGGCTCAACCTATCACATTAAATTTCATCTCACAACTCATTCTACGTACTAAAATTACAACTACTAACTTAATCCATCAAAGCCAGACTAAAACGGCTCACTAACCCGATTCGGCTCTATTTCCGACCAACCTTCAAAAATTCATAACTAAACCAATACTCGTCCGATTTTGACGATTCAAAATACTACATATTTCATAAGACGTCTAGTTCCTAACAGTCTCATCCATTTCTCAATCCAACATTTACAGCTTGTCCGAATGTGGCCAAATAAAAACCGTTTTGAAACCCGAGTTTTTCGGCCATCCAAACCCCAATCTTTTCCATAAAAACCTATAACCTAGTCTTACTGTAACGCCCAAAATTTTTTGTTTAATAATTTTTTAGTTTACGTAACTGTAAATGGCAAACTTCTGGTCGGAATTAAGAAAGAAAAATTTAGCCGGTTAAGTAGAAGATTATTTTGAGGCTAATGGAGGAGAGAAAGTTTAAGAATCCAACCGGAATCGGACCGTATAATAGATTTGTTAAACGGTTAAAGGTTAAGGGTAAAATAATAATTAGGATTATTATTATTATTATTAAAAAAAAGAGAAGAAGAACACCATCGGTGCTCTCCCTCCCCAGCACCAAACCCTCCCTCACCCTCCCCTTCAGTTTTTCCCCTTCCCCTGCGTGAAGCCCTCGACGATTTTTCTCTATTCCTCTGTAAATCTTCAAATCTAAGGTAAATTTTAGTTAGTTCTTAGTATATAGTCAGTCCTCTAGTAATTTTGAGCTGTAAAAAGTGAAGTAGAGTGAGTAGTGGGTAATGGGTAGTGGGTAGTGGGTAGTGGGTAGTTTTAGTAAACCCTAAGAGAGAGATATGAAATTTGGAGGTTTAAGTCGGTTTGTATTCGTGTATTGATGTTTAAGTTAGGAGTAGGAATATATTTTGAGATTTATGAGGAAGATTGAAAGTTTGGATAGCCGAGTGCTCGAATTTTGAAACGGTTTCCGCTCGGTCACATATGACCAAGTTGTGAATGTCCAATTAGGAAATTGATGAGGCAATTAAAAACTAGACATCTTGTGGAGTCTGTAGCACTTTGAGTCGTCCAATTCGGACGAGGATTTGAGAAGTTATAAATTTCCAAAGTTGGTCAAAAATTGAGTTGGATTTCGAGTTTAGTAGAGAGTTTTGGTTTTGTACGAGTTATGACTTTTAAGCTAGGAATTTATAAATTGAACGAGATAGAACTGATAAATGTGTGATTTTATAAGTATTCTCAGTTAACGTGTGAAGTTACAAAGTGCGAGGAATTTCTAGGACGACAGGTAAGTAATGGATTGTTTGTTATTTGCCTTCAGCCCTACGCCATGAAACGATAGGGATGCTTGTTTGTTTTGACTGTTTGTTTTGTTAATTGGTCAGTCGATTTCGCATATGTGTGACATGCATCATGGTTTTGAATTACGAAAGAACGAGTTTTGAGTAGGTTTTGAATTGTGCATATGAAATGTAATCAGATAAGAAAAGATGCCACGTATGAGAACGCCTAGTCGTTAACGTGCTAGTAAGAAAGCACCCGAAGGTTGTCATTGATGAAAGTACGTAAGATAACATGGTCTGTAAACGCTTCGTCATTAACGTGCTAGTGAGAAAGCACTAGAGGGTTCTATAATCGATGTTAGGAGGAGATTTTGTATGGCCGTTCCGTGCGTGAGCACGATGTGTTTCTCTAATGTCGCTCTGTTGGTCATGGTTTGGTCATCTTGAGTGTGATAGAATGGGTGCCTACTTGACTCACACGTAAAAGTGGAAGATGAAAATGAAACAGAGTGTAGAAACTGTATGTGTTAGGGGTTGAGTTGTGGATTGCATTGTCGGTTTTACGTTTCATATTCCATACTTGCTAAGCATTAGGTTTATGTTTTGTGTTCCATGGTGTAATTGACGGCGAGCTCTCCGGTGAGTTGTTTGAGCATGGACATGACTAGGATGGCGGTTGGTGACGCATACGGTATGCCAGTGCAGGCAGCTTGTTGGGGCGACGTAACCATGGTGTGATAGGTTGTAGAATTTGTAAGCATTTTGTGTCGAACACTTGTGTATAATTGCGGATTGGTATTTTGAAGTATAGGAAAGTGTTTTTAAATCGTACGATCCCTTTTGATGAATGATTAAGATTGTCTTTTTACGTAAAAGGATTGTGTTTTGAAACTACTTGAAGAATTGTTGTCTTAAAAATACAAGTCTTTACTTCATGGTTTTAATCGTGGAAATTTTCATCGTTCATTTTCTTTCGAACTGGTGTTATTTTTATACTGTTGATGCAAAGTGTCGACCAAAATCCATAGGTGTCGATCGGTCAGTGTAAAATGGTATGCGAGTGTCAACCGCAGGGTTCGACTTGCGCAGGCAAAGCCGAAGTAAGTGTCGACCTATATTTGTAGGTGTCGACTGGTAGTGTAAAAATGGCAGTGGTGTCGACCGCGGGGGTCGACCTGCGCGGGCAAAGAGTATCAAGGTGTCGACCTATGAAAGCAGATTTCGACCGCTCTATGAAATTAGCGTAGAAGTGTCGACCGGTGTTCTCAGTGTCGACCGACGAGAAGACCCGAGAGAAACGTAGTATCACGACCCAAGTGTCGACCGATGCTTACTGGTGTCGAGCGGTATCTTTGTTTTATATTTCATAAAATGAAGTTTTATTCAAACTGATTTTAATCAAGTTTTCCGCTGCGATGTGAGTAAAATAGCAAACTGGGTCCAAGGTGGACCGGGACGCTACACTTACTTCCAGATTAAACACCAATACACGAATAAAAATCAAATATAAATCTCAAAATTCGTATCTCACTCTTAGGGTGCACCAAAACTACCCAATAAATCTCTGTAACTTCACTTTTAGTGCTCAAAACGCTAAGGAACTAGCTATCTACTCAAAAATTAATTAAAACTTACCGTAAATTTGAAGAAACAGAGAGGAATCATCGCTAGAAGGGAGAAATCACCGAGATGAGGGAAGGGTAGGTTTCCTTTTTTTTTGTGGGGGGGGGGGGGGTGGTGTTTAATAATAATAATAATAATTACTATATCGCCATCGTCCTTAAATCTTTTGACCAAACGGTCATTCAGTCTGTTTTCGATTAGATTTTTATAAATTTCTCTTCTCCAATGGTCTCGAAATAATCCTTTATTTACTAGTACAAATTCTCCGCTCTCGATTGCAACTAAAACTTCGCTGTTTACCAATACAAAATTCTTAAAATTAATTATTTTAACGAAAATTCTGAATATTACAAGTGTGTGCCAAGAAAAAATTAGGTTTTTCGAAAGTAGGGGGTGGAAAAGGGGTCGATTTTTATTTAATGTTAGGAATCAGCTTCCGTTCCTGAGAAAAGACCTCCCGCTCTCAAAATTATAACTGAGAACGGGTGGTCACCACCTTATATCAAAGCCTTGTATTCAAACACAATGTTTAAGAATGGGTTGTCATGTCGGGACGGAGACCCCCCGTTCTCACCCCTCAAAAATTAGGGCACAAAATGGGGCTCCCCGTCCCAAAACAACCATGTTCCTAAACATTTCGCTTGAGAACGGGGTTCATTTTGAAGTGATGACCCCCGTTCCTGACCACCCTAAAAAATGTAGAGGCATGGAACGAGAGGCCGTTTCAGGGAGATGACCCATCGTTCCCGACCACCTTCTAAAATGGAGAAGCAGGTAACATGAGGTCGTTCCGAGGACCTCATTCTTGAATCACATTCGGTGCACGTTGAACAGGGGGTCTCCACCCCCAACATCAACCCATCGACCCATATGTTTAGTGTCACGTAAGCATTCAATATACTAGGAGGTGGTCAGCCCCTGTTGACTGGGTAAATTCAGAATGGGGGATTATCAGCCTCTATAAGGTTTGATTTGTAATATTTTAGATAATTTAAGATTTTAGTTATTAAAATTTTTAATTGAGAGGGTATTTCAAATTAACCCTATAATTTAAAGTTCAAATTGATTTTTACCCATAATTTCATCACTTTTTAGTAGTTTATAAAAAATTATGATTTTTGAACATTGTGTAAATAGATTAACAAGAAAACAGATTTCATCTATTTAATAAAAATTTATGGGGATAGTCATTTACATTATTCTACTCAAATACATATATAAAGAGAAATAGTAGTAAAAAGTTTAAGATCTATGTAATATGGGAGGGCACGCGCACGTAAGATCTGGTTCTACCCTGGAACCAAGATCGAACTGTGAGCACGTGGTTTTTAGTAGAGATGATAAACGAGTCGGTCGAGCTAAGCTGAGCCATAAGTAATTTGGCTCACCGAGGCTAACGAATTTAACGAGCCGAATCTGAAAAAATTTCAACCCCAGCCAATTTGCAAGCCACGAATTAAACGAGTCGACATGAGCCGGATCAACGAGCCTAACGAGTCAATCATATATAAATATTTATCCTTGCGATCCCCCAGGAGACGAACAACGGTCATTTAACTGTTACTAGTGTGGGCTAGACTCGAGAGCCTATCCTGCCAAGCCAACGAGCTAGCGCATTTAGGGACTGTCTGGTTCTGTCCTTTGCGGGCGCGTAAATCTAGCCCCTGGGTTCAGCTTGGCTCGGCCTGCTACTGTAGCTCGCGAGCCTGCCCGTTAAACAAATCTAGTTCTTAGGTAGCACAACTGTGAGGTTCCAAATAATGGAATTGAGTTCTGTCTGATTTTCATTGTATACATTAGACAAACAACTAAAACAATAAATTCTTCCCATTACTTATTCACCAATGACAAAATATATCTACTATAAAAAAATTCTAAACATTGTAATATCAAAATATTCTAAGCATCTATTACCAATCATAATTCCAAACCATCAATTCCCAACCATGATTCAAAACCATGAATTACAAACTATAATTGCAATCATCAACGTACTTTAAACATCAATTTAACAATTTATAAACGTACTTTTGCTCACTTTAGGTTTAAAAATAAATGTATTTTGGTTAGTCTAAATTTTTGAAAACTTTTTTCATATTTTCATATATTTTATCAAACTTCGAGTCTCGTATTTTTATGAATGGACTGCATAATTTTGGACACAACAATAACATTTAGCTTTACCAATATTTAGTATCTTGCTATAATGAGCCCAAACTAGAGCTGAATTATTTTTGCATCATCAATGCAAATTTTAACTATGAAAAGAATTCATCCTACAATAACATAATAATAACACAATGTTGATGCGCAACAAACTATACTAATCCAAAAATCAAACTAATCGACCTACAAATCTGAACCCGGACCGGACCAATCGTTCTGACCACCGGTGCTCTGTCCCGCACCTCGTTACATACTTAAAAGATAGAAGCAAAAAAGGGGATTAATATGTTTAGTATATATGAAATATGGGATGGGAGATAGATCTGAAAAAAGTCATTATCAGCGAGCAAATAAAGTGAATGTCCTAATCCCTTTCATGTGACAACTTGTTTAATCATCCCCCAAAATCTGCGATTTTTGCTGCAGAAATGACAGAAACCCTAATCCATTACCGCTAAATCCAAACAATATTTCCATAAAAAAGAAAAGGATGAACATCTCAGCTGGTTTGCTTCGTTGGCCTTCCATGAAAACCAGCTCTCCACGAGCATTTCTCAAAAGACGGGGTTTTCTGAGGACCACTTTTCATTTAATCATCCATCCATTCACTCATCTCTCTCTCTCGACCTTAGCTTTTTCCCATCACCGCTCTCCACATTAATACTTCTCAGCTTTCATGGCCTCCCATGTTCACTATTTCCATCCTCTTTCTCCATGAAAGGTAGCCGTGATTAAAGTTATTACGACCCATTTGAGGAGCACATGTAATAGCACAATGCATTCATTCAAGTTCTTCATATTTTTTTATGAGATTCTATAAGTGCACCAACTTTTTTCACTGCAGTTACCTTTTCTGCAGCGACACAAAGCAATGAATGAGAGAGAAAATGACATATAGTTACTAATTGTTCTAGCGGTAGAGAGAGAATTTTTAATTTCAAATTTACTTTGTGAACAAAAATTTACATGCAACAATCCCAAAATTAATTGAAGACTGAATTTATAGTTTGTCTTGGAGCCGAAAAGTGTCTGAGATACGTTGAAACGAAAGACAAAAGGAAAAAGAGAGAGCAAGATGGCATCACAGACGTAAGCAGACAGCATATTCATTGTTCTTTCTTTTCATCTCGGTTTCTGAACTTGCCCACGTAAAATGTTTGAAAAGTTATATTTACAATCATAGAAATGGCTTCATTTTTCTAAATCATAACGCTTCATCTCCTACTCTAAGTCATAACCTACCTTAAACAAACTTCAAATAGTTATCTCCTGCTAAATTAAATGATCAAATGGGTCAAAAAAATCAATCAATTCTTCTTATTCATCTGCCTCTCTCAAAACTACTAATTCTTCCAAACCAGTTCATTTGGGCAGATCGAGATTGGAGTTGGAACAATTTGCTTCTCTCTCTACCATGAATCGTGACATCTCACGCAGCACTCTGTGGTCGACATAGTGCCCTCCTTCTCTATGGTACGTGGATAGGTCATTTTCCCACGCACAAGCTAAAATGAGGTGATATCCTTGTCTTACTTGCCAAGTAATAATAGGGTTGGATTGAGTAGATGAATAATTGATTAATAAACGAATATTTGAAGTGTTTTTATTGGAGGAGAAAAGGAAATTAAATGAGGGTGGCCAATTAAAGCGAGTGTCACATTTGGATGATACGAGTTTTCCTACTTGACCCCCAGGCAAAGGAAATGCGCCTACCCACAAAAGTGTATTGATTACTCCACTCTCTCCTTTTCCACTTTTAATTATCATCCATATCTCATCATTTTCCTCTATTGTATTAGTGATATATCCCAACATTTGTTCAAGTACAATATATTTTTATTACTTTTGGTGGTCTAAAGTTTGTCGTCTCAACTAGTTTATTATAATCTCAGTTTTCTCAATTAAGTCTTTGTAATTTCATTTCATTTTAAATGATTTTATCATTGCATTTAGTGTCTCTAATTTCGTGTCCATAATTAATAAATATGTTACTCTATTGGTTTGCCTCTCTATTTAGAAGACATTTCATTTCATTTCATTTTAGAGTATTTTCCGTGTCGATGATATTTACGATTCTATCAATTTTGATTATTAAAGAGTCAAAGTCACTCGGATTGTGTCGTCAATTAGTTTGGTAAAATCGTATATTTTTCTCAAAAACATTAAGTCTCAAGATTAATTATTCTTATTATTGTTTATTCTAGAAAATCCATTATTTGATAGTGAAAAATTATATCAGATTTTTATCTCGCGGATATAGCCACATTGCCAAACTATATTAAATTCACTATCTTGTTATATTATGCTTTTATTTTGCGACGTATTATTAATTGAAATAATAATCTATTTTTAATCACATAGATGGAAAAATGAATTTAATTGTTTAGTGATCGAATTTTATAGACTGTTTTCCCAACAAGTGGTATGAGAGTCTTATTTCTAGATAGTCAAATCTAGTCAAATTTCATCATAGTTAATAAAGTTTGTGATTTTATATATTCTTTTTGGATTTCCTCTGTGAATTAAAATGACTTATGATTTTAGTTTGATGATAAAATTAAAATCTGAGAATTATTATACGTGGAAACCTATAATGAAAGATATGTTTTTTGTAAAAATTTTCATATACCTAATTAATGGGACACAACAAGACGAAGAGGCAAGACAAATAAAGATTGGGTATTGATCCATAAAAAATGTGTAGTTTATATCAAACGTTGAGTTAATGCAAGTGTGTTACAAAGCATTGCTATAGCAAGTACAGCAGATCCACTGTGAAGAAAACTATAGTCATTGTTTGAAAGTTGGAATGCTCAAAAAAGCTCTTCTGGTTAAAAAACTTGTCAATTTGAAATACATAGATGAACGTATAATCAATGAACACATGAGCAAGTTTCAAGGTTTAGTGAATCAACTGTTGGGTATGTGTATCACATTAGATGATGAATTACCAGTTTTGTTTTTGTTTAGTTATATGTCAATTAGTGGAGAAACACTCGTGGTTACCATTAGCAACTTTGCAATAAATAGTAAATTAACTCTATATATGAAGATAGAAGAAAGGATTAGAGAGCTCTACGCTAGTAGTGATTATGGTCAAGTAACAATGGAAAACCATGGTGTATAAGAGATGGTGGGAATTGGTGATATTAATCTAGAAATCAATTATGTAAGTTAGATGACGAAGGATGGTGATGGTAAACGAAAGTTCACAAAAGGTTCCCTAATTATAGCCAAATGAAAGAAAATTAATATTTTTTACTATATATAGAAAAATTTACAAAAAAGAAATAAGGGTAACTATCGATTTTAACTTTGTACTATGCATATTATTTCCATTAGCCCCCTGTACTAAATACACCGACAAAGCAAATTCTGTATTTTGATTTTGTTATCAGTTTTGATATTTCATCAACAAATTTTTTTAAATACTCATTTAAGAAACTACCAAACGATATTGGTTTTACTTGAAATTTTTACCACATATTCACTAGTTAATGAGAAAATAATCTGGAAATTGTCGTATTTGTTAACATATGTACGATTTATTGTAATTTTATTTTATTAATTTATAAAATATTATAATAAATCATACAAGTTTTAGAAAATCACAAAAAAAATTTTGATTATCTACTCATGATGTGATGAACATATGAAAAAAATTTCAAATAAATCCAATATCTTTTGATATTTGTTTAAAAATTAATTTATAAAGCAAAGAAAAAGCTGAAATTAATTTTAAAAAAATATCCAAAGATATTGGATTTATTTGACAATTGTTTCACATGTTTACCAAATCATGGGTAGATAATAGAAGAAATTGCGTAATTTTCTAAAACTTGTATAATTTATTATAATATTTTTATAAATTATTAAAATAAAATTATAATAAATCGTACATGTGTTAAAAAATCACAATAATTTTCAAATTATCTTTTAATTACGTAGTGAACTTGTGGTATCAAATGAATCAAATATCGTTTGGGAATTATTTAAATAAGAGTTTAACGAAATTTTTGATTTAAGGTTAAAACTGATAACAGAATGAAAGTATAGGGGGCTAACGGAAACAGAAAGTACAATATCATTCTTTTTTTTTATGGAAGGTTAAGAGCCATATTAATCTTAAGAAGACTTTGCAAAAAAATTCTTGTCAAAATGAGGTGGTAGAAAGAACGAATAGAATGAGTTGGATGATAAAGTCAAAAAGTGTAGTTTCTCAAGTTATTTACACGACGAGTCTAAGTACAAATTTTGAAATTAAATTATTGAAAAGTTAGTAAGAAGCAGAGATATTATTTTCTTGCAAAATCATTTAATTGTAAATGATAAGCCAGAGAGATCTCACTCAGTTTTAGAATTTATTGCTAGTTTGGATCCAGTTAGCACACTTTATTAGTTGAGAATTATGGGGGAGTAAAAAAGGAAGACCATGTTGATATTATTGATCAGGATATTTGAATAGATGATGGTCTCAATCGATTGATCAAATTGAGAAGATTCTTCGGCATTAGTGTCAGAAAGAAGATCAACAAAAGATAGTTTTCGATAACTTACCAAGAAGCTATGCGTCAGGAACAAAAGACATAATGACAAAAATTCATAAAAGAGAAAATAAATTTTTTGCATGAGAATCATACATATGAATTCATTTTTCTGACTGCAAGCGAGCTTTGAAATATAAATGAGTTTACGAGTTGAAGTCTGATGATATTGCTCACAGCTGAGATATAAAGTTAGATTAGTGGTGAAATGATACAATCAGCAGAAAATGTTGATTTTGATGAAATTTACTCTCTAATTGTGAAGATGACATTTCTCAACATAGTTATGGGTTTAGCTACTTGTTTAAATATCGAGATTCTACAACTTGATATGAAAATTGTATTTCTTCATGGAGATTTGGAAGAAAAAATACATTGAACAATGAGAGGGGTTCAAGTTAAATGACATTTTGTTTCTAGACTAAAGAAAAACTTGTATGGCTTGAAGAAAGGACTCAGATACTGGTGCAAGAAATTTGAATATTCCATCACAAGTCAAGGATTCAACATTACTTATTCTGACCACTGTGTATTTACGAAAACAAATGCTAGTGATGATTTTATCATTCTACTATCATACATAGATTATATGTTAATTGTGGGTCAAGAAGTCAAGAAGATTGATATGTTGAGAACGAACAATAGATCTTTTGTGATAGACTTGAACCTATTAAAAATAATTTTGAGTATAAAAATTACTCACAACAAAAAAAAATAGAATATTGTGGTTATGTCAGAAAAAGTTCATTGAAAAAGTACTTTAGAGATTTAATATGAGCAATGCAAAAGTAGTTTCTTCTCCAAGTTATAAAGAGAAAGAAGTTATGAGTAAAATACATTTTGCATCAACAATGAATAGTTTGATATATGCTATGGTGTGCATGCGACTAGATATTATTCATGTCGTCAGAGTAGTTAGCTGATTTCTTTCTAATTTAAGAAGAAAACATTGATTAATAGTTAAATAAATTTTTATATATCTTAAAGGTACTACAAAAAACATGTTTAAATTGCTAAAATACATTGCTTTATGGACAACAACAACAATATTTTTAGCTATTACTAAAACTTGTAAGAAAGTTTTGTAAATAAAAAAGTTCCTACAGAAGTTAGAAATTTCGCAAGAAAAAATATGTTTTTCACTGTGACAAGTTTTATTCACCTTTACAAGAATCCAACGTTCCATGCAAGATCCAAATATATTGATATTCGATATTATTGGGCGCGAGATAAAGTACAAACACATGAGTTGTTTGTTGATGAAATTCAAACCGATTTAAATAGGTATGATATGATGACAAAACCATCGCTTAAGAAGAAGCTTGAGAGTTGGAAACGGAAACCAAGAATGGTGAAGCCCTTCGTATGAGATAAGAGGAGGAGATTTGTTTGGTTCCACCTCTATTTTGAAATGGACCCACAAGATGAAAAAATAAATAGAAAAAAAGATAAGTAGGTGTTTTAAAAAGGAATCGAAGAGAAAGAATTAAAAGTGAGATTTTGCTAGAGAGAGAAAAAAAAAGACATTTTTTTCTTCGCACTTTTCCAGTCATTGCATGCAAGATCGAACGATCGATTCTTCTCTGTTTTAGTTAAGATTTCAAAATGTTCTTTTTGCTAACGAGTTCTACAAGTCTACATTTTCAATTATTAAATAAATAAAGTTACTCGGGTTACGTCGTTAGTCAGTTAGGTAAAATCACTCTATTTTTCTCTTATTTGCTGAAAATATTAATTATCAAGATTAATTACTGAGAGAATTATGTATACTCATTATTTGATTGTGAAAAATTATATTAAACTTTGATCCCGTGAACATTGTCGAACTATGTTAAATTCAGTGTTTCGTTATTTTAACTTTAGCTTGTTGCATATTATTAATTGTCACAATAATTTATTTTTAATCATACAAGGAGAGAAAAATAAATTTATCTACTATATAATTGAATTTTATAGATCATGCTCTCAATAGAATCAATAAAAATAAGAGAAAAGTTCAATTCAAACCCTATCTTATGAGATTATTTGGTTTCCAACAATTTTTTGCCCAATCAGACCCTATACCGTATACGCCGTTTGCAATTTAAATCTTTCCATTAAATTGATAACATGCAGAGCACATGATCTTCTTTTTTATATTTGAAAATTCTAAAAATTATAAAGTTATAAATTTATTTAAAAAAATAATAAATGATATTCAATTTATTTAAAATTTTTACCTCATATTTATCACATTATGGGAAGATAATATAAAAATTTTCGTTATTTTCTAATACTTGTATGATTTATTAGAATTATTTTATAAACTAATTAATTAAAATTATAATAAATCGTACGAGTGTTAGAAAATGACAAAAATTTTCAAATTATCTTCTTTTAATGTGCTGAATATGTGATAAAAATTTCAAATAAATTGAATATCATTGTTTGTCATGGACATGTGAGAAGACAGTCTGTTCAATTGGATAAGTTGTTCTCTCACGCTAAATGATAAATTAATTTAAAAAAAAAAAGAAACGATATTCAATTTATTTGAAATTTTTATCACATATTCAACCCAATATAAGAAGATAATTTAAAAATTTTCGTAATTTTCTAGCACTTGTACAATTTATTATAATTTTAAATAATTAGTTTATAAAATAATTATAATAAATCATACAATTATTAAAAAATCACTAAAAGTTTCAGATTATCTACTCATAATGTAATAAAAATTTCAATTAAATTAAATATAATTTATTATTTTTTTTAAAATTAATTTATAATTTTAGAATTTTTAGAATTTGTAAATATAAAAAGAATATCATATGCTCTGCACGTGATCATTTTATTAAAAAAATTTAAATTACAAATAACGTATATGATAGTCTGATTGAAAAAAAAAAACGTTAGAAACCAAATGACAAATTACTCCATACAATAAGATCTGAATTGAACTTTCCTTACAAATAAGATTTCCTAACCTATGTCGTAAAATTAATTGACAAAATTAAATTGGAAGAAAGTTTAAAAACGAAATTGAAACAATGCACACATTATGTGACGCGAATTATCGCTAGAATCTGTCAATGTTTGTCGTCTTAAACACTAATAATAAAAAATAACAACAGATATGACGTTATTGTAAATAAAATTTTGAGTAAGGCGCGCCCTACTTAAAGTTTTGCTGACGAGATAATATAAAGCCGACCGTTAGAAGCTAGAAAGGCTTTTTGTGCTTTTGTTTTTAGTTTCTAAAACTGAAGTAATAGTTCCACGCGCATTACGTCGCACGCGCACTACCCCGTGCATCTACGCCCGGCGAGTGAGTATACTCTTTAAAACTACCCAGGCGCGTTGTGTAGTATTTGCAGAAGACATGTTTTTTCTTTTTTAATGAAAAAATTAGAGTTTTTGTTTCATCTTCTTCTCTTTTGAAATCGACTCCGAAAAAATAATACCGTTCCTCGTTTCGGCTGCCATTTTCTCTCTCCCCTTCTGTCTCTCTCTCTCTCTCTCTGCAATTCTTAACTTTTTCCCTCTCTCAGACTCTCCCAGCGTTGGACCAGAGGCAAGAACGTCTTCTAAGATTAAACAAAGCAGACCCCATTGTAGATTGAAGGCTCTACGACTGTAAAAAAAAACTAGCTTGGGATTTCAGACTCATACGAGAGAGAGAGAGAGAGAGAGAGAGAGAGAGAGAGAGAGATACCATCAATGGTTGCTGGAAAAGTGAAGGTGGCAATGGGGCTGCAAAAGTCGCCGGCTAATTGTCATAAAAAGCCTGAAACTCCAACTCAAACGCGATCGCCATCGCCATCGCCATCGCCATCGCCTAGCTCTGGTAAGATCACTCAAAAAGCTGTCTTCTCCCGCTCTTTTGGCGTCTATTTCCCTCGCTCCTCTGCTCAGGTGCAGCCCCGACCTCCGGACGTTGGCGAGCTTATACGATTAGTAGAGCAGCTGCGTGACAGGGAGTCCCGTTTGAAAACTGAGCTTCTCGAGCACAAGCTCTTGAAAGAATCCGTATCCATCGTTCCAGTTCTCGAAAGCGAGATCGCTATAAAAGATGCAAAATTCGAGAAGGCTTCCATCAAAATCGAAGGTCTGGAAGTTGAGAACCGGAGGCTGAGTGAAGAGGTAGAGGAGTTGAAAATAAAGATCGAGGAAGAGAGGAAGATAAATATAGAAAGGATAAAATCCATGGAAGGTGAAATGGCAGAGCTGAGGAAAATGACGGCAGAACGGAGCAGGGTGCAAATGATTTTGGAGAATGAGGACCTTTCAGCGTCGCAGAGGTTTCAGGGATTGATAGAGGTATCTGTGAGGTCGAATCTTATAAAGAATTTAAGGAGAGTGACTAAGACTACAGACATTGTTGTCAATCAAGAGAATCCGACGAAATCCGACGTTATTCCAGACGCAGTGAAGAGAGAGGAAGAAGAATCAGAGAGACAGAGGCACTCGCGGTGTGACTCGGAAGAGCTTGCAGAAACCGCTCTTTCTACTCTCAGATCTCGCCCTCCTAGGATTCCCAAACCTCCTCCCAAACCATCTTCTTCCTCGTCCTCATCTTCGTCTTCTTCCGCTTCGCCGGAGCAAATGATTCCACCGCCACCACCTCCTCCTCCGGCGCCATTGAAGACAGTTCCACCTCCTCCTCCGCCCCCACTACCGAAAATATCTGCGCCTGCTGCACCCCAACCGCCTATAAAGTCTGCACCTCCGCCGCCTCCGCCATTGCCGAAGGGAACGAGGGCCGTACCGGCCAAGGTTCGGCGAGTACCGGAAGTAGTGGAGTTCTACCACTCGCTTATGCGAAGGGACTCCCGGCGAGATTCCAGCTCCGGGGTAGGTGACATCCCGGCGAACAACAATGCCCGTGACATGATCGGCGAGATCGAAAACCGATCGTCCTACCTGCTCGCTGTAAGTTACCAAAGTCACGGGTTCTATTACTGTAATTACGAAGCTGCTACCAGCTTTACCGCTTCTGTCAGTGGTGACACTTGACTAATCGTAGCCTCTTCTTTATGGCTGCCCCCTAAAACTTTCTTTGGATTTTATTGATAATATCAGCAGTACATTCAACGTTGAATCCAACGATGACAGCCTGTTCTGAATTCCCAAAGTCACTTTCTCTTAACTTTTCCAGTAAATCAATTCACTGTTTTTGTGCAGATTAAGACTGACGTAGAGACTCAGGGAGATTTCATAAGATTTCTGATCAGAGAGGTCGAGAATGCCTCGTTTACGGACATTGAAGACGTTGTGCCTTTTGTTAAGTGGCTGGATGATGAACTCTCTTACTTGGTAATTTAATTTTCGTTTTCTATTTGTGGGTTTTGTTCAATTTTCTCGATAATCATTGGTTTTGATCTTGGGGGAAGGTTGACGAAAGAGCCGTGCTCAAACACTTCGATTGGCCGGAGCAAAAGGCCGATGCTCTCCGCGAGGCTGCGTTTGGGTACTGCGATCTGAAGAAGCTGGAATCTGAAGCATCGTCCTTTCGTGACAATGCTCGACAGCCTTGCAGTCCAGCTCTCAAAAAGATGCAAGCTTTGCTCGAAAAGTACTACTTTTTCTCAGCTCCTTATTTACTATTTCGAATTGTTGAAGATCGACGAGTAAAATTCTAAAATTCTCAGGTTAGAGCACGGCGTGTACAATCTGTCCAGGATGAGGGAATCGGCCACCAATAGATACAGGGGTTTTCAGATTCCCATGGAATGGATGCTCGACAGTGGCATTGTTAGCCAGGTACCAATTTCAAATCATTTTTGAATTTGTGCCAGAAAATAATGCCGTTTTGCTTGTTTTTTATTGAGTTTTGAACTAAGTGTTTGAATGGTCCCCATTTATGGAACCTAGCTCACAGATCGACTGTGAGACGGACAAGGAAATTACTCTGACACAGTCTTCAAAAATAGTGTAATTCAACAATGTAGGGTTGGGTTTTGGATGAAGCCAAAAAAAAAAAAAAAAGGAAAGAAAAGAAGGTTGTGGAGTTCATCTGATTACTTGTGTTTTAAAACAGAACCTGGATTAGGCTTACTTAGCTTTTGATGGTGACACAAATACAAATACAAATACAAATACAAATACAAAATGAGTATGGTTTGTGACAGATCAAGCTGGCTTCTGTAAAATTGGCAATGATGTACATGAAGAGGGTATCTGCAGAGCTGGAAACAGTCGGTGGGAGCCCCGAAGAAGAAGAATTGATAATCCGAGGAGTCCGGTTTGCCTTTCGGGTCCATCAGGTGAGCTGCTGCACAGCTGAGTGAAAAAAAGAAAAGCCAAACTTGTGGTTTAGTTTAAAAATTAAGAATGGTTTTGATTGCAGTTTGCTGGTGGATTTGATGTGGAAACAATGAGGGCATTCCAAGAGCTGCGAGACAAAGCAAGATCATGCCATATACAATCACAAAACCACCATCAACAGAAGCTCTTATGCAGCAGCGCCAGTGCCGGCAGCTGCTCAACCCACCCATAGCCAACTCGGCTTTCCGGCTTTGTTTGTGAATTATATATATAGCCAAAACGGGCGTCATTTTTGCTTCGAAAACAGAAGGGAAAACAATGGGGCCTCAAGTACAAAACTCCAAATTTTGTTAACTAAACTTAGGTATTGACTGAAGCATATCTACACTAATTTGTTCTTCGGCATATCTACACTCTGTGACAAGATTTAATGAAAAAACCTATCTCTCTAGCCATCATATGGTATCTCTCTAGAAATGGGTATAAGTTCACTGCAATATGTTCCCCTAATTGTAGGTCGAATTTAATTATAATTATATATCAATAAAGTCTCACACTATAATTAAATGCTAGATCTTATTTTTAGCTCATTACTTAATTGCTTACATAATAGTAATTAAGTTAAAAGTTGATGATGGGTCCAAATTAACTTAACCCACGACTTAGAAGATCAAATTCACGATTCTGAGCCTGTAGTTTACGAAAATTAATAACGAATGTGATTTTATGGATTCAATTACATTATGGGAGCTATTTGGTTTTGATGATTCTGATTTTAAATTAGTTTAACAAGAGTGTCATTTATGTTCTTAAAATTTGAAAATAACTTTTTAGATATCTTGGATATACGCCTTGGGGCCAAATGTTTAAGGTCGCAGCACTGGCGACAAATTGGCAAACACTGCCGCTCCAAGACACTGAGTCGTAGCGCCACATGGTTCATATGGGAGATTTCCAAAATTTGGAAGGATAGTTTGTTTCTCAATGATGTTTAATTCATAGTTAATCGTTTATATTTTTTATTCGTATATATTCAAAAAGTGATAAAGATAACAGAAAGAAATACAGATAGATATGTAGTTTAAAACTTTAATAATATTCATAATTTAGATTGATTAGACAATCGTTTAACTCTAGATTAATTTTTTATATATACTCTTAAAATTATTGATTATATTATTCAAAATAATGCTTGTTTATATTGTTATTACATAAGTATTAGTATTGATCCTCGGTGAAGATTCAAAACAGAAATAGGTTCAAGTTGGTTCCATTTGGCGGCAACCTTTCTAGGTCGGACCCTCTAATCGCCGAATGGGTTCCCCCCCTCTTCTGCAAGAGGAAAATTTGGTATTTAATGAGACAATTAAAACTACAAGGACCAAATGGAAACAAATCTTACCATTCTTTCAATTTTTATGCATTCAGCTTCAGTTCTCCGAATGCGACTTACTTCGCCACTCGCAATAAATTGATCATTGAAGCAAACTTGCACAATCAATAGATAAGATCTGGCCTCCAGTCTTAACAAGTTATAAGCTTGACTTATCCCCAGAATAGTTCCTGCGAAGAATTCGTAAGGTAGGAACGAGTTCCCCGAGTTTTCAGTCACAACTATCCTTTTCTTAGGAAGACAAATATATTCAGGCAATCACAAACCCAACACTGACCAATTTACATGTCAAGCTGCATTATATAGTAGAAAAGCTTAGGTGGGTCTTGAGAATATCTCTCGGATTCCACCACAGACTAGAAAAATCATTCCTTTTTCCTGCAAAAGATAGAAATATTTTCCCACCCGCCAAACATTTTTAATATTTATATTGCGCCAGCTAAGAAGGTATAAAGTACATAAACTAAATTTACATTTCAGATTAGCAGTCATTATCCAACAAATTCGTGTTCATTAAAAACATGAACAAAACAAGAACAAGGTCTCTATCTTTTGGTTATTGCCGGTTAATTTAAACAGGATTTGAAGCAGGACTAATGTTTTCCACGTACATCTTCAAAGTTCAACATACTCATCGTTATCATCTTCTATATCGTCATCCCAGTCCAGTTCGGAAGTGCCAATGGATTTCATCAATGCTGTCAGTCCAGTCAGATCCTCCAAATAGGTTGGATGGTTAATTGCTTGGAGAATCATATCCATTCCTCTTTCCCGATATTCCGAAACAACCTGTAGATATTATCCAATTTTCATGCCAGAAGAAGTTGAAAAAGTCATCTCTTCTTACATCCTCAGAAGATGATCAGAAAGGAGCATCTTTTTACAAGATTAGAAACAAATCAAACTTACAGCACTGCTACAAGCTGTGCAGCTATTTGAGGCCTGCCCCACGAGCGTCATTTGTGATAGTAGAGAGAGAGACCCGCGAACCTGGTGGGGTAAGATACCGAGAAGCTGTTCGGTAGATCCACCATTGATGGGGCTCGATATCTCACCTTCTGCAAAAATCCTGTCAATCCAACATAAATACATTTTTGAAAATATCAAAAAATCAAACAAATTGAAGTGATCAGTTTGAGAGACTTCACCCCAGTGGATGATGCAAAATACTGACTAGCATTTCAACAGCCAAGGCTGAAGCAATGGGAGCAAGACCTGGCCGTGTAACAGTGCATTGCTGGTCCAAAGTGCGATTAGCAGTTGACTAATTAAAAAGGCATACAATTCATGAATGAGCTTGATATGAAAAGAGACTGGAATTACTGAAATGTTGCCATAGAATTCAAGAAATTACGTCAATCGGTGCAACCACATCATTGCAGAAATAGCATCCCAATCTCTGCCTTGTATCTGTAGGACTAAGTGTTAAGTTGTCCAGGCAGGTGGAAATAGCGGCTGTGGCTTCAGATGCGATGGTGGGAGATGAACTGAAAGGACCAGCTCCGTTACGCATAACTAGAAAGCTGTCAAAGCCCAGAGCTGCAGTGATTGTAATCTGCAAACCAACCAGCACTAAGAGTATAAAGAATACACTAAGAGGATGAGAGATAAAGCAATTGTGAAATTATCCCGACATCATAAAACAAATTCTACAAGCCAGGAGATTTCAGATAGGCCTTATTCTCTGCTGGAAAGGAAGATATGAGGTTGAACTATGTTGAGAAGTGAAAGTAAGCGGGTCTTTTTACAGATTATTATTAGGTTAAATTATTATAAACAGGAAGAGAGAGTTACGATTATGCTTATAAATATTGATGAATGGTTTTTCACCTTAATCTAAGGGATTTCCAAATCTGACATTGTTGCTAAGACTTGTGACTAGTTTAGAATGTTTCGATTTCAATTTCTGTTTAATTACGCTAGAACAGACTTCGATGCTCTTCAGAATAGTGTGAGGTGGGAGTAATACTTTGTTAAAGTCTGATAACTGAGGTGGCAAGAAAGGAAAGAGAAAAAGGAGAAAGGGAAGGAGTAAGAAGTACTAAGGAGTGTGTTTTTGTGGCGGGAATTTTAGGGGAGAACCGAGCCTCCCAATGTGCTCGGGTGGTCCCATATTGTTGCTTTGTTATGAAATCCAGTTTATTTCTGTTATTTACTGCTCTTGGTACTTTTGATCTTATCAATTTCCTACAACACAATGTGATAGGCCTCCAATAAAGTAAATTAAACTAGGAGGCCCAAAAATGGGAGTGAAGACCAAATGAGAAATACAAAAGAATGCTGGAAGATGTTGAGAGAGAATGTAGTACAATTCTTGCACATTTGGTGTGGGTAGCTGTCGTGGCTTGAAATTCAGTAGGAGAAGAGTAGTATAAATAATATAGGGCAAAAGAGAAAAGAGAGGAAGAAATTGGTAGGAAGATAGGATAGTACGAGCTTCTCTGGCATGCTCAATAGGTTGTTATTTTCAGCTGTTTATTTTAATCTATTTGGCAATGTCTGGGTCCTATCAAACGTTATCAGCAAATATCAAATACCTTGTTTGTATTGGCACAAAGAAGTGAAGGAAGCCACCTACTTTCCCTTGTGTCAGTCAATAAGAAAACTGCATTGTGTGAGTCAATGAGATCTCGAAGTTGTCTACAATCATCAAGGACACTGGTTTCTTCCTGGGTCTGAATTGGATGCCCTGGCATTGGTATAGACACCACAAAACCTTCTGCTTCCTAAATGGAAACAATGGCAACAAAAACATAAAATTCATTTTTTCAGGCAAGTCGTTAATAGTGGAAGTCAAGCTTTCAATCATTACCACAGCTGGAAATATTCGCTTGAGATTTCTGACTGCTGCAGTTGCTTTAAAATCACCGCCATCAAGACAATCTTCCATCGTATAAAGAGACTGCCTCAATGGATTAGACATAGCAACTCTTCCACTGTCAACTAGTGTAATTTTTCGGACTCCCCATGCCTGCAAAAATGTCACCTTTATTCATTGAGTAATCGACCAGAGAGGGGAAAGGTATTTGTAGCAACCCATTAGGAGACTCACCATAAGCATGCGAGCCACCTGGCATCCAAGTGTACCAGCCCCAAGTAGAAGACACTTGAGAGAAGACAAGATGTTTAAGTTCAAAGAGGGCAAAGCTCGCCATCTCATTAGTTTGAGATTCAAATCTGCAGCAGATATTGCTAGGCTGTAAAAACAATGTAAAGCAATTTATTAAGCTAATAATGATCATTTGCATAAAAATACACAAACAGAGGAAATGATTAACTCTTAAAGAGAATCCAAGGATTAGAGTAAAACTCGCCCCACAATGTTTTCAGAAGTCAAACTAGTTTTCCAAATAAGAGTGGAAAAATGTTTTAGTAGAAAGCAAAATACCTTATTGGATCCATTGATTTAGCAAGGTTAGTACACCTTGGTACTTTCTTCCCTCTGTTCAGTTCCCATCCAACAGCATTAGGTATACGTTCATGACTTCTCCACTCTGTGAAGACATTAATCAGTTTTCTTATCAGTTAAATCTTAATATGTTAGAGTAGTTAAATTAAGTATCTATGCAAAAAATTATCCAATATCGTGTTGCTCTAATCGATTTTCTACTCTACCTTGTGAAACATTAATTTGGGCTTCGCCAACAAGGGACAAACTCAGATCAGCAAAACCACGAATCTCTCTATAGCATAAAAAGTGAACTGTCTTCAGATTCCATCTTAAATTAATAAAGGCAAGGAAGTTGCGCAGAGGCCAACCGGGATTATTGGGAAGATGACATGGATCATAGAAACCGAATAGCAGCTGCAAAATAAGATATGAAGTAAATTTATTAGAAACTTGCATGGCCAAAAGTTAATCGAATTACCATTTATGAGAACTAACCTCTCTATTAGAAAAAGCCAATGATATTCAGACAGACCTTCTCACCGATGTTTTGGCTCGTTTCCCAGTCCTTGAGCAACTTAATGGTAGCATTTGAACTTGCATCAATACTGATAAAAAAGAATGGTATACCTGCAATGTAATGATAAGAAGACTTAGTTAATTAGATTTAAGATACCAAGTAATTTAAATCGAATATCATAAAAGCTTGAAACGTGTAAGAAAAGAAAGTAACCAGCAGTAATGCTTGAGTTTCGCCACTCATTACAGGCAGCTGAAACAGATTCTGCCTGCACATAAAACTATCGTTCAGACACTCCAAGCATAATCTTTGTTTACATAAATATCAACCAATTATTGAAACAGCAAAAATTCTTAGCACCTCTTCTACGCTGAAGCAGTTGGAAGCAGGCTTCAATTCCACTATAGTTGCGGGGGGATCAAGTACAAGAGCAGGGAAAGCGAACCAGTAATGGAAGCTCCATTTTTTTAGGTCAGCAAATGAAATGACAAGAAACCTCAAAAGTAGAGTGCTGTCTTCCGTGGCTTTTCCACTACATATGTCGTCCCAAATCTAACCAAAATTTACAGGAAATAAACATCAAATTTATATGGGGAAAACTTTGATGGATAAATTCCATACTGGATTATAAATGTTATAGTTCTAGAAAGATATGAGAGTGAGAAACAACTAATAAATAAAATCAACCGAGAATTATATACCTTCATTGCCTCGGAATTGAGCAAGCGCGGCTTATCAAGGGCATGGAAACTTTCTACAGTATTTGTGTTGTAAAGAATGCCAGGGACAGAGCACCTGTTACGGTTACCTCTACTTACTGCCGATTCCAATGGCTGCTCGCCTGACTCCTCAGGTAACGACTCGGCCAAAAGAGTCAAATGATTTGATACTTGAGAGTGCGAGCAAGGAGCATAGAAACCTGCAAAAGGCAGCCATTGCCATTATCCATTACACATTACAAGCAGCATAATTTACATAAACAAGAGGACTCAAACAACAATTTCCCTCTGGTCCCGGAAAAAAATTCCTAATAAATGGAACCACAATAATAGCTCAAGCATCAATAAACTGAATTTAAAAGAGAATAATTTCACGAACTTCCAATCAGTAGGAAAAAAAAAAGATGAAAAAAAGTTTCAATTTGGGTCGAACAAAAATCACCATAATGAACAAAAAGTAGCTCAATTGTCAATACAAATTGGAATTTGAAAGCGAAGAATTAATGGAATTCCTAATGACGAGGTAACTATTGACCATCGAAAAAATGAAAAGAGAAAAAAAGGAGAATGGAACCATAGAGGGGAATGGGGGAATCGTCGATGCCGAGCTTGTTAAGCTTCAAGGAAGAAAGACGATGCCAGAAACCCTCATCAACTGCACTCTGAAAGGGTGCGAATTGCAGAATGGATCCCCTCTGGTCAGTTTCCATTGCTCTCTTCCTCTGCTCCGAGCGATAACAAGATTTGCAGATTTATTCCTCCTTTTGTGAAGACAAGGAATACCGGTCGATCCCCTTTCTCCCTGAAAAAGTCTTGCTTATCGAGCCAGGTCTCGGTGTTGCCACCAGAACAGAACACAAGGTCGACTCTCTGTCATCTGAAATTATTATTATTATTATTTATTTAAATAATAGAAAATATTTTAAATAGTTGGTTGTTGTGTAAATTATATTATTACTGTTAATTTATTTTTTTATTTGTTTAAATTGCAGACTCGCTTCACTTTTTTAAAATTACAAATTTCTTAATACCTGTCGGATATTTTGGTTTGGTTTTTTCTGCTCGTTCATGTTCATGTTCATGTTCATGTCAAATATAAATTTACTGCACTTGCTCTAAATTGTAATTTCTTTTGCAGAGGTTGGTAAAGGTCTCTTTTTTAGATGCTTGCTTAAAATTGTTGGTGAGGTTCGGTATGAATTAAATTCATGTTTTTATGATGTTGAACTTCTATCATGTCCAGCATGATTGGTTTTCTCATTCGGATTGGAGCTTGATTCAACTATTGTTCGCTTCGTTTTGACCAAGATATTGTTGTTCAAACTTTGAGAAATACGTGGTTTGCTTAGTTGATAGAATCATATATTTTATTTGTTACATAAATTTATACTTCTTTAATAGTCTTTCTAAAAGAAATATTTAGCCATCATGTCAATGAAACATGTGTCGGAGATGTTTCCTAAAATGAATTGATATTCGAATATTGAGTAGATCAATCCCCATTTTGACATATTTCTTCACATAAATGTTCGAGTAGTTTGTTATTTGATATCTTTTATTGTCATTATGTTGTTGAAATGTTTGTGATGCGAATGTTTGGAGTGAGCCATATATGTGCAATTCTAGAAAAGGTAATCATGATCGTTTCTTTTTCTTTCATTGTTTCATCCATATATTCATAAACATGCTACTGTTGGGATCCGGGCCAAATGTATTGGACTCAAATTCATAATGTGCATTGGTCCATTATGTAAAAGTGCAAGAGACCTTAAAGGCGTCTTTTGAAAAACCAATAACAAAAATTAAGCATAGGGTGTGGTAGAAGTTTGTAGAAGAAGCTACGGTTGAAAGAACCTTCTTCGACGTGCATTTGCAGAAAAACGTTGTTGTACTACTCTGCTCTTTAGTTCAAAGCTAAGTTCATGTTCGTCGTCTTCTATTGGTGAAACGAAGGTCCTCTATTTTCTTTTAAAGATCGAGAAGGTATCCTTGTTGCTTTTGATTCCTAGAGTTTGCTGTTTCTGTTACAAACTAGTATTAGAGCTAGCAATAACACTGTGTGTCGTCGTTTTCTTCAACAAAGAAGAAGGGGCCTTCAACTCTACTGCATCATCCTCCGCAGTTAGTCACAGCACTCGCACATAACGAAGTTGTTCCGTCAAACCTCGATCTGCCATTTTCATTCAGAAGAGTCCACTGGTGTCTGTCGCCAACAGTGAAGAATCTAACGCATGTTCACTAGAAAGAATCATCTTGAAGTGAGACGGTGATGGAATGTTTTGTCAATGGGTTGGTTGTACACCATTATGTGAAGTCGAATTGAGATGTTGAAAAAGGTGCTAGAATTTTGTATTTCTGCAGTTGAAAATTGCTACAAAGACTATGAAATTACTATTGTTGTGAATGATTCTGCTTAGTTTCCAATTGCCATATATCTCTTGGTCCATTGTTTATCATATGAGGTTGATCGACTTGTGATGTATAACTTGTGACTTATTCGAAAGTATATTTGAAGACTTCAAGTCCTAGTGTTGTGTTCATATCATGGAAAGTAACCTGAGTCGGATAGTTTCGTTGAACGACTCCAACTATCATGTGTGCAAAGAGAAGATGGAAGATGAAAGATATTCTCTATATAAAAAATTATTATTTGTCCGTGTTTGCTGGTGCGAAGTCGATAGATAAATCTAACATTAAATGAGAATTGTGTTATTTTCAAGTGTGATAACGTCCTCAAACATGTTAGTGAGGAAAATAACACTCAGAGCTTGAGGAATTGTACGCTCGAAAAACTGGCAATAACAAGTTGTATTTTATCAAGAACCTTCTAGGATTGAAGTATCAGAATGGAACAACAATGATTGATCACTTGAACACATTTCGAGGAATTATCAATCAATTGGTTAGAATGAAAATTAAGTTTGACGAAGAGATTCAGGGGTTAATGTTTCTTGAAACTTTACCGAACTCGTGGTAGACGTTCAAAATATTGTTGTTCAACTCGATTCTAGATGATGTTTTGGCTAGAATATTATCAGGACCCGATTCTACCAATTGGATCTCGATGGGCTATAGAATTCCTAAAGTGGGAAGGAGTCGAACATCGAAGGGATGTCTTTATTGGCACTCACCTCGCACATGCATAGATTGTTATGAGGTAATAAAACATACTTCTTCAACTTGGTATCCGAAATTAGGATGCTCCATTTAAAATCATTATTATTTTTTTTATAAAAATATTTAAAACATAAAATATCCATTGCACGAAGAAAATAATATACATTTTATACATTAAAAATTTACATGAAAATCATAGTACAAACACGTAAGGTACTACAAAAGTATGTCAATACATGTGACATTTCAAAAAGATTTATATAAAGAAAAACCAAACATTTCATCCGAACAAAAAGACTATCTATATTGATGGTTCACCTATAACTCTTCGAGCTTTATATTGCCTTATATTTTCCTTTCCGGTGAACGTTTTTAATATCTGAAAAATATAAATTATCCACATAATGAGTTTTTAGCCCAGTAAAGAAATCTAACACATAGAATAACTAATTCAAATTCTATTAGCACTATATAAGATCAATCACCATCTTCCATTATAATAATTTTTTGAAAATTATATAAATCATATTATTTTGAAAGCCATGCAAATGCTGTAAAATTATGCATGCTCAAAATCAATTCTTTGAAATTACTCAACCATTGTTTGGAATTATTTTCATTAAATAAATCCAATGTAAATAGAATGAACTTTGCATGATTAAAACCATCTTTTCAATAAAACTCGAATGTATCTTTTAACAACTTTATGTTTATGTTAAAAATACAATAAAATATAATCCCAATATGTATAACCATCACATAACCCTACACGTTCTCGGGCTTTTTCCGGCAAGGCTGTAAGACCCTATGCATTATTTTCTTTTGAGGTTTAAGGATTTTCAACTCAATGAAGATATTAAGTTGATCTCATTCTCATTTCCATAGTCATACACATCGCACACGAATAGACAAGTCTAACTATTGAGTTCATGCGTTACCAAGATTGTCAACTTTTTCTTTTCCTCAAATGCATGCTTTAACAAATTTTATAAAGCCAATGCCATGCACATTTAAAACTATGCAACTCACCCATACAAATCATTTTAAAAACTAGCATATTACATTAATTTAAAACATTGTTTTAAAAACATTTTTTTAACATCACAACACAATTTGAAAACATAAATCATTTTATAAAATATCATTTCATTTCACATCAAAATAATATCTATTTAATCACTTCAATCCATAATCAAAATTTTAAGCCTAACAAGAACCAATGACATAATTTAAATCTATCTCTACCTAAATAATGTAATAAAAGTTAAATTACCTATTATAAATGTTAGATTTACTTACCTATTGAATGTTTTTTTTCTTCCACGAATTTTCACCTAATAAATTGATTTTTAGTCTAATGGAATCCCTCTCCAAGCTGAGCAACTTTCCTTTGAGTTGCAAGTCCAAAATCTCACTTTTTTTTTTTCTCTTCTTTCTCTTTTTTTATCTCTTCTTTCTCCTTTTCTTTTGAGTTGAATACTTTGCACGAAAATGTCTGATTCTTCAGCCATATCCCTCATTTCTAGATGATTCTTGGATAAACTTTCCTTTTTAACTCCACCTTTTCATGTCTTTTTACAAAATTGCCATTCTTTTTATGGATATTCTAAAAAATATCATGATTAGTTATGTTTAAGTATACTTAGTTGAAAATAATTAATTTTTATTAGTTTTAAGTTAATCAACATAATTAGCATAATGTTTAGAAAACTTGAATTTTATTTAAACTGATTTTAATCCAAGTTTTCCACTGCGATGTTTTTTTTACGTTTTAAAAAAGTCGTTTTAATTCAAGGAACGAAGTTGTAAATTTTTACACGAATTGTTCCGAGTGCGTGCGCATGAGTAGAGTTAGCGACCTGGGTCTAGGAACGACTCGGGGGCACTACAGAGGTGGTATCAGAGCATACCGGGAACCGTGTAGGATCCTCGAGGTGCTACAGAGTTGGTATCAGAGCCAAATGGTCAAGTCGTTCAAAGGAATACCCAACAATGCCGGCCGCCATGTAGCGTGCTTCACCGACTGTAAGTATTTCTTTAATTTTAGTTAGTCTATAACTAAGATTCGATTACGTTAACTTTAATTAGGAATAGAAAAGAGATGTCGAGAAACCCAAGACAGCCGAGAGATGAACATGATGATTCGATTAGGCAACTTACAGAGCTAGTCAATAGGCAGTTCCAATTGTTGGGAGTGCTACTGAATCGGGAGGGACATGGGAACCTTGGAGCGGGTTCCAGTGGAGAAAAATTAGAAGACTGAAGCCTCTGACATTTGAAGGCCAATTGTCGTATCCAACTGCTGCTGAAAGATGGATTCGTACAATTGAGAATATGTTCAAGTACGCCAATGTGGAAGAGGGAAACAAGGTTACGTGCATGACATTCCACTAATCTAAAAATGCTCAATGTTGGTGGGAGACAGTAGAGGCCACCATAGCTGCCCAGGACTTGACATGGAAGAAGTTCAAAGAAGTATTTTATGATAAATACTAAAACAGGACAGTTCAAGCTGCGAAAAGGATGGAATTTTTACAGCTCAAACAAACTGGATCAGTAGCAGAGTACATCAGGCAGTTTGAATCATTATCTTGATTTGCAAGTCATTTGGTAAGCCAGTAGGAAGATAAAGTATTTCAGTTTGTACAAGAGTTAAAGCCGGAGATATACAAAGGCGTGAAAATATATGGGATTAAGGGAGTAATGTATGCAAAAATTGTCGCCAAAACATTAGAAGTGGAGGAGGCGGACATCAACTGTATTAAACAAGGAGAAGCCACCAGAAGACTTTTCAAGGAGATTACGCCACAGATGAGCAAAGGAGGATCTTCTTCACAGCCACAAGGAACCAAAAGGCCAGGCAGTAACTTGGATGATCAAAGAGGGGGAAAAAAACCACAACAACGGGGTAAGTACCCGTAGTGTCAGAAATGTTTGAAGTACCATCCAGGAGAATGCAGATAGTTTACAGGCAAATGCTATAACTGCTATGAAGTTGGCCATCTTTCACGAGACTGCCCAAAGTCAAGAGTCAACCGGTGGTTCAACTGCAATGAGACAGTAATAGAAATAAAGATTGCCTCGCAGCAAAGAAGGATCCAGCCAAAGTGACTCCCAAGATTTTTGCTGTGATTGAGTCAGAGAATGAAGATAGACTAGTTGTTATTTCAGGTACGGTACTAATTAACACAGTGCCTGCTTTTACATTGATAGATTCAAGTGCGTCACATTCCTTTGTTGCAACGGCCTTTGTAGTAAAATTAAATTTGTGCCCTGAGCCCACCGGATGTGTGTATGAAGTGAGGCTGCCGTCTGGTGAACGCATGCACTCTGAACAAATGGTGCATGACAGTGTGGTATCAGTAAGGGCTAAGAGCTTACCTACCGATTTAATTGTGATGGGGATAACATGGTATGATGTGATACTGGTAATGGACTGGCATTCCGACTGTAACACCCAAAAATTTTATTGTACATTTTGATAAATGTGCATAAGATCCTATATATATTTGAAGAAGGGAAAAGTAGAAAAAATAAAGTAAGAAGGAAAAAGAATAATAATAAGAAGGAGTTTGAAAAGTCAAAGCATAGAGTGAGTGTCTGTAAGAGTGGTTTGGCATGTAGAGGGGAGAAAAAAAAAAGAAAAGAAAAGAAGAAAAAGAAGAGAGTGGGAAAAAAAGAAAGCTGAAGTTTGAACAAGTCAAACTTTTTTGTAATTTATGAGAATTACGTTGATGTAAGGAAGGGAAATTTTGGAATGAAATTCTTAGGTTAGGTTGTTCATACTTATGCTTAAAGCATCATTGTCTTAAATTTTTTCTCTTGTTCACATTAGTTTCTCTTCCTCCATTCCATAGCCGATTGTTTCCTCTGTTTTTCTTCTCTTCTTTCTCAAGATTTCTTCAAGGTAAAACAATTTGAGTTAGGTTATTGATGCAAGTTTGTAGGATAAGTGCTTGATACTTGATGAAATAGTTCGATTTTATTGAGGTTAATGAACCCTAACGTGTAATACATGGAAATTGTTGGGGTTTCTCTATTCCGGGTTGTTTTGGTGTGTAATTGTATTTGAGTACTTGTTGGTAGAATTAAATGAAGGGAATCATGGAATTTTACAATTTTAAACAAAAAATGGCGAATTACAGGGCAGTTCGGCTTTTTGTAATTTTGATCTACTGAATTAGTTTTATTTGATAAATTGAATTAATCATGTTAAAATAGACCCTTTAAGAAGTTCATAGCCTTTGGAAATTTTGAATTTGGATATGTATAGGTAAAGTTATACGATTTTGAAGTTCGTAACCAATTTGAAGAAGATTCCAAGATTTAGGTTATTGGATACGTTTTGATGAGTTGTTTGATTCCTATGTCTTAGGTTTGCAAATCAAAAAGGAAGTTGATCAACTGCCTAATTTCGAACTCAGGACGGGAGGTAAGTGTATGTTTGCATGTGTTTTTGTAATAACCCAGGAATTTTGAATTTTATTTTGAATTTCTGGAATTTTTAGTTTAATCCGGGTCGGAGTTTTGAGAAATATTTCAACGGGAAAGATTTGAATTATAAGACTCAGAGCCTACTTTTGCGATGTTTTTCGGAATTTAAAGTCGGGAAGTCGAGAAAGTTATGAAATTTCAGACGATTGAAGCACGTGAGGGCAATTTGGTAATTTGTATTTATTTTAAAATTTAAAAAAAAATAAATTGTAAAACACCCGAATGGCTTCGCGAGGAAGCCATTCGGTTGTTTCCTCTGTGCACCCGAGAGAGAGCCGAGAGAGAAGACGACCGGGAGCAGGGCGATCGTGTGCTGGAGTCGGAGCTGCGACGGCCGACGAGCGCGAGTGTGAGGTGTGAGTTGCGAGCAGGGGCTGCTATTCCGACGAACCGGAGCCGTTCGGTTCCAGCAACTCGAGTTCCCGAAGTGAAAGCCGAGTGTTCGGCCGACGACCCCGAGGGGCTGGTTTCCGGCCAATTCTGCCGCCAACGACCAGACTTGTTGCTGGAGTACTTCTCCCACCCGAGTGCCGGACGCCACCACTTGGTAAGTTCTCTTCCTCTGCTGTCCTGTCCGTATGAACCGAGACTGAGGTTCAGCTCCTCTTTGTTTTTTTCTCTCTTTGAAGTTGGCTGCAAATGTGAGGGGATTGAGAGGGTGAGTGTGTAGGTTAGCAAGTGGACAGCAGGAGACCGGTGAGAGGGAGGGAGGCCGAGGGTGAAGGTTGAGCCAAAATTCAGACTTTGTGCTTGAATTTCTGATTTTCGGGTTAGATTGTGCTTAATAGGTGAAATGTGAGTGTTCGGTGCAGAGAACTTGCGGGATTTGCCCGAAGTTGAGATTTCGGCTATTTTTCGTATAAAAACAGCTTCTGTTTTTGGCTGTTTTGGCTAGGCTTAAGTTGATCATTTCAAATTCTGTCTTTGCGGGTTAAAATAGGTTGTTAGAAGAACGTGTGGCCACTGGAATCTTTCGATTTCGATATCCGACGCAAAAATTATGCGCGTCGGAAGTTTATGCGGGATTTTGGTTTAAGTCAAATTAGTGACCGTTTTTCGTGGAAATTCGACGTGTGAGAGTAGCATAGCCATTTTGATGCATATAACTAGTTGAGAGTGAGTTTTGGTTGAAGGGAAGTGAAAATGTGAAATTTTAATAAAAATGGCAGATTCGGTTATTGGCATTTTTCGCCTATCTGCGGCCTACCGATTTAAAATCCGTCTTGGGATGTTAAACTAGGTTCCTAAGGGAACGTTTAGCCACTTGAATCGCTCGATTCCGTTGGCGGACGCAAAAGTTATGCACATCCGAACGTTGGGCTGGTTTTCAGCCAAACCGAACCAATGAACCGTTTTAGTTGAAATTTCGTGAGTGAAGTTAGATAAGGTTGTTTTTAGCTAGTTAGTAAATGTTGGGATAAATACTGATGAGAAATTGGTTGTGTTTTAGGTTGAGGCTTTCTGTTGGCAAAGCTGTGCATCGAGCGAGCTTAGGACACCAGGTAAGTAGTGCATGCATGTGTTTTGCCCAAGTGGGCCTACACTGTAGAACTTTAGTGTTTATGTGATTGATTGCGGTGTGTGTGCGTATTGTGTGACATGCATCATATTTTTTTAAAACGGGAACGAAAATGATTTTTAGCATGCTTTGATGTATGAGGTGAGACGTGTGGCGGTGGTACCGCGGATCCCGCTAGTGTGCGGGCCGGTGCTTCCCCAGTCGCGGATCCTACTCGAGGGGTGGGCCGGCTGGGCCTTCATGCGGTGTGAATGTGTTGACGGTGAGGATATGGGCAGTGGTACCGCGGATCCTACTAGTGTGTGGGCCGGTGCAACACCAGTCGTGGATCCTACTCGAGGGGTGGGCCGGCTGGGCTGTCGCGAAACGTGTGTGTGTGGCAACTGTGGCCCCGTGCTGGGGAGGCTGGGACGGGGGCGACGTGTCAGGGTGTAGAGTGGCGCGAGGTACATCCTTACCCTGATGTGGTTGCCGTGTGGTGATGCGTGGGTGTAGCTTGTGGGCCTCGTTGCTGGGGAGTCCGGGACGGTGGCGACGTGTCAGGGTGTAGGGTGGCGTGAGGTTCCTCCTTACCCTGGTGCGGCTGCACTACGCGTCACAGATGTGACAACATGAGTGTGAGTGTAGAGACTGCATGTGATAGGATTGCAATGTCGACTTTTACTTTCATATCGCATTACTTACTGAGCGTTAGGCTTATGTTGTGTGTTCTGTGGTGTAGGTGCTGACGATACCGCTGGTGAGCCTCGAGTGCCTAGTCCTGAGGCGTAGGATGGTTGGCGGCGTGCGACTGCGGCACCGGATGACGGACGTTTGTTAGGGCGACCCGACCCGTGGAGATGATAGGTTGTGGCCTGGTCGGTTTGTGGGTTTTCTTTCTTTTGCGGTGATTATGTACGGGGGATGAGATTGGTTGTTGTATATGCGTCAGCGTATAGGTATATGGAGTGCGTGTGATTTTGGTAACGTACGTAGATATTTTTCATGTTAGAGAATGATATTACTCTATACTGGAGACTTTCTTCATTTGTATTTGATGGATTTTCGTCGTTTTCTTACTCTGATTTGGTTATGGTGATTTCTCTGGATGATGGATAGATAAACATTGTTAGATTATGGTGAATTGTGTGCAGGGTTTAAATTTTTGGGATAGTCAGTTTTTAGCCGTTACTCTGCCGAAATTTCGGGAGAGAGGCTGGGAGTCGAGGAGATAAGAAATAGGTTGAGGTGTGTGAACAGTAAATGGTAGAAAAAGGTAGATGAGTGTGGAAGTGCGGCGTGATCGCAGGTGCGCGGGGCACGCGGCCCTGCGGGTGCACACGGGTCATGCGGCGCCGGGTGAGGGCGCGCACGCAGACGTGGTGTACAGAGGCAGGGTGCGTGGGGCACGCGGCGCTGTGAGCGTGCGCGATATACAGTGACGTTGGGTTGGCACGTGCGGCACCGCGAGGGTGTACGAGGGGTGTCAGAGTGGGGACGTGAGTGCTTGGGACCGGACTGTGTAGTTTGTGGGGTGCGTGGGATTTTTTTTTCTAGGATTTCAAGTTTTATCGTTTTATCTCAAATTTTTTTAAATGGTTTTCTTTATCGCTCCGTAGTTTTATGTTGAGGACTTCGTGTTTCCTCTTCGGGACGCGAGTTGTTTTTTTTAAATCGAGTCGAAAAATTTTCATACTAACAAACGTTCTTTTGAAAATGATTTGAAAACGAAAGGGGTATTGAATTGAGTTAGTTAGGTCAAGTGTTAGTGTGTGTGTGTGTAGTGTGTAGATGCACTGTAGTGCACCGGGAACGTGTGGGTTCTCGAGGTGTTACAGTTTTGGCCGATTGGCTTACACCATAAAGTATTAGGAGGTTGATGGCTAAATAAGAGACTTGGAGACTTTAGTTTGATAGTTTTGGTTGGGTAGAAATTTTAGATTGTGAGTTTATTATGATAGGTTCTTGTTTATTGATGGATGTGTTTATATGTTATGTTACTTTACGTTTACAACCTTAAGGATATGTGTATGTTGCATACATTTATGCACTATGGTTTTCCAAATCATAGAAAACGGTTTTTATGCATACGTTTTATATAACCAGAATAAAAAGAATATGGTAAAGTAAAACACGTAAATAGTTATTGTGGGTAGGGAACTGAGTATGGTAGTTCCGTCAGAAGAACCGGTTCCGTCAGAGGGAATGTCAGATATGTCATTTCAATTCCCCTAGAGCGAGTTGGTCGTTCCGCTAGATAGACAAACAGTTAGACTATCTTTCCTCTAGAAGCAATACCCCAATAACTTATATTATGTAATAAAATAATAAACAGATTCAGCTGCATATTTTACGAACAACATAACATAGTTATGAGCATGTATTTTATTTAATTCTACATCACTTACTGGGCATTAGGTTTATTACTTACTTTGTGGTGTAGGTGATATCGTTATAGGTGGGGACATGGATCCTCAATATGATAGATGAAGCAGTTAGTGGAGGGCGTCCATGGTGCGTACTTGTAGTTGTTGGGAAAATTTTGACTTGTGGGTCGTTCTCGGATGTTTTGGGGTAAAATGTACGCATGAATTGTTTGAGGGTTCGAACAAAGAATTTGGATAGTTAGGCTGTTAAACGAACGAATTTACTTTATTATGTTATTATGAGAAACGTTTTATTTTAGTCATTTTATGCGTAGGTATATGAGGTGTAAGTTAAATAAGAGAAGAGAAAGTGAAGTTGAGTAAGGTTGGCATTCTGCCTTAAAGTGTCGACTTGTGTCTGTTAGTGTCGATCGTTGTATGAAAAACGATAACAGAGTGTCGATCCGTATGTTTAGGTGTCGACCAAAATTAGCAAGTGTCGACTGCGCGGGTCGACCTACTCGGACAGATAGTAATCAGGTGTCGACCTGTGTCGGTAAGTGTTGACCGCTGCATGAAATAATGTTAATAGAGTGTCGACCAGTATGCTTAGGAGTCGACCAAACTTAGCAAGTGTTGACCTATGTCTGCTAGTGTCGACCGTTGCATGAAAAATGATAACAGAGTGTCGACTGCGCGGGTCGACCTACTCGGGCAAAAAGTAAGCAAGTGTCAACCGGCGTTTATAAGTGTCGACTGGTTCGTTCAAAACTGTTTAAGGTGTCGACCGGCACTTGCAGGTGTCAATCGAAGGTTCGTTTTATTGCTTTGAAGTTTAACTTGTTTAGTATTTTGTATAACGAGCTTTCCACGCACGAACTGTTTTCCGCTGTCAAGTTTTAAATTCAGGGTAATACCGTTCTAGGGCAATGAATAAATTTTAAAAGACTTTCTTACGAAATTTTACGAAAAAGTTAAGTCAGTAACGATCGAGTTACGAGTTGTTACATTTTCAACCTTTTGAAAAAAAAGGTAACGTAATTGCTAAGGATTTTCTTATAAGTTTATAACCAGTCAAGTTAGTAACGCCCAAAATAGGGGTCGTTACACTGACAATATGCAACAATCGACTACAGGATTGGGACTATTAATTTTCAACTCCCAGATAGTGTGAATCATTCATTGCAGGCCATGAATAATATGAATAAGCTATCTATAATGGCACCCATTGGTGCTCGGAGATCTTATATAGGTGAGCATCTTTGCTTTCTTGCAACAATTTTAGATGCTCAATTTCAAGTATAAATCAAACCTTATGATATTTTAGTAGTTCGTGATTTTCTCGACGCATTTCTAGATGATTTGCCTGGTTTACCCCTAGACCGGGAAATTGAATTCGTGATTGACACATATCTCGCAGCGGAATCAATATAGAAAAACCTTTATAGGTTGGCTCCGCCGGAATTGAAAGAGTTGAAAAAACAATTAGAAGAACTGGTAGGTAAGGTGTAGCGACCCGAAAACCATCACGGTTCTCGATATGCTCACTACTACCACTCACACAAATACGCTCGGAAAAATTCGTGTAAAAAAAATTTAAAACTTTCGTTACTCGACTTAAAACGATCTTTTTGAAAACATTTAAAAATATCGTAGCAGAAGACTTGAATTAAAATCAGTTTAAATAAAATTTGAGTTTTCTAAAACATAAAAAAAAAAAAAATTCATTTTCGGTCAACCCCTGAAAACACCGGTCGAAATTTCATTAGTCTCTATCCACGTCGGTCAATCCTTGAGGTCGACACTTACGCTTATTTTACATTAACGGTTGACACTTGCATGCACCGGTCGACACTTCATTACTCCATAGCCGTGTAAGTCAACCCAAGCGGTCGACACGTACAAAGGTTGGTCGACCCCTTTACGCGCAGGTCGACACTATGTACGCATTTTCACACTAATCAGTCGACACCTACTAGCACAGGTCGACACCTTAGTCGATTTTGCCTTCACAGGTTGACCCTTGCGGTTGATACTGGCCAATTTCGGTGGACACCTTCTTAATACTGGTCGACACTCGGTAAACTTGGTCGACCACTCAGCCTATAGGTCGACATTTCTTTCACTGCATTTTGCCTAAAACCTTAATTTTTCAAAGAAAGCACTGAAATTCGACTCAACAGTAAAATAACAAAACGTACACTTTTCCATCAAGTCAAAATTATTATTTACATAGAAAAACGACTACTAAAGTTTGGAATCCATCTATACATCCACATGACTCCAATCGACTCAAAACAACTCAAAACGACTCAGAACGATTACGACTAAACTAGAATTAACTAAACTCGCTTACATACCCCCGCCCTGGTCAAAACGCCCCAACAGCCGGCCGGACTGTCCACGAGCGCACTCTTCTAACTGCCTCCTAGTCCTAGGCACGCTCTGAATACTCAATAGCTATAGCTTCGTCACCTACATCACAGAACTAATCTATTATCTTAATGCTAAGTAAGTAATGCGTATAAAAAAAAAGATAAACACTGTAACAATCATATCCTAACCTATGCAGTTTCTACAGTTTCGTCTTTACTTTCGTTTTCGTCATTTCTTGCATATTCTTTATCTTCTTACTATTGAGTTGCTCTTTACGTACTAGATCAAGGTGACACACCTCGTGGTCCACCTTACGGGACTAGGCCAAACTCGATCTAGTAAAGTGACACACCTCGCGGTCCACCTCTCGGGACAAGGCCATCACGTAAAGCGGGGGAAGAAGTGATACAACTCGCGGTCCACCTCTCGGGACAAGACCACTCAACCCCACCGTTATTATTTTCTTACGTATATTCTCATTTCGTTTATCTCATTACATCCTACTGTTTCACTTCGTAAAAATATGAAAATTCATTTTCGTTTTATTCTCGTACTTTAAAACCATAATGCATAATTACTAAAGTATAACAGAAAACAAACGTGCATGCATCCTAATGAACTGTGATGTAGTCCCGAATGCAAAACACCTATTATACTATTTACACTACTTATCTGGCGTCATTAGGAACTCGTAATTCGTATATGGCTCGCTAACTGGAGAACCTATAAAACCACACATCCATTAATTTCACTTCGTACAACTTATAAAACTCTAAGGGGAAATAACACTATGACAACTAATCTAACTAAACCCAAAATCCAATTCTATTTCTGACTACCCTCCAGAAATTCGTAACTATCACAATACTCGTCCGATTTGGACGATTTGAAATGCTACGGACCCCTGAGAACGTATAATTCTTAACAATCTACTTCAATTCCTAATCCAACACTTACAGCTTGGCTGAATGTGGCTGAACAAAAACCGTTCTGTAATCCGAGTATTCAGTTATCCAGACTCTCAATCTTCTCTATAAAATCCTTTAATCTACTACTACTTCTAGCTTAAACACCAATACATGGATAAAATCAACTACAAACCTTCAAAATCTTGTATCTCCCTAATAGATTTCACCGAAACTACCAAATACTCTCTCTAACTTCACTTTTATCGCTCAAGACAACTAAATGATCATTATCTACTAAGAACTAACTAAGATTTCCAATAGATTGAAGATCGATGAAGGAAGATCGTCGCTTAAAGGGGAACTTGCCGAAAAAGGAGGGTCTTCTCGCGTAGGAAAGGAAAAGAATAGAGAGCTGCCTCCTTCACTAGTTTTTTTTCATAAATAATATAATTAATCCTAATTATTATTTCGCCCTCAACTCTTAATCTTTTAACCGAACAGCTACTTGGTTCATTTCCTGTTGGATCCTTAAAATTTCTCTTTTCCATTAAACTCAAAATAATCTTATACTTAATGGTAGAAATTCTCCGCTTTCAATTCCGTCGAAGATTTCGCCGATTACAATTATGTAAATCCGAAAATTAGTTTAGCGAAAAATTCTGGGTATTACATTCCACCCTCCTTAAAGAAATTTTGTCCTCAAAATTTGTTATCTGAACAACTCTGGATATCGGCTCATCATGTGCTGCTGCCGCTCCGAGGTTGCTTCTTACACGTTGTGGTTGCGCAATAGGACCTTCACCAGTGGTATCTACTTGTTGCGTAGAATCTTCACTACATAATTCAGAATTTCCACTAGCTCTTCCTCGTAAGTTAATGTTGGCTGGATCTCTATGTTCTGCTGCTACACAACATGAGAAGAATCTCGTATACACTTCCTCAACATGGACACGTGGAATACATTATGAATCTCATCCATTGAGGCTGGTAGTTGTACTGTCTTCACTATTCTATTTATAATAGAAAACGACCCAATGTATTTAGGGTTTAACTTGCCTTTTTTTTCGAATCTTACAACTCCTTTGAATGGAGAGATCCTCAGAATGACTTCATCATCTACTTCAAATTCTAGCTCTCTACTCTGACGATCTGCATAACTCTTCTGTCGGCTTTGAGCTGTTAAGATCCATTGTCTAATAAATGCAACCTCTTTTGTAGTTTGTTGGAGAATATTTGAACCAATTAATCGTACTTCGCCGACTTCGTCCCTATATAATGGAGACCTGCATTCTTTCTCCCATACAGAGCCTCATAAGGAGCCATACATATCGTAGCCTGAAAGCTGTTATTATAAGAAAACTCCACCAATGGTAGGTATTTGCTCTATGAACCCTGAAACTCCAGTACGCAAGTTCGAAGCATATCCTGCAGCGTCTAAATAGTTCTCTCCGATTGACCGTCCGTCTGAGGATGAAATGCAGTGCTAAAATTGAGCTGAGTACCCATGGCCTTATGCAGACTCTTCCAGAACTCAATGTAAATCTCATATCTGTATCTGATACAATCGAAGTCGGAACTCCGTGTAACCGTACGATCTCTTGAATATACAGTTTGGCAAACTGGTCCATAGAGTACGTCATCTTTACTGACAGGAAATAGGCTGATTTGGTTAATCGATCCATAATCACACATATGCCATCATAATCCTTTGTTGTCCGAGGCAGTCTGACAACAAAGTCCATCGATATCTTCTCTCATTTCTATTCAGGAATGGGCAATGGCTGAAGCTTTCATGCTGGCCTCTAGTGTTCAGTCTTAATCTATTGGCAAATCAAATACATCTCCACATACTTTTCCACGGTCTTCTTCATATTAGGCCACCAGTAATGCTGCTTAAGATCCCTGTACATCTTGGTGCTTCCTGGATGTACAGAAAACTTAGAAGAGTGAGCTTCAGATAATATCTCCCTTTGTATCTCTTCATTATTCAAAACGAACAATCTATTCTGAAACTTAAGAATTCTGTCGTCCGAATAATTGAACTCCAACCTGTCATTAAAAGTCATGCTTGATTTGATTTCATTACATTCAGCGTCGCCCTTTTAGACTTGCTTAATCTTTTCCAAAATAGTGCGCTTTAGAGACATAGTTGATAGCATGACCGACACATTCGACACCACCTTTAAGTTGAATTTTTGAAACTCCGCATCCAAAGCTAATGGCATACTTGGAGTCATAACCGAAGTGGATGCTGTCATCCTACTCAATGCATTGGCCACTACGTTTCCTTTGCCAGGGTGGTACTTAATTTCTACGTCATAATCTTTCATAAACTCTAACAACCACCGCTGCCTCATATTCAGCTTCTTCTGAGTGAAAATATACTTCAGACTTTTGTGATATTAATATATTGCACACGGCTGTCCATAAAAATAATGTCTCCAAATTTTTAGCGCGAAAACTACTGCAGCTAACTCTAGGTCGTGTGTTGAGTAATTCCACTCAGGTTTTTAACTGCCTAGAGGCATATACTATCACATTTCCTTATTGCATCAACACACACCCAAGATTTATTTTGGAAGCATCACAGTAAATGCTAAATTTTCTGTACTCAGTAGGAAGCGTCAGAATATGAGCAGTAGTTAATTTCTGTTTTATTGTCTGGAAACTGCGTTCGCAATCTTCGGACCACAGATACTTCACATTTTTCATTGCCAAACGGTCAGAAGCGCCGCAATATTTGAAAATCATTCAATGAATCTCCTGTAATAACCCACTAACCCGAGGAAACTTTGTATTTCAGTGACATTTTTCGGCTGTGGCCACTCTTTAACTGCCTAGATTTTTGCTGGATCAACAGATATGTTATCACTCGAGATGACATGTCCCAGAAAATGGATCCTATCCAGCCAAAACTCACACTTAGAAACTTTGTGTAGAGTTGGTGCTGCTTCAAAGTCTCCAACACCAACCTTAAGTGCTCTTTATGATCATGCTCTCTACGAGAGTACATCAATATATCATCGATAAACACTAGAACATATTTATCGAGATAATCATGGAATTCTCTGTTCATCAGATCCATGAAGGCGGCTGGAGCATTCGTCAATCTGAAAGACATCACCAGGAATTTGTAATGTCCGTATCTCGTCCGAAAAGCCGTCTTCGAAATATCTTCTGACCTGACCTTCAGCTGGTAATAGCCCAATCTCAAGTTGATCTTTGAAAAACTTGTGCACCATGGAGTTGATCAAATAGAATGTCTATACTTGGCAAATGGTACTTGTTATTGATCGTCAGCGTATTCAACTACCTGTAGTCGATACACATCCGTAAGGATCCATCCTTCTTTTTGACAAAAACGATCAGCGCACCGAACGACGAAAAGCTAGGGCGTATAAGTCCTTTTTCTACCAACTCCTGCAATTGCTTCTTCAACTCTTTCAGCTCCGTTGATGCCAATCTATAAGGATTCTTCGACACCGGCTCAACTCCCGGATATACATCTATAGCAAACTCTATTTCTTGATCTGGAAGCAAATCGGATAAATTATCTAAAAAAACTTCATGGAAGTATTGGACAGTTAAAAAATCCTGCAGGCTTGAATCCCTGGGTGTAATAACCTGGAAATTTTGAATTTTAATTTTTAATTTTTAGAATTTTTAGTTTAATCCTGGTCGGAGTTTTGAGAAAGGTTTCAACGGGAAAGATTTAAATTATAAGACTTGGAGCCTACTTTTGCGATGGTTTTCGGAATTTAAAGTCGGGAGGTCGAGAAATTAACGAAATTACGGAAGTGTTAAACACGTGAGGGCAGTTTTGTAATTTGGTATTTAAAAAAAAAAAACAAAACACATAACAATCGAATGGCTTCGGGAAGAAGCCATTCGGCTGTTTTCACTTGCTACCCGAGGGAAGCAGAGGGGAGACGCGAGGGAGAGAGGGCGATCGAGAGTTGAGGTGTGATCTTCGATCGGTGGATGTCGAGCTCGAGGGTGAGAGCGAAACCGCGGCCGAGTGTTTCTTCTCCGGCGATTGGGGTCGTTTAGTTGCTGTAGCTCAAAGTTCCGAAGATAGCGAGTCCGACCGTGTTCTGCCGATAACCGCGAAGGGCGGGTTGCCGACCAACTCTGCCATCGACGATTTAGGCGCCTTACTGGAATATTTCTTCTTTTCCATTGTGTGCAGAACTTCATTTGCTCGGTAAGCTTCTCTTCCTCCCTCTGTCTGTTCTGTCCGGTTTGGCCGAGTGTAAGGCTCGGCCTCCCTCCCTTTTCGGTGATTTTTGGCTGAAGTGTTGAGGAGGGAGTGCCGGGAATTTGGAGGGGGAAACCGAAGGCGAGCCCTGTCGGTTTTCCTGTTCTTGGCCGAACTTGGTGCTCGACCTCCTTTCAATTCCGGCAAGCTTGGCCGGAATGTATAAGTGGGATATGACTAATTATGTATAGGAGTTGTGAAATTCGAATTTAAATCAAGAATCGGACGTTTTTGGCTCAGAGGCAGCTTCTATTTTTGGCCATTTTGGCCTACATTCGGCTGATCGTTTTAAATTCTGTTTTTGTGAGATAAATTAGGTGGTTAGAGGGACCTATGGCAGCTAGAATCATTCGATTCCGATATCCGACGCAAAAGTATGCGCGTCGGAAGTTTATGCCGGATTTTGGTCAAAATCAAATTAGCGAGCGTCTTTCATAGAAATTCGACGTGTGAGAGTAGCATAGCCATTTTGATGCGTATAACTAGTGGCGAGTGAAATTTGGTTGAAGAAAAAGAAAGGTTGAAATTTTATAAAAATTGCAGATTCGGTTTTTGATGTTTTTCGCCTATCTGCGGCTTACCGTTTTAAAATCCGT
>CM039517.1:18757176-18778993 GCA_022433055.1 Begonia peltatifolia | reverse complement strand
TATATATATATATATATATATATATATATATATATATATATATATATTCATTTATATTATTTAATATAATTAATCATAATTACTATTTCGTACTCAACTCTTAATCTTTCAACTGACCAATTACTTGGTTCATTTTCGGTTAAATCCTTAAAATTTTCTTTTCTTCATTAATTTCAAAATAATCTTATACTTAATGGTAGAAATTCTACGCTCTCAATTCTGATCAAAACTCCACTGATTACAATTACGTAAATCCAAAAATTAGTTTAGCAGAAAATTTTAGATGTTACATAAGAGATTTATACGCCCTAGTTTTTCACCATGGGGCGCAACAGTTCTGTTTGTAAAGAAGAAAGATGGGTCACTCCGAATGTGCATTGACTAAAGGGACTTGAATAAGCTGACCATTAAAAACAAGTATCCAATACCAAGGATAGATGACTTGTTCGATCAACTCCAAGGAGCTCGGATTTTCTCAAAGATTGACTTGAGGTCAGAATATTATCAGCTGAAAATCAGATCGCAAGATATACCGAAGGTAGCTTTTAGAACGAGATACGGGCACTATGAACTTTTTGTAATGTCGTTCGGACTGACAAATGCCCCAGCCGCTTTTATGGATATGATGAATCGGGTATTTTGAGAGTATCTCGATAACGATGACGAACATTTGAAAATTATTTTGGAGACTTTGAAGCGACATCAACTTTATGCGAAATTCTCCAAGTGCGAGTTCTGGCTGGATAGAGTCCATTTTCTTGGACATGTGATTTCGAGTGTAGGAATATCAGTAGATCCAGCTAAGATATAATCAATCAAGGAATGACCTCAGCGAGATTCAAAGTTTTCTGGGGTTAGCTGGTTACTAAATAAAATTTATTGAGGAATTTTCAAAGCTTGCAACACCCTTGACTCGATTGACCAGAAAGGATGTCAAGTATGTATGGTCAGAGGATTATGAGCACAGTTTCCAAGTGTTGAAGCAGAAATTGACTACAGCTCATGTATTGACACTTCTGATGACGGATGAGAAGTTCAGTATTTACTGTGATGTGTCTAGAGTCAGATTGGGTTGTGTATTAATGTAGAACAGAAAAGTGATTGCTTATGCTTCAAGGCAATTAAAGTCTTATGAAAAAAATTATTCGACCCACGACTTAAAGTTAGTGGCGGAAGTGTTTGCACTAAAAATCTGGAGATACTATATTTATGGACAACAGTGTAAGATGTATTCAGATCACAAAAGTGTGAAGTATATTTTCACTCAAAAGGAGTTGAATATGAGACAGTGGCGGTGGTTAGAGTTCGTGAAAGACTACGACTTTGAAATCAAGTACCACCCTGGCAAAGCTAATGTAGTTCCAGACGCATGAGCCGAGTTTCGACCTCAGTTTTAGCAATGAAAGCTGAGATGTCTATAGTGTTGAGTACAGAATTCTAGAGGTTCAATTTGGAGCTGGTTTCAGATGTAGCAGCAATGTTATTAGCCTTATCTCTGAAACCTACAATTTTTGAGAAAATTAGATATGCTCAACAAGAAGACCCAAAGTGCAATGAATTCAAAATTGAGTATGATATCTAATGACATAACCGAGTTCAGCTATTCAGATGATAGAATTTTGAAGTTTCAGAATAGATGGTATATTCCAAACAATGATCAACTTCGGAATGAAATTTTGTCTGAAGCGCACTCTTCAAGGTTTTTCGTTCATCCTGGAAGTACCAAAATGTACAGAGACCTTAAGCAACACTATTGGTGGCCTAGCATGAAGAAGTCTGTAGCAAAGTACGTAGAGACATGCTTGACCTGTCAACAAATCAAGGCTAAGCATCGGAGACCTGCCGAAAAATTACAACCATTGTCGGTTCCAGAATAGAAGTGGGACCAAATATCTATGGATTTTGTGGTCAGGATACCCCAGACGACAAAAGGATATGATGGAATATGGGTGATTGTAGACCGTTTAACCAAATCAGCCCATTTTCTAACCAGTTCACAGAATTGTATATTCAGGAGATATTGCGGTTACATGGAGTACCGACTTCAATTGTATCGAATAGAGACTCGAGATTTACATCAAAATTTTGGAAGAGTCTGCACAAGGCTATGAGGCTAAATTTCAGTACAACATTTCATCATCAGACAGACGGGCAATCTGAACGGACCATTCAGATCTTAGAAGATATGCTTCGAGCCAGTGTACTATAATTTTAGGGTTCATGGAATAAGTATTTATCTTTGGTGGAGTTCTCGTACAATAACAGCCATCAAGATACGATAGGTATGACTCCATATGAAGCTCTGTTTGGAAGAAAATGAAGATTGCCTCTCTATTGGGATGAAGTTGGTGAAACCAGCTTGATTTGACCAGAAATGGTGCAACAGACGACTGAGAAGATCATATCTATTCGGCAGCAAATTTTGACTGGTCAAAGTCGATAGAAGAGCTATGCCGATAGAAGAAGAAGAGAATTAGAATTTGAGGTGGGAGATGAAGTCTTTCTAAAAATTTCTCCATTCAAAGAAGTAATGAGGTTCGGGAAAAAAGGTAAGTTAAGCTCGAGATATATTGAACCATTTCTGATCACGAAGAGAATCGAAAGAACAATATACCAATTGGAGCTGCCGGCTTCTATGGAAGGAGTTCACAATGTTTTCCACGTATTAATACTAAGGAAATGCATCAGAGAATGGTCACATGTTTTGGTGCATCAAGATATTAAGGTACTGCCAACGTTAATGTACGAAGAAAAGTCAGTAGAGATTTTAGATTATGTAAGGAAGGCATTGCGTAACAAGGAGATTCCACTAGTAAAGGTATTGTGGCGTAACCACAATGTGGATAAGGCAATGTGGGAAAGACAGCAAGACATGATGGATCGTTATCCTGAGCTTTTCAGGTACACAAATTTTGATGACAAATTTTTTTAAGGGGGATGGAGTGTAACACCCAGAGTTTGTATTAAACATGAGTTGCCCTTGGTTTTTTTTTTGTTAAGAGGGCGTAATAACGATCATAAGTTATGATAATAATTTGATTGAAGAAGAGGATGGTGGAAGGGAAACAATGGATGTAGGCAGCTAGTAGTAAACTACATGTAGTGTATTTAGTGTAGTTGTTGTTTTAATGATAAGTAATAGCAAAATGAAGTGGGAAATGAGTGAGACACGTGGGGATGATGGCTGGTGGGGTGGGGATGATTGTGTAATCAGACTAAGTTTTGTGGTGAAATGGGAATAAGGTTGAGTGAATGATTTAAATGTGTAAGCTTTATGGGTAAAGGGTAGCACATTCCTTCTCTTCTCTCTTCCCACGATCAGCAGTCAAGGAAACCTTGCCCCCACCATTTCTCCATTTTTATCAAGATCAAAGGTTAGTTTTAGATGGGTATTGTGATTTATGCAAAATCTTTAGATGTTTTGTGCATTTTAAGTAGAATTTGGAGGATTTTGGAGAAGTTAATATACCCTAGGTTGAGTTCCAAGAATTCCTTTTTTCTTTCTCAGTTAATTCCATTAATATATTAGGTTAACGAGTTGAGCATTGAGGTGAAGGAAGAGATAGAGAATTTTATGAAAATCCAGGTAAGTAGTGGATTACTCGTGTTTTGCCTTCGGGCTACACCATGGAACGATAGGGTTTGACGACGATCTATCTGGTGAGCTCTATGATCATAGTCGTGTTTAGGATTGCAGTTAGTGACCTGTTGATGTGCTCTAGAGGGCCATCACTCGATCACAAACCAAGACACGAGCTTTATCAAATCTGTTCACTAACAAGTTCAATTCTTTTGTAGGAATTACTAGCTTCGAATGCTTCTTCGCGGACTTAGAATGAGACCCGAGCATAAAGGACAAAGATCAACCCTTGCACTTGCCATCGTGGGAGCTAAAGGTGGAAGTACATGAAAAAGGAATTTGTCTCCCTCGGAATTAATTTGTAATTGAATTTTATTTGGCAAACATTCGCCCTTATGTTTTTGTTGGCAAACATTCGCCTTCCTGTAATGTTTTATAGTTGCATGCATTCTTAGGCATTAGGATTACATGTATGTTAAGTTAGATGGTGGTTATAAGCAACAATTGTACTGGAGTTTAGCAGCACATTGATACAACAAATGGGCCAAATCTTGAAGAGTGCTCTAGTGTGCAAGTGGACCAAGAATGGCCAACCATGTGGCCAATTTTGAAGCCCAAGCCCATTCTAACCTTCACCCACCGTATGTTTATAAATACATGCCTATTGGTGTTTGTAATGGTTGTTGAATCTATGAGAATAGCCCCTTTTGTGTTCAGCTGAAGTAGCCTGAAGCTTGGTGAACGGTAAGACTCGGTTCGATCAAGAACCGATAAGGAGTGCATCTTCTTCGAGCTTTCAAGCCCGAGGTTGCTTGAATGGCCGTTGTTCCACTATTCTCCCCTCTCTTTCGAGAGAAGGATACATAAACAGAGTGGCCAGTAATCGATTCCATTTGCTGCTGTCTTCCTTCGGAAGATTGTTATGCCGCGAGCATAAAAGGTTGTTCATCGGACAACATTTTGTTTTTCTGCTCCTTTTGTTTTCTGTTTCGTTTGTGGGTAAAACACGACTCATTCGAGGGTGGAATCGTGTCACCTGTGTTGGTATGACAGTGTAGGCAGTTTTGTTGGGGCGACTCGACAATGGTGTGGAGATGCTGTGATTTAGTAGGTCCCTTGGTGGTAAAACTTGGGTTGTATACATGTACTAGGATACATAGGATTCGGGTGATATGTGAATCGGTTTTTTTTCTTATATATATAATATGTTTTCTTTAAACTACAAGATTTTAGGTTAGACCCGTTTTCAGTCGTTATACTGCCGAATTTTCATGAAACTAAATTGAGTTTATGATTTTTATGAAATTCTGTGAGGAAAAGTATACGTTGTGTTATTTTTGGCATTGAATTGGAAGTTCAGTTACTTTTGAAAGATTTAAGGTTTTAAAACAGATTTTATGAAGGAAGTGTCAGCCTGTGTTAGAAAGTGTCGACCGCTCAATATAAAAATGAGTGTGGAGTGTCGACCTGTATGTAAAAGGGTCGACCAAACTCAGTAGCTATCGATCGTTTGGGTCGACCTACTCGGACAGAGAGCAAGAAGGTGTCGATTGGTATATACAAGTGTCAACCGATAGTGAAAAATAGACAGGAGTATCGATCTCTAGGATCGATCGACGCGGATAGAGAGAAATGTAGTGTCGACCGTTGCATGCAAGTGTCGATCGATAGTGAAAAATAGATGGAAGTATCGACCGGTGCATGCAAGTGTCGACCGGTAGTGTAAAATAGACAGCAGTGTCGACCTCAGGGATCGATCGACGCGGACAGAGAGAAATGTAGTGTCTACTGGTGCATGCAAGTGTCGACCAGTAGTGAAAAATAGATGGAAGTGTCTACAGGTGTTTACCGGGGTCGATCGAAATGATTTTTTTTTTATTTTTAGAAAACTCAAATTTTATTTAAACTGATTTTAGTCCAAGTTTTCTACTACAATGTTTTTTTTTACATTTTCAAAAAGGTCATTTTAATTCTAGGAACGAAGTTGTAAATTTTTACACAAATTGTCCCGAGTGCGTGCATGAGTAGAGTTAGTGACCTGGATCTGTGAACGACTTGGGAGCGCCACATAGGTGTTATCAGAGCATCAAGAACCGTGTAGAGTCTCCGGGGTGCTACAACTAGTTTATATTATTCTTATAAATCTAAATATTTTAATGTTAATCGTTCACGTTTTTCTTCACATGTTAGTTCAAGTAGTGGTGGAGGAAATATTGTAGGTTCACAATTTGGTATTCATGATATTTGAAATCAATTACATACAAATATTTATTTTAATTCTATGCAAAATGAACTAAATATTTATTTTAACACTTGATATCAATTTTCTTGCGAAGAAAACTTTATCATTTTATATTGATGGAAAATGTTTTCCACCACATATTCTATTTTTTCTATAATGGCACGTGATCCACTAACAACTCTGGTGTCTACCGCAGCATCGGAGTCTGCTTTTAGTGTAGTTGGATGTGTGTACGATAAATACCAATGACAACTGGCACTCGATCTCGTGGAGGCACTCATTTGTATGAAAAATTGTAACGACGTCATTACGAGAAATCAACAACGAGAGTATGAAATACTTGAAGACTTTAAAATTTTGAATGTTGAAGATTAGTATTGTAATTTAAATTTTGAAATATTTTTTTCAACTTGTAATTTTTTTGACATTTTGCACATAATTGACAATTATATGGGTCACAACCTAGTTGGGATATGTCTAATTTGTAGTGATGTAAATGTCAAATTTATAATGAATTTTATATTTTTTTATATATTTATTTTTATATTTTTATAATTAAATGTCATTTTTGTATTAATTAAATATTTCTATTATTTATACAATCAAATATCTATCATATTTTATCATTACACTAATAAATATTTATTATAGTTTTAATAAATAAAAGTTTAATGAAATATATAATATATTTATATAAATTAATTTTATTTATGTAAGCTCGGCTCGTTAGACTCATTGGCCCGGCTCGGCTCGGCTCGACTCGTGACTCGCAAACCGGCTCGGGTTGAAAATGTTTTGGAGCCAGCTCGATAGACTATGCTCAACGGGCTCGTTAGCCTCAGCAGGCTTGATGAGTCGAGCCTTTCTAGGCTCAACTCAGCCTGCTCGTTTAACATATCTGAGTGCTATGAGGAGATGATAAGTTGTTTTGACCAAATGAAAGGGTGCCTTTGAAAACCATCACATTAATTCCTTTTTCAAAAATTTTTATTACATTTTATTGACCCATTTTTGGGTATAAATGTCTCCTCAAATTCCTAGTTGAAATCATTGAACCTTTGTTAATTAAAATCATCTTGTTTGTTATTGTGAAGCCTTTACAAACTTATGACTCAAATCACGACGGCCTCCACTGTAACTTCGTGAGTCATATCAAAGAAGTGTAAGTGATTCATCTTAGATAGCTTGTTTACTCAAGTTAATCCATCATTCGACGTGCATTAACCCTTAGCATGCTTGTAAGTCTACGCGAAAGTAAAGTCGAGCACCCCCACAGGCCTATCTTATTCTTTCCATTTTTCTTCTCACTTTCATTCCTTGACTTTGGAAGTTTGTCGCACATGTTGATGTTGGCCACTTCTCTTCCTCGAATGATGTATCTTTGTGGCCTTAGTCCTTTTTTTTAAGACTTTTGGAGTCATCTTTATATGAGGATACGTGACTTGAAGCGTTCTGCCTTACCACACTCGAAGCATGTGGACTTCTTTTCTTTCTTAGATCGATCTCCTCTTCAAAATTTATTTTCTTGCAGTTTTCTCTAGTGTAACCTATGTATCATTAATAATAATTTATCTTGAATATAAATAGATCATTATAATAATATATTAATAATCATATCTGTTAAAAATATTTTATTTTAAACCAATCTAAATGATTGAAGAATTATACCTTTGTAGCCAACTTCACGTATGTATGAAAACATGAAAATTTATAATAATCTTCTCAACCTTTGAAATTTTTGATTTTCTTATTAGTTCTGTTCATCTCGAATAAGTACTTGTAAGCGTGATAAATGTGACAAGATCTCACTTAATTTATTATAGATTGCATTTTCAAGACATGAGATCATAGAATTAAATTTTTTTAAAAAACATTTATGATAACTCGTAATAGTTATCATAATTTTTTTTTTTTAAAAAGGTTAAGAAATTAAATCAACAATTTCAATTAAAATTTAATTTAATAACAGTCATCATAACATTTTTTTTAAAAGGTTATGAAATTCAATCTCTCATTTAAATTGAAATTTGATTTCATAACGATCATTGACATATTCAAAATAACTTGCCCTCATGGTTTAACATTTGACATCATGACATCAACTTAAAATTAGTATAATTCATTTTTAAAAGTCACTTTATAAGTTTGTTAATTAATTGAATAATTAATAAATCAATTATTCCATCTAATGAAAAATAACAAACTTATTATTGAGAGTATTAATGTAATAATCCGGAAATTTTGAATTTTAATTTTTAATTTTCGAAATTTTAATTTAATCTCGGTCAGAGTTTTGAGAAATATTTTAACGGGAAAATTTAAATTATAAGACTCGGAGCCTACTTTTGCGATGGTTTTCAGAATTTAAAGTCAGGAGATCGAGAAATTAACGAAATTACGGAAGATTAAAACACGTGAGGACAATTTTGTAATTTGTATTTATATATAAAAATAAAAAATAAAATAAAATATAACAACTGAATGGCTTCGGGAGGAAGCCATTTGGCTTTTACTCCTTGGTGCCGAGAGAGCCGAGAGGGAGACGCGGGAGAGGGGAGAAAGCTTCGAGCTCCGACGACGGCCGACGACCAGAGGAGAGGTTAGCGGCAGCCGATGTGGGTAAGGGGCTCCGACAAGTCGGGAACGACGTGTAGCTTAGCCATTCCCGTGCCAAAAACCCAAGGTAAACTGCCATCCTCCCTTTCGATTTTCTGCCAGCAAGTGGGAAGTTCGGTTGCTTCCGAACTCCTGCTTTGTTTAAGCTCGGTTCTTGGTGTGTGGAGGCTGGGGTGGGGGCGCTGGGTGCTCGGCATTCCGCCCCAAACCCGACCAAGGACAGGTGAGAATGTCCCCTGCTCCTCCTCTATTTGTGGTGGCCGAAGATGTAGGCGCCTGCCTCGGCTCATTGTGCCAAAGTATGGAGGGGTTTGCAGCAAGGGAAAAAGGGGGGGCATCGGTGGTGTCCTGGTTTTTAGAAGAAAACCAGGGAAGGTTGTCCTGCCATTCGAACTTTCTAATCGAGAAGCTTCGAATTGTCATTAGTTTATGCATATTGGACTGTAATGTGGCTGCTTGGTGAAAGAATTGGCGAGATTGGATCGAAGTTGAATTTTTGGCTATTTTTCGTATAAAAACAGATTCTGTTTTTGGCTATTTTGGCTGGGCTTAGGTTAATCGTTTTAAATTCTGTTTTGTGGGTTAAAAATAGGTTGTTAGAGGAACGTATGGCGGCTGGAATCGTTCGATTCCGATATCTGACGCAAAAGTTATGCGCGTCGGAAGTTTATGTCGGATTTTGGTCCAAGTCAAATTTGTGAGCGTTTTTCGTGGAATTTCGACGTGTGATAGTGGCATGTCTATTTTTGGTGCGTAAAGCTGAATTGAGTGAGTCTTGGTTGAAGAAAAACAAAGGTTAAAGTTTTATAAAAAATGGCAGATTTGGTTTTTGGCATTTTTTGCCTGTCTGTGGCTTACCATTTTAAAATCTGTCTTAGTATGTTGAATTAGATTCCTAAGGGGACGTTTAGCCACTTGAATCGTTCGATTCCGTTGAAGGACGCAAAAGTTATGCACGTCCGAACTTTGGGCTGGTTTTCGGCCAAACCAAACCAATGGACCGTTTTAGTTGGAATTTCATGAGTGTAGTTAAAAAAGGTTATTTTTAGCTATTTGATAGATTTTGAGATAAATATTGATGAGTGGTTGTTTGTGTTTTAGGGTGAGACACTTTTTGGCGAAGCGGTGCATCGAGCGAGCTTAGGACGCCAGGTAAGTAGTGCATGCATGTGTTTTGCCCAAGTGTGCCTACACTGTAGAACTTTAGGGTTTATGTGATTGATTGTGGTGTGTGTGCGTATTGTTTGACATGCATCATATTTTAAAAACGTGAACGAAAATGGTTTTGAGTATGTGGTGCGACGTGTGGTGGTGGTACCGCGGATCCCGCTAGTGTGCGGCCCGGTGCTTCACCAGTCGCGGATTCCACTCAAGGGGTGGGCCAGCTGGGCCGTTATGCAGCGTGAATGTGTTGACGGTGAGGATATGGGCAGTGGTACCGTGGATCCTACTAGTGTGTGGGCCGGTGCAACACCAGTCGCGGATCCTACTCGAGGGGTGGGCCGGCTGGGCTGTCGCGAAACGTGTGTGTGTGGCAACTGTGGCCCCATGCTGGGGAGGTTGGGACGGGGGCGACGTGTCAGGGTGTAGAGTGGCGCGAGGTACACCCTTACCCTGATGTGGTTGTCGTGTGGTGATGCGTGTGTGTAGCTTGTGGGCCTCGTTACTGGGGAGTCCGGGATGGTAGCGACGTGTCAGGGTGTAGGGTGGCGTGAGGTTCCTCCTTACCCTGGTGCGGCTGCACTACGCGTCACAGATGTGACAACATGAATGTGAGTGTAGAGACTGCATGTGATAGGATTGCATTGTCGGCTTTTACTTTCATATCGCATTACTTACTGAGCGTTAACTTTATATTGTGTGTTCTGTGGTGTAGGTGCTGACGATACTGTTGGTGAGCCTCGAGAGCCTAATCCAGAGGCGTAGGATGGTTGGCGGCGTGCGCCCGAGGCACCGGATGATAGATTTTGTTAGGACGACCCGACCCGTGGTGGCGGTAGGTGATAGTGGATTTATTATTTATGTCGGGTATTTGTGTAGACAGCGGAGTTGTATAGACGTTGATTTTTTTGAGATTGTATAGAGGGGTTGTAGTGTTTTGGGGACACGTACGTATTGTTATATGTTAGAGTATGATATTACTCTATACTGGGAACTTTCTTCATTTGTATTTGATGAGTTTTCGTTGTCCTTAAACTCTGATTTTGTTATGGTAGTTTTCTTTGGATGGTTGATAGTTAAATATTGTTGGATTATGGTGAATTTTGTGCAGTGTTTAAATTTTGGGATAGTCAGTTTTTAGCCGTTACTCTGTCAAAATTTCGGGAGAGAGGTTGGGAGTCGAGGGGATATGGAATGGGTTGAGATGTGAACAGTGAATGCTAGAGAAGGGTAGATGAGCGTGGGATTGCGACGTGATCGCAGGTGCGCGGGGCACGCGGCCCTGCGGGTGCTCACGGGTCGTGCGGCGCTGGGTGAGGGCGTGCGCGCGGACGTGCTGTACAGTGGCAGGGTGCGTGGGGCACTCGGCGCTGTGAGCGTGCGCGAGACACAGTGACGTGGAGTTGGCACGTGCGGCACTGCGAGAGTGCGCGCGGGTTGTCGAAGTGGAGACGTGAGTGCGCGGTACCAGATTATGTAGTTCGAGGAGTGCGTTGGATTTTTCCTAGGATTTCGAGTCTTACCGTGTTATCTTAAACTATTTTAAATGGTTTTCTTTTCCGCTGCGTAGTTTTTATGTTGAGAATTCCGTATTCTCTCTTCGGGACGCGAATTGTTTACGAATTGAATCGAAAATTTTTCATACTCACAAATGTTCTTTTGAAAATGATTTGAAAGCGAAAGGAATATTAAATTGAGTGAGTTATGTCAAGTGTTAGTGTGTGTAGTGTGTAGATGCACTGTAGCGCACCGGGAACGCAGGGTTTCTCGGGGTGTTACAATTAAACAATTAATTAATAATTAATTATTTAATCTAATTTGTTCCATATTTCTATCATGCGAATAATTATACACAAATGTACCAATGAACCTATAGTTTTAACCTACAATAATTTTTTGTTAATTAATATAAAATTTTTATATCGATTAACATAATTATTAGTTATAAAGTAATTTAACTAAATAATTAGAGTTGTACTCTTAAAATCATATAGTATATTTACTCAAATTAATATCTATTCGTATAATCATTTCATATGTACTAATTCTTCATTTAAATTTGTAATAGAGCTATGTTTATAATCTGTTAACCTCTCATATTACATTTTTATATTTGACAGTCATTAGTTATTAATTAATAACGATTATGAACTACGTGTTAATTATTAAATCTTCAAACTAACAAACTAAGGAATCAATATAAATGAATTTAATTGTATTGATATTAATATTTTTAACTATTCATTTTCAATACATAAGATATATGATTGTAACTCGTACAAAACTTAACCAAGTAAATCAAATAATAAATTACAACAAAATAAGAGTTTGTGCAAATCAAGGAATTACGATCATACATATTTGATATTCATTATAATAAAATTAGTTGTTATATATTTAACAAAAATTATTAAAATATTATAATTTTATCTAATTCAGTTTTATATAATATTATACAAAACATATTTGTTTTATATTATTACATATATTGTCAAGATATAAATCCATATTTTTAAATGAGAAAAATTATGATTATGATTATGAATTAATTGAAATTTCTATATTTCAAATATAAATATTAGATTTATTTTAGTTATTATTCTTGATATTTTATCTCATATACATATAATATATATGTTAATATAAAATTTGTACAAATAACTAAGGATTTTTTTTATGAATTTTATAAAATATAATCTAAAATGCAAACATTATATTAATCAATATAATTTGATTAATTTATTATAAAATTTTTCTATTACATTTTCTTGTTTGACATATAATTCCCAGCAATCCCAGTTTCCATGAAGCAAATGATAGATGTCTCTGATCCCTTAGCTCTCCGAATGTTCTTTAAAACACTATATAGCGACCCGAAAACCGACTAGCCGATTTTCAGTCCGCTCTCCCTCTACTACTCTTCACACTATAGCACCCCAAAAACCCACAAGTTATTGATGTGCTCACTACGACTACATACTATGACATAAATAGACTATACACGAACTCACTTAATTTAATACTACTTTCATTTTCAAATCATATTTAAAACAACATTTGTAAGTATAAAAATTTTTCGACTCGATTCGAAAACGACTCGCGCCCCGAATAGGGAACACGAAATACTCAATATAAAATACGCAGCGGAAAATACAATTTAAATGCGTTTTAAAAATAAGACGACAAGACTTGAAATTTTAGCAAGGAGTTCAACCCACGCCTTGCACTACCCGACTTAGTGCTGCGCGCCCGAGTAGCAGCACCGCACGCCATGGGCCCCGCTTGCGCACACGCACACTCGATCTGGCACCGCGCGCCCCGCGCGCAACCTCTCGGCGCCGGTCATGCCAACTCGACACCTCCGCGTCACGCCCACGCCCACAGCGCCACGTGCCCCACGCACCCTGCCTACGTGCAGCACATCCGCACGCACGCCCTCACCCGACGCAGCACAACCTATGCGCACTCGCAGGGTCGCGTGCCCCTCGTGCCTGCGGTCACGCCACTCTCCCATGCACACCACCACTCCCTTCGTGCCTCACCGTGCACATCCCGACCTTTCTCCCGAAATTTTGGCAGAGTAACGTCTAAAAACTGTCTATCCCAAAATTTAAACCCTGCATACAGTTCACCAGAAAACTTAAAAATATCCATCCATCAAACTATACAGAGAATCCTCATAACAAAATTGAAGTTTAAAGACAACGAAATCCATCAACTACAAATAAAAAAAAGTTCACAGTATAGAGCATCGTCATACTGCAACATATAAAAGTACAAACGCGTCTCCAAAACACCACAACACTCTATACAATCTTGTACAACAGACGCCTATACGAACTCATCTGACCACATAAATATCTCAACACAAAGCAACAACCCGAGTAGATCTCAACAAATGAAATAACCATTCTATTAATTTGTCAATTCTGACATGAATTTTACCTTTATGAATATGAATATGGCAAAGAAAATGAATATTAGAATAGCACGGGGATAAGAAAGAAAAAAAATGATATCTTTTTTTTTTATATTCCTTTTTTCTCATTCCTATTCTTGTTTCTTAGGGGAAAAAAAAGAAAAAAGAGAGAACTTACGAAATAAGAGATTATTTCGTTTTGGATAATCATTTAGTTAATAGATAGATAAAAGTGTATTTTGGATTAAAATCTTGGGGAGTACTACCTAATCATTTCTACGAATTTAAAGCTCACATTAGTATTCTTTTTTCATTATCCATTTTGAAAAAATATTTCACTTCTCTTATTTTGGATAATTTTGAAAATCTCTATTACCAATCCTTTGCATATTTTGGTGTTTCTAACCATCTACTCATTTTTGTTCAATCGCGCATATTATGGTAATAGATGTCTACTAGTACATACAAATAATAGTGAAAATTCACTAGGGTTGATCTTTTCTTTTTTAGTTTGCGTCTAGACGGGATAATTAATTAACCAATTTTGGGATAAAAGTTTTCTTTTTATTATGTTTATTTTCGTTTAACTCTTATACCTAGAAAATGAGATTCAATGTTTTTACTACGAATTCTTTTTTCTATACGCTTTTTTATTTCACTCATATAACTATCTAATTTAGTTATTTAGTTCATTAATATAAATAATGAATAGAAAACTATTCAACTCATTTTAACTCTTAAAAATAGAAGAAGTTTATGTCTTAACGACTCGCACGAAGAGATATTTATAATACACATAGAGTTAATGATATTTCATAACTAATTGATTGAGAAGCTGCTCGTAGACCTCCTAAAAAAGAATATTTATTATTTGAACCATATATGTAATAACCCAGAAAATTTCAGATTTTTAAATCTAATTTTTGAAATTTTTAATTTAATATCGATTGGAATTTTGAGAAATATTTTAACGGGTAAATTAATTTATAAAACTCGGAATCTAAGTTTAGTGGTAGCTTCCAAAAATTTCAAGTCAGGAGGACGAGAATTTAACGAAATTTTGGGTGGTTAAAACACGTGAGGGCATTTTAGTAAATTAATTTAAAATTTTTAAAAATAACAAAACAACCGAATGGCTTCGGGAGAAAGCCATTCGGCTATTGAACGTTGACACCCGAGAAGAGAGACGCGAGAGAGAGAGAGAGCGACTGCGTGAGGCGACAGAAATCGGGAGAGGGTGATCGGCCGGCGATCGACGGAAGAGAGAGGCGCAGGGTTCGGGTTTCTCCGGTGAACTAAGGCGAAGCGCAGCTCGGTGTTTCCCGTACTGAGGACTGAAGGTATGCTTCCTCCCCTGCTCTGGTTATATTCGACCGAGTTGATGGTCGTCTTCCTTTCATCATTCTGAATGTTAGGCTGAGTGTTGGGTCGGTTTTAGGCTATGAACGTGTGTGTTTATTGGATGCACAGTAAGTGTCCAGTGGGAGAGAGAAAAACCGAGGGAGAGGTTGAGCCGAAATTCGGGTTAATGCTCGAATTTCTGATTTCTGGATAGATTATGCTTAAATGAGTTAAATTTATCGATTGAATGAAGAAATTGGTGAGATTTGATTAAAGTTGAAATTCTGAGCATTTTGGTATGAAAAACAGGTTCTGTTTTTGGCCGTTTCGGCCTATCTTCGGTTATTTATTTTAAATTCTGTTTTAGTGGGTAAAATTAGGTTGTTAGAGAAACGTTTGGCCGCTGGAATCGTTCGATTCGAATGTCCGACGCAAAAGTTATGCACATCGGAAGTTTATGTCAAATTTTAGACCGAGTCAAATTATTGAGCATTTTTAGTAAAATTGTGACACGTGATGTTAGCATTGCTGATTTTAGTGCGTAAGACGAGTTTTGAGTGAATTTTGGTTGAAAGAAACGAAAATGTGAAATTTGGGTGAAGGGCAGATTCGATTTTGGTGTTTTTCATCTAGCTGCGGCTTAGCGTTTTAAAATCTGTCTCAGTATGTTAAACTAGGTTGCTAAGAGAACGGTTAGCCTCTTGAATCGCTCGATTCCGATAACGTACGCAAAAGTTATGCGCGTCCGAAGTTTATGCTAGTTTTCAACTGAACCGAATTAGTGACCCGTTTTAGTTGGGATTTCATGGGTTTAGTTAAGGAATGTGATTTTTAGGGTATTTAGTAAATTTTGATGCGAAAATTGATGAGTGATTATTTATGTTTTAGGTTGAAGCTTTTTTTGGCGAAACTGTGCGTCGAGCGAGCTTAAAACGCCAGGTAAGTGGTGCATATATATGTTTTGCCCAGATGGGCCTACACCGTAGAATTTTAAGTGTAATAACTCGGGAATTTCGAATTTTATTTTTAATTTCTGGAATTTTTAGTTTAATCCCGGTCGGAGTTTTGATAAATATTTCAACGGGAAAGATTTGAATTATAAGACTCGGAGCCTACTTTTGCGATGTTTTTCGAAATTTAAAGTCGGGAAGTCGAGAAAGTTACGAAATTTTGGACGATTGAAGCACGTGAGGGCAATTTGGTAATTTGTATTTATTTTAAAATTTAAAAAAAAAATTGTAAAACACCCGAATGGCTTAGCGAGAGAGAGCCGAGAGAGAAGACGACCGGGAGCAGGGCGATCGTGTGCTGGAGTCGGAGCTGCGACGGCCGACGAGCGCGAGTGTGAGATGTGAGTTGCGAGCAGGGGCTGCTATTCCGACGAACCGGAGCCGTTCGGTTCCAGCAACTCGAGTTCCCGAAGTGAAAGTCGAGTGTTCGGCCGACGACCCCGAGGGGCTGGTTTCCGGCCAATTCTGCCGCCAACGACCAGACTTGTTGCTGGAGTCCTTCTCCCACCCGAGTGCCGGACGCCACCACTTGGTAAGTCCTCTCCCTCTTCGTGGAAATTTGACGTGTGAGAGTAGCATAGCCATTTTGATGTATATAACTAGTTGAGAGTGAGTTTTGGTTGAAGGGAAGTGAAAATGTGAAATTTTAATAAAAATGGCAGATTCGGTTATTGGCATTTTTCACCTATCTGCGGCCTATCGATTTAAAATCCGTCTTGGGATGTTAAACTGGGTTCCTAAGGGAACGTTTAGCCACTTGAATCGCTCGATTCCGTTGGCGAACACAAACGTTATGCACATCCGAACGTTGGGCTGGTTTTCAGCCAAACCGAACCAATGAACCGTTTTAGTTGAAATTTCGTGAGTGAAGTTAGAGAAGGTTGTTTTTAGCTAGTTGGTAAATGTTGGGATAAATACTGATGAGAAATTGGTTGTGTTTTAGGTTGAGGCTTTCTGTTGGCAAAGCTGTGCATCGAGCGAGCTTAGGACACCAGGTAAGTAGTGCATGCATGTGTTTTGCCCAAGTGGGCCTACACTGTAGAACTTTAGTGTTTATGTGATTGATTGCGGTGTGTGTGCGTATTGTGTGACATGCATCATATTTTTTTTAAAACGGGAACGAAAATGATTTTTAGCATGCTTTGATGTATGAGGTGAGACGTGTGGCGGTGGTACCGCAGATCCCGCTAGTGTGCGGGCCGGTGCTTCACCAGTCGCGGATCCTACTCGAGGGGTGGGCCGGTTGGAACGTCATGGGGCGTGAATGTGTTGACGGCGAGGATATGGGCAGTGGTACCGCGGATCCCACTAGTGTGTGGGCCGGTGCAACACCAATCGCGAATCCTACTCGAGGGTTGGGCCGGCTGGGCTGTCGCGAAACGTGTGTGTGTGGCAACTATGGCCCCGTGCTGGGGAGGCTGGGACGGGGGCGACGTGTTAGGGTGTAGAGTGGCGCGAGGTACACCCTTACCCTGATGTGGTTGCCGTGTGGTGTGCGTGGGTGTAACTTGTGGGCCTCGTTGCTGGGGAGTCCGGGACGGTGGCGACGTGTCAGGGTGTAGGGTGGCGTGAGGTTCCTCCTTACCCTGGTGCGGCTACACTACGCGTCACAGATGTGACAACATGAGTGTGAGTGTAGAGACTGCATGTGATAGGATTGCAATGTCGGCTTTTACTTTCATATCGCATTACTTACTGAGCGTTAGGCTTATGTTGTGTGTTCTGTGGTGTAGGTGCTGACGATACCGCTGGTGAGCCTCGAGTGCCTAGTCCTGAGGCGTAGGATGGTTGGCGGCGTGCGACTGCGGCACCGGATGGCGGACTTTTGTTAGGGCGACCCGACCCGTGGAGATGGTAGGTTGTGGCCTGGTCGGTTTGTGGGTTTTCTTTCTTTTGCAGTGATTATGTACGGGGGATGGGATTGGTTGTTGTATATGCGTCAGCGTATAGGTATATGGAGTGCGTGTGATTTTGGTAACATACGCAGATATTTTTCATGCTAGAGAATGATATTACTCTATGCTGGAGACTTTCTTCATTTGTATTTGATGGATTTTCGTCGTCTTCTTACTCTGATTTGGTTATGGTGATTTCTCTGGATGATGGATAGATAAACATTGTTGGATTATGGTGAATTGTGTGCAGGGTTTAAATTTTTGGGATAGTCAGTTTTTAGTCGTTACTCTGCCGAAATTTCGGGAGAGAGGCTAGGAGTCGAGGAGATAAGAAATAGGTTGAGGTGTGTGAACAGTAAATGGTAGAAAAAGGTAGATGAGTGTGGAAGTGCGGCGTGATCGCAGGTGCGCGGGGCACGCGGCCCTGCGGGTGCACACGGGTCATGCGGCGCCGGGTGAGGGCGTGCGCGCAGACGTGGTGTACATAGGCAGGGTGCGTGGGGCACGCGGCGCTGTGAGCGTGCGCGAGATACAGTGACGTTGGGTTGGCACGTGCGGCACCGCGAGGGTGTACGCGGGGTGTCAGAGTGGGGACGTGAGTGCTTGGGACCGGACTGTGTAGTTTGTGGGATGCGTGGGATTTTTTTTTCTAGGATTTCAAGTTTTATCGTTTTATCTCAAATTGTTTTAAATGGTTTTCTTTACCGCTCCGTAGTTTTATGTTGAGGACTTCGTGTTTTCTCTTCGGGACGCAAGTTGTTTTTTTTAAATCGAGTCGAAAAATTTTCATACTCACAAATGATCTTTTGAAAACAAAAGGAGTTAGTTAGGTCAAGTGTTAGTGTGTGTGTGTGTAGTGTGTAGATGCACTGTAGCGCACCGGGAACGTGTGGGTTCTCAAGGTGTTACAGTTATGGTATCAGAGCCACGAGGTCGACGTCATTCAGAGGATTACCTAACACCGCCAGCCGCTGCACGGGAGCACTCCACCAACTGTAAGTGTTTAGGTTTGAATTTATTGTATTACTAATGTGAGCTTTATACTTTTGTTAAAGGTAGAAAATGTCAGGAGAGGCGAGAGGTAGAGGTAGAGGGCGGCCACGACGAGAGGCGCCTCCTAGAGCTGTTGGCGGCATGGATGATACCGTCTGGCAGCTTACCGAGTTGGTCCACCGTCAGTCTCAGCAGTTGGAGAGGTTTATGAGCAGGGATGATCAGGGTCAGTCTAGCGCCCAGGGTTCGTCCGACAGAGGAGGTGACAGACTGCACAGACTTAGACCTCCGACCTTTGACGGATCATCTCCGGATCCTCTCAGTGCTGAGGAGTGGATACGGAATATGGAGAGGATGATGAGTTTTGCCAAGGTAGAGGAGCAGGACAGAGTTTCTAGTGCGGCGTTCTATCTTGCCAAGGACGCGAGTCATTGGTGGGATACTGTGGTGGCCACGAGAGATGTGGAGGCCATGACCTGGGAGGAGTTCAGGTCGGTGTTTTTCGGCAAGTATTTCAGTCATTCAGTCAGGTCGCAGAAGATGGTAGAGTTTGCACAGTTGAAGCAGACCGGCACTGTGGCTGAGTATGTGCGACAGTTCGAGGCCTTGTCGAGGTTTGCAGGACATTTGGTGAGCCTCGATGAAAATAAGGTACATTAGTTCGTGCAGGGCCTGAAGCCGAATATTTATATGGGCATGTGGATTGCGGGGACCCGGGGCATGCCGTACGAGGAGGTGGTGGCGAAGGCCCTTGACATTGAGGAGGCTCGGACGAAGCTTCCTAGTTATCGGGAGATACCCAGAGAGTAGCCTCGCAGATCATTCAGAGAGTCGCTGCCACAGGCCAGTGGGGAGGTATCCGTGCAGAGGGGCCTGAAGAGGCCTAGTGACAGTTCTAGCAGCCAGGGGAGCACTAAGAGGCCGCAGGGGTCGGGGCAGTTTCCAGTGTGCCCGAAATGTCAGAAGAGCCACCCGGGCGAGTGCAGGCCGGGCCCAATGAGGTGCTATAACTGTGGCGAGGTGGGCCACATGTCCAGAGAGTGCCAGAAACCGCAACAGAACTGCTGCTTCAACTGCAATGAGGTGGGACACTTTGCCAGTAGATGCCCAGTGGCGAGCAGGTCGTCAGCCAGAGTTACACCGAGGGTCTTTGCCATGTTTGAGCCAGATGATGCTGCCCAGCCATCAGTGATAGCAGGTAACATTTTTGTTTCTGGTGTGGCAGCATATGCTTTGATTGATACGGGCGCTACGCACTCGTTTGTGTCGACGTGTTTTGTGGTTAAGGCCAACTTGGAGTTCAGCCCCGCCGAGCGACACTATGATGTGACCTTGCCATCCGGGGAGCATTTGTATTCAGAACAGGTGGTGAGGGGCAATGTTGTGACAGTAGGGAGGAAGCAGTTATATGCCGAGCTAGTCATTCTCCATATGAGTGGTTATGAGGTGATCTTGGGAATGGACTGGCTGTTCAGACATCATGCGGAGATTGACTGCAGGACCAGAGAGGTTCATTTCCGGCCCCCAGGCGAGGAGAGCTACACATTTAAAGCAGGTAAGGGTCTTGCCAGGATTTCTGCTATACTTTCTCGTCAGGCACCACGGGTGTTGGGCATGGGTTGCCAGGGATTTTTGGCAAGTGTTGAGGATGCGCAGTCACCGGGCGATGCTCGGGTACAGGATATTCTTATTGTGCAGGAGTTCTCGGGAGTGTTCCGTGATGAATTGCCTGGGTTGCCCCCTGATAGGGAGATTGAGTTCGAGATAGATGTTTTCCCAGGTGCCAAGCCGGTGTGCAAGAACCCTTACAGATTGGCACCTACTGAACTTAAGGAGCTGAAGGCTCAATTGGAGGAGCTGACAGATAAAGGATTTATACGCCCTAGTTTTTCACCCTAGGGAGCGCCAGTTCTATTCGTCAAGAAGAAGGATGGATCCCTACGTATGTGTATTGATTACCGGGAGCTGAATAAGTTGACGGTGAAGAACAGGTATCCATTGCCTAGGATTGATGATTTGTTTGATCAGCTACAAGGTGCCCGGGTGTTTTCTAAGATCGACCTGAGGTCCGGCTATCATCAGTTGAAGGTGAAGGAGAAAGATGTACCGAAGACGGCCTTCAGGACAAGGTATGGGCATTTCGAGTTTTTGGTGATGTCTTTCGGGTTGACCAATGCGCCGGCAGCATTCCTGGACCTGATGCACAGAGTGTTCAGGGAGTACCTGGACAAGTTCGTGATTGTATTTATCGACGACATTCTGATCTACTCGCAGAGTGAGGAGGAGCACAGGGAGCACCTGAGGATTGTACTAACTATTTTGAGCCAGCATCAGCTATATGCTAAATTCTCAAAGTGCGAGTTTTGGTTGGACAGGATTCATTTCTTGGGGCATGTGATCTCCTATGAGGGTATTTCAGTTGATCCGGGGAAGGTTCAGGCTGTAAAGGAGTGGCCGCGGCCGACCAGTGCTAGCGAGATACGCAGTTTTCTGGGGTTGGCTGGATATTATCGAAGGTTTATTGAGGGGTTCTCTAAGATTTCGGCCCCCTTGACCCGGCTGACCAGGAAGAATGCAAAGTATGAATGGACCGACCGGTGTGAGGATAGCTTCCAGACATTGAAGCAGAGATTGACTATGGCTCCTGTACTGACGCTGCCCGTGGAAGGAGAGAAGTTCTGCATTTATTGCAATACCTCCAGGATCGGTTTGGGGTGTGTTTTGATGCAAAGTGGGAGAGTCATTGCCTATGCTTCTAGGCAGTTGAAGGCTTACGAGCAGAATTATCCCACTCACGACTTGGAGCTGGCGGCGGTTGTATTTGCACTCAAGATTTGGAGGCATTATCTGTATGGGCAGCAGTGCGAGATTTACTCGGACCATCAGAGCTTGAGGTACATTTTCACGCAGAAGGAGCTGAATTTGAGACAGAGAAGATGGCTCGAGCTGGTCAAGGACTACGACGTGGAGATCAGGTACCACCCCGGGAAGGCGAATGTGGTGGCAGATGCCTTGAGTAGAGTGACAGCCTCGACTTCTGCCATGATTACGGTACAGCCT
>CM039517.1:18690327-18751616 GCA_022433055.1 Begonia peltatifolia | reverse complement strand
AAAAAAAAAATTGTAAAACACCCGAATGGCTTCGCGAGGAAGCCATTCGATTGTTTCCTCTGTGCACCCGAGAGAGAGCCGAGAGAGAAGACGACCGAGAGCAGGGCGATCGTGTGCTGGAGTCGGAGCTGCGACGGCCGACGAGCGCGAGTGTGAGGTGTGAGTTGCGAGCAGGGGCTGCTATTCCGACGAACCGGAGCCGTTTGGTTCCAGCAACTCGAGTTCCCGAAGTGAAAGCCGAGTGTTCAGCCGACGACCCCGAGGGGCTGGTTTCCGGCCAATTCTGCCGCCAACGACCAGACTTGTTGCTGGAGTCCTTCTCCCACCCGAGTGCCGGACGCCACCACTTGGTAAGTCCTCTCCCTCTGCTGTCCTGTCCGTATGAACCGAGACTGAGGTTCAGCTCCTCTTCGTTTTTTTTCTCTCTTTGAATTTGGCTGCAAATGTGAGGGGATTGAGAGGGTGAGTGTGTAGGTTAGCAAGTGGACAGCAGGAGACCAGTGAGAGGGAGGGAGGCCGAGGGTGAAGGTTGAGCCAAAATTCAGACTTTGTGCTTGAATTTCTAATTTTCGGGTTAGATTGTGCTTAACAGGTGAAATGTGAGTATTCGGTGCAGAGAACTTGCGGGATTTGCCCGAAGTTGAGATTTCGGCTATTTTTCGTATAAAAACAGCTTCTGTTTTTGGCTGTTTTGGCTAGGCTTAAGTTGATCATTTCAAATTCTGTCTTTGTGGGTTAAAATAGGTTGTTAGAAGAACGTGTGGCCACTGGAATCGTCCGATTCCGATATCCGACGCAAAAGTTATGCGCGTCGGAAGTTTATGCGGGATTTTGGTTTAAGTCAAATTAGTGACCGTTTTTCGTGGAAATTCAACGTGTGAGAGTAGCATAGTCATTTTGATGCATATAACTAGTTGAGAGTGAGTTTTGGTTGAAGGGAAGTGAAAATGTGAAATTTTAATAAAAATGGCAGATTCGGTTATTGGCATTTTTCACCTATCTGTGGCCTACCGATTTAAAATCCGTCTTGGGATATTAAACTAGGTTCCTAAGGGAACGTTTAGCCACTTGAATCGCTCGATTCCGTTGGCGCACGCAAATGTTATGCACATCCAAACGTTGGGCTGGTTTTCAGCCAAACCGAACCAATGAACCGTTTTAGTTGAAATTTCGTGAGTGAAGTTAGAGAAGGTTGTTTTTAGCTAGTTGGTAAATGTTGGGATAAATACTGATGAGAAATTGGTTGTGTTTTAGGTTGAGGCTTTCTGTTGGCAAAGCTGTGCATCGAGCGAGCTTAGGACACCAGGTAAGTAGTGCATGCATGTGTTTTGCCAAAGTGGGCCTACACTGTAGAACTTTAGTGTTTATGTAATTGATTGCGGTGTGTGTACGTATTGTGTGACATGCATCATATTTTTTTTAAAACGGGAACGAAAATGATTTTTAGCATGCTTTGATGTATGAGGTGAGACGTGTGGCGGTGGTACCGCGGATCCCGCTAGTGTGCGGGCCGGTGCTTCACCAGTCGCGGATCCTACTCGAGGGGTGGGCCGGCTGGGCCGTCATGCGGCGTGAATGTGTTGACGGTGAGGATATGGGCAGTGGTACCGCGGATCCCACTAGTGTGTGGGCCGGTGCAACAGCAGTCGCGGATCCTACTCGAGGGGTGGGCCGGCTGGGCTGTCGCGAAACGTGTGTGTGTGGCAACTGTGGCCCCGTGCTGGGGAGGCTGGGACGGGGGCGACGTGTCAGGGTGTAGAGTGGCGCGAGGTACACCCTTACCCTGATGTGGTTGCCGTGTGGTGATGCGTGGGTGTAGCTTGTGGGCCTCGTTGCTGGGGAGTCCGGGACGGTGGCGACGTGTCAGGGTGTAGGGTGCCGTGAGGTTCCTCCTTACCCTGGTGCGGCTGCACTACGCGTCACAGATGTGACAACATGAGTGTGAGTGTAGAGACTGCATGTGATAGGATTGCAATGTCGGCTTTTACTTTCATATCGCATTACTTACTGAGCGTTAGGTTTATGTTGTGTGTTCTGTGGTGTAGGTGCTAACGATACCGCTGGTGAGCCTCGAGTGCCTAGTCCTGAGGCGTAGGATGGTTGGCGGCGTGCGACTGCGGCACCGGAGGGCAGACTTTTGTTAGGGCGACCCGACCCGGGGAGATGGTAGGTTGTGGCCTGGTCGGTTTGTGGGTTTTCTTTCTTTTGCGGTGATTATGTACGGAGGATGGGATTGGTTGTTGTATATGCGTCAGCGTATAGGTATATGGAGTGCGTGTGATTTTGGTAACGTACGTAGATATTTTTCATTTAGAGAATGATATTACTCTATACTGGAGACTTTCTTCATTTGTATTTGATGGATTTTCGTCGTCTTCTTACTCTGATTTGGTTATGGTGATTTCTCTGGATGATGGATAGATAAACATTGTTGGATTATGGTGAATTGTGTGCAGGGTTTAAATTTTTGGGATAGTCAGTTTTTAGCCGTTACTCTGCCGAAATTTCGGGAGAGAGGCTGGGAGTCGAGGAGATAAGAAATAGGTTGAGGTGTGTGAACAGTAAATGGTAGAAAAAGGTAGATGAGTGTGGAAGTGCGGCGTGATCGCAGGTGCGCGGGGCATGCGGCCCTGCGGGTGCACACGGGTCATGCGGCGCCGAGTGAGGGCGTGCGCGCAGACGTGGTGTACAGAGGCAGGGTGCGTGGGGCACGCGGCGCTGTGAGCGTGCGCGAGATACAGTGACGTTGGGTTGGCACGTGCGGCACCGCGAGGGTGTACGAGGGGTGTCAGAGTGGGGACATGAGTGCTTGGGACCGGACTGTGTAGTTTGTGGGGTGCGTGGGATTTTTTTTTCTAGGATTTCAAGTTTTATCGTTTTATCTCAAATTGTTTTAAATGGTTTTCTTTACCGCTCCGTAGTTTTATGTTGAAGACTTCGTGTTTCCTCTTCGGGACGCGAGTTGTTTTTTTTAAATCGAGTCGAAAAATTTTCATACTCACAAATGTTCTTTTGAAAATGATTTGAAAACGAAAGGGGTATTGAATTGAGTTAGTTAGGTCAAGTGTTAGTGTGTGTGTGTGTAGTGTGTAGATGCACTGTAGCGCACCGGAAACGTGTGGGTTCTCGAGGTGTTACATTAAGATTTATGTTATTGATCGTGGTGTGTATATGTATTGTTTGACACGCATCATGTTTTAAAAAGGGAACAAAAATAGTTTTGAACATATCTTGAGTAAGTGGTGAGACGTGTGGCGGTGGTACCGTGGATCCTGCTAGTGTGTGGACCGGTGCGTAACCAATAGCGGATTTCGCTCGAGTAGTGGGCCGGCTGGGTTGTCACGCAGCGTGTATGTGTCGGCAGTGAGGATGATTGACAGTGGTACCGCGGATCCTACTAGTGTGTGGGTCGGTACAATAACAGTCACGAATTTCGCTCGAGCAGTGGGCCGGCTGGGCTGTCGCGAAATGTGTGTGTGGCAACTATTGCCCATTTGCTGGGGAGGCTGGGACGGGGGCGACGTGTCAAGGTGTAGTGTGGCGCGTGGTACATCCTCACCTTGTGTAATAACCCGAAAATTTCGACTTTAATTTTTAATTTCCAGAATTTTTAGTTTAATCCCGATCGAAGTTTTGAGAAATTTTTCAATGGGAAAAATTAGATTATAAGGCGCAGAGCTTACTTTTACGATGGTTTTTGGAATTTAAAATCGGGAGGTTGAGAAATTAACGAAATCACGGAATATTAAAACACGTGAGGGCGGTTTTGTAATTTTGTAATTTAAAAATAAAATAAAAAAAAAAATTTAAAACACCCGAATGGCTTCGGAAAGAAGCCATTCGGCTGTTTCCACAGTGCACCCGAGAGAGCCGAGAGAGAAGACGACCGGGAGCCAGGGCGATCGCGTGCCGTAGTAGGAGCTGCGATCGACGGCCGACTAGCGTGGGCGCGAGGTGCGAGTTGTGAGCCGGTGCTGCTGTCCCGACTAACCGAAACCGTCCGGTTTCAGCAGCTCGAGTCCCTGAAGTGAGAGCCGAGTGTTTCGGCCGACGACTGCGAAGAGCGAATTTCCGACCAAGTCTGCCACCGACGATTTGGGTGCGTTGCTGGAGTCCTTCTCCCACCCGAGTGCCGGACGCCACCACTTTGTAAGTCCTTCTCTCCCTCTGCTGTCCTGTCCGAATTGACCGAGACTGAGGTTCAGCTCCCTTCCGTTTTTCTTTGAATTTGGCTGCAAATGTAAGGGGATTAAGAGGGTGAGTGTGTAGGTTAGCAAGTGGACAGCAGGAGACCGGTGAGAGGGAGAGAAACCGAGGGAGAAGGTTGAGCTAAAATTCAGATTTTGTGCTTGAATTTCTGATTTCGGGTTAGATTGTGCTTAATAGGTTGAAATGTGAGTGTTCGGTGCAGAGAACTTGCGAGATTTGCTCGAAGTTGAGATTTCGGCCATTTTTCGTATAAAAACAGCTTCTATTTTTGCCCGTTTTGGCTAGGCTTAAGTTGATCATTTTGAATTCTGTTTTGTGGGTTAAAAATAAGTTGTTAGAGGAACGTGTGGCCGCTGGAATTGTTCGATTCCGACATCCGACGCAAAAGTTATGCGCGTCGGAAGTTTAGGCAAATTTTGGTCCAAGTCGAATTTGAGACCATTTTTCATGGAATTTTGACGTGTGGTAGGGGCATGCCTGTTTTGGTGCGTAAAAGCTGAATCGAGTGAGTTTTGGTTGAAGAAAAACAAAGGTTGAAATTTTATAAAAAAATGGCTGATTCGGTTTTTAGCATTTTTCGCCTGTCTGTGGCTTACCGTTTTAAAATTCGTCTTGGGATGTTAAACTTGGTTCCTAAGGGGACGTTTAGCCACTTGAATCGTTCGATTCCGTTGACGGACGCAAAAGTTATGCTCATCCGAACGTTGGGCTGGTATTCGGCCAAACCAAACCAATGGACCGTTTTAGTTGGAATTTCATGAGTGTAGTTAGAGAAGGTTATTTTTAGCTAATTGATGAATGTTGAGATAAATACTGATGAGAAATTGGTTGTGTTTTAGGTTGAGGCTTTCTTTTGGCAAAACTGTGCGTCGAGCGAACTTAGGACGCCAGGTAAGTAGTGCATGCATGTGTTTTGCCCAAGTGGGCCTACACTGTAGAATCTTTAGGGTTGATGTGATTGATTGTGGTGTGCGTGCGTATTGTTTGACATGCATCATATTTTTAAAAACGGGAACGAAAATGATTTTTAGCATGTTTTGATGTATGAGGTGAGACGTGTGGCGGTGGTACCGCGGATCCCACTAGTGTGCGGGCCGGTACTTCACCAGTCGCGGATCCTACTCGAGGGGTGGGCCGGCTAGGCCGTGATGCGGCGTGAATGTGTTGACGGTGAGGATATGGGCAGTGGTACCGCGAATCCTACTCGAGGAGTGGGCCGGCTGGGCTGTCGCGAAACGTGTGTGTGTGGCAACTGTGGCCCCGTGCTGGAAAGGCTGGGACGGGAGCGACGTGTCAGGGTGTAGAGTGACGCGAGGTACACCTTTACCCTGATGTGGTTGTCGTGTGGTAATGCGTGTGTGTAGCTTGTAGGCCTCGTTGCTGGGGAGTCCGGGACGGTGGCGACGTGTCAGGGTGTAGGGTGGCGTGAGATTCCTCCTTACCCTGGTGCGGCTGCACTACGCGTCACAGATGTGACAACATGAGTGTGAGTGTAGAGACTGCATGTGATAGGATTGCATTGTCGGCTTTTACTTTCATGTCGCATTACTTACTGAGCGTTAGACTTATGTTGTGTGTTCTGTGGTGTAGGTGCTGACGATACTGCTGGTGAGCCTCGAGAGTCTAGTCAAGAGGCGTAGGATGGTTGGCGGCGTGCACCCGAGGCACCGGATGGCAGATTTTTGTTAGGGCGACCCGACCTGTGGTGGTGGTAGGTGATAGTGGATTTATCATTTCATGTTTGGTATTTGTGTAGATAGCGGGGTTGTATAGACATTGATCTTTTGAGATTGTATAAAGGGGTTGTAGCGTTTTGGGGGACTTTCTTCATTTGTTTTTGATGGGTTCTTGTTGTCTTCTAACTCTGATTTGGTTATGGTGATTTCTCTGGATGATGGATAGATAAACATTGTTGGATTATGGTGAATTGTGTGCAGGGTTTAAATTTTAGGATAGTCAGTTTTTAGCCGTTACTCTGCCAAAATTTTGGGAGAGAGGTTGGGAGTCGAGGAGATACGAAATAGGTTGAGGTGTGAACAGTAAATGCTAGAAAAAGGTAGATGAGCGTGGAAGTGCGGCGTGATCACAGGTGCGCGGGGCACGCGGCCCTGCGGGTGCACACGGGTCATGCGGCGCCGGGTGAAGGCGTGCGCACGGACGTGCTGTACAGAGTAGGGTGCGTGGGGCACGTGGCGCTGTGAGCGTGCGCGAGATACAGTGACGTTGGGTTGGCACGTGCGGCACCGCGAGGGTGTACGTGGGGTGTCGCAGTGGAGACGGGAGTGCTTGGGACCGGACTGGATAGTTCGTGTTATGCGTGTGATTCTTTCCTAGGATTTCAAGTCTTACCGTTTTATTTCAAATTGTTTTAAATGGTTTTCTTTTCCACTGCGTAGTTTTATGTTGAGGACTTCGTGTTTCCTCTTCGGGACGCGAGTTGTTTTTCGAATCGATTCGAAAAATTTTCATACTTTGAAAACGAAAGAGGTATTGAATTGAGTTAGTTATGTCAAGTGTTAGTGTGTAGTGTGTAGTGTGTAGATGCACTGTAGCGCACCGAGAACGCGGGGTTTCTCGGGGTGTTACACCTTGATGTGGTTGCTATGTGGTGATGCATGTGTATAGCTTGTAGGCCTCGTTGCTGGGGAGTCTGGGACGGTGGCAACATGTCAGGGTGTAAGGTGGCGCTAGATTCATTCTTACCCTTGTACAGCTGCACTACGCGTCACAGATGTGACAACATGAGTGTTAGTGTAGAGACTGCATGTGATAGTATTGCATTGTCGGTTTTTACTTTCATATCGCATTACTTATTGAGCGTTAGGCTTATGTTGTTTGTTCTATGGTATAGGTGCAGATATTGTCACTGGTGAGCCCCGAAAGCCTAGTTCTGAGGTGTAGGACGGTTGGCACAGCGTGACCGAGGCACCGAACAGCGGATTGTTAAGGCGACCCGACCCGTGGAGATGGTAGGTGGTAGTGAGATTTTACTCGAGTTGTTGTTTTTGTGTCGGGATATTTATTATGGTCAAATGAGTTCGTATAGGCGTCGGTTGTATAGGATTGTATAGAGCGTTTGTAGTGTTTTGGAGACGCATGTGTACTTTTACATGTTAGAGTATGACATTGCTCAATACTGTGGACTTCCTTCATTTGTATTTGATAGATTTTATTGTCTTTAAACTTTGATTTTGTATTGGAGATTCTCTGGATAGTGTGATGGATGGATATTTTTAGTTTCTAGTGAATTGGGTGCAGAGTTTAAATTTTGGTATAGCCAGTTTTTAGGCGTTACTCTGCCAAATTTTCGGGAGAAAGGTCGGGGAGTCGATATGGTACGGAATAGATCGGGGTGTGCGTGGTGAGGCGCGAAGGGAGTGGCAGTGTGCGCGGGACCATGGCGTGACTACAGGCGCGCAGGGCATGCGGCCCTGCAAGTGCGCATGGGTCGTGCGGCGTCAGGTGAGAGCGTGCGTGCAGACGTGTTGCACGGAGGCAGGGTGCGTGGGACACGCGGCGCTGTGGGCGTGCGCGTGACGCGGTGGTGTCGAGTTGGCGCGCGCGACGCCGAGAGGGTGCACATGGGGCGCGCGGCACCAAGTCGAGTGCGCGGCGTGGGTCCATGGGCGCACGGCGCCGCTACTCGGGCGCTTGACGCTGAGTTGGGTAACAGGAGGCGTGATTTGGACTCCTCCTTAGAATTTTGAGTCTTGTTGTTTTATTTTTAAAACTACTTTAAATTATCTTTTCCGATGCGTATTTTATATTGAGAATTCTGTGTTCCATATTCGGAGCGCGAGGTTTTTTCAAATCGAGTCGCAAATTTTTAGACTTACAAATATTTTTTTGAATATGATTTGAAAATGAAAGTAGTATTAAATTAAATGAGTTTGCGTCAAGTCTCTGTATGTTAAGTGTGTAGACGTAGTGAGCGCACCAGAAATGTGTGGGTGTTACAATATCCTAAAATAAGAAGTCCATTAGGAATAATACTTCAAATGACAATCCATAAAAACACACCTATATTAAGATCAGCTAAAACAAGACGATAACCACAAGAAATAATTAAATAACTTAGTAGAATTGATATAACTGCTGTAGATGGTTCAATATTGAATAAATGAGTATCTTTTTTAAATGGAAAAATATTTTCTTTTAAAAGCAATTTTGTACCATCTGCTAAAGCATGAAGAACTCCCAAATGGCCCGTATATTTAGGTCCAATACGTTATTGTAACCATACAATTACCAGGACACCTATTGTGTAACACCCCGAAAACCCACACGTTCCTGGTGCGCTACAGTGCATCTTCACACACACACTAACACTTAACATAATTCACTCAATTTAATACCTTTTTTTTTTCCAATTTACTCTCCCTTTTTTTTTTTACTCGATTCGAAAACAACTCGCGTCTCCCCTTCGACACCTCACGCACACTCTCACGGTGCCGCACATACCACTCAACGTTACTGTGTTTCGCACACGCTCACAGCGCCGCGTGCCCCACGCACCCTGCCGCTGTACAGCACGTCCGCGCACACACCCTCACCCGGTGTCGCACGACCCGTGGGTACCCAACAGGGCCGCATGCCCCGCGCACCTGCGATCACGCCGCACATCCACACTCATCTAAACTCCTCTAGCATTCATCATACACACACCTTGACCTATTTCGTATCCTCTCTAATCTTAACCCCTCTCCTGAAATTTCGGCAGAGTACCACCTAAAAACTGGCTACCCCAAAATTTAACCATGTACACAATTCACCAGAATCCAACAATATTTACCCATCCATCATCCAGAGAAATCATCCCCACCCAAATCAGAGTAATAAGACGACGAAAATCCATCAAATACAAATGAAGAAAGTCTCCAGTATAGAGAAATAACATACTCTAACATGAAAAAATATCTGCGTATGTCACCAAAATCATACGCACTCCATATACACCTATACACTGACGTATATACAACAATCAATCTCATCCTCCGTACATAATCACCGCAAAAGAAAGAAAACTCACAACCGACCAGGCCACAACCTACCATATCCACAGGTCGGGTCGCCCTAACAAAGGTCCGTCATCCGGTGCCGCAGTCGCACGCCACCAACCATCCTACGCCTCAGGACTAGGCACTCGAGGCTCACCAGCGGTATCGTCAGCACCTACACCACAGAACACACAACATAAGCCTAACGCTCAGTAAGTAATGCGATATGAAAGTGAAAGCCGACAATGCAATCCTATCACATGCAGTCTCTACACTCACACTCATGTTGTCACATCTGTGACGCGTAGTGCAGCCGCACCAGGGTAAGGAGGAACCTCACGCCACCCTACACCCTGACACGTCGCCACCGTCCCGGACTCCCCAGCAACGAAGCCCACAAGCTACACCCACGCATCACCACACGGCAACCACATCAGGGTAAGGGTGTACCTCGCGCCACTCTACACCCTGACACGTCGCCCCCGTCCCAGCCTCCCCAGCACGGGGCCACAGCTGCCACACACACACGTTTCGCGACAGCCCAGCCGGCCCACCCCTCGAGTAGGATCCGCGACTGGTGTGCACCGGCCCACACACTAGTAGGATCCGCGGTACCACTGCCCATATCCTCACCGTCAACACATTCACGCCGCATAACGGCCCAGCCGGCCCACCCCTCGAGTAGGATCCGCGACTGGTGAAGCACCGGCCCGCACACTAGCGGGATCCGCGGAACCACCGCCACACGTCTCACCTCATACATCAAAGCATGCTAAAAATCATTTTCGTTCCCGTTTAAAAAAAAAATATGATGCATGTCACACAATACGCACACACACCGCAATCAATCACATAACACTAAAGTTCTACAGTGTAGGCCCACTTGGGCAAAACACATGCATGCACTACTTACCTAGCGTCCTAAGCTCGCTCGATGCACAGCTTTGCCAACAGAAAGCCTCAACCTAAAACACAACCAATTTCTCATCAGTATTTATCCCAACATTTACCAACTAGCTAAAAAACAACCTTCTCTAACTTCACTCACGAAATTTCAACTAAAACGGTTCATTGGTTCGGTTTGGCTGAAAACCAGCCCAACATTCGGATGTGCATAACTTTTGCGTCCGCCAACGGAATCGAACGATTCAAGTGGCTAAACGTTTCCTTAGGAACCTAGTGTAACATCCCAAGACGGATTTTAAATCGGTAGGCCGCAGATAGGTGAAAAATGTCAATAACCGAATCTGCCATTTTTATTAAAATTTCACATTTTCACTTCCCTTCAACCAAAACTCACTCCCAACTAGTTATATGCATCAAAATGGCTATGCTACTCACACACGTCGAATTTTCATGAAAAACGGTCGCTAATTTGACTTAAACAAAAATCTCGCATAAACTTCCGACGCGCATAACTTTTGCGTCGGATATCGGAATCGAACGATTCCAGTGGCCATACGTTCCTCTAACAACCTATTTTAACCCACAAAAACAGAATTTAAAACGATTAACCAAAACTAGGCCAAAATGGTTAAAAATCGAATCTGTTTCTACACAAAATAGACAAATTTCCGTCATCCACCCGATTTCTACAAGTCTCTTCACTAAACATCCACATTCCAGCCAACTAAGCATAAACAGAGCAAAAACCGGTGGTTTCAGACTCGACCCGAACCCCGCAGTCAACACAACTTCTGGGATTTTCCTCTCAACCCGAGCGCTCGGCCAAGCCAACCATTTAACACGGTTGAGGCCCCCCCTTCCAGACTCCCTGGTTACACGCTCGGACCTCGGGAGTCTGGCTCAGAGTATGCCGACCATAATCGGTCGCAAAACCGAAGATAAACAGGGGAAGGTCACCTGTTTCTCGGTCAAGTTTTCGGCCCAGAAAAATTGAGCCGCCAGCTGACCACAGTTCGCCGGAGTACCCTGTGCACCGGCTTCCCACCCACGACAGCTGATCGTCGACGCCAACTCCCACCCACCGGCTTCTCCTCGTTGTTAAACAGCCGAATGGCTTCAAAATTGAAGCCCTTCGGTTGTTGTTTATTTTATTTTATATATATATATATATACCAAATTACAAAACTGCCCTCACGTGTTTAAATCTTCCGTGATTTCGTTAATTTTTCGACCTCCCGACTTTAAATTCTGAAACTAATCGCAAAAGTAGGCCTCGAGCCTTATAATGTAAATCTTTCCCGTTGAACTATTTCTCAAAGCTCCGACTGGGATTAAGTTAAAAATTTCCAGAAATTAAAAATAAAATTCGAAATTCCCGGGTTATTACATATTGTGATTATGAATAAAGGAGTAAAAACAAGAACAAAAACCCATATAATTTCATAGACCTTTTTAAGGATTCCAATCTTGAAAAAGAATTGATATCTTATACATTTGTTATATTAATTATTATTTTAATCATCAACTTCTCCCATAATGATATCTATGCTTCCTAGTATTGTCACAATATCATCCAATTTTATTCTCTTAACTAACTGAGAAATAATTTGCAAATTGATAAAACCTGGTGGTCAAATTTTCCATCTCCAAGGAAAACTACTCTGATCCCTTATTAAAGAAATGTTCAATTCTCTTTTTGGAGTTTCGACTTTCACATAAAATTCTTGTTTTGGCAACTCAAAAGTAGGGGAAGGTTTTTTTATTAATGAATCTATATTCAAAATCATTCCATTCCAGATACCTTTCTCTATCAAAACATCAGCTTTCTAAATTTTCATAAGGTCCTCCTAGAATTTTTTCCAAAGCATGTTGAATGTTTTTATGGATTCTGTCATTTCACCAAGTCCAACTAAATAACGAGCTAATGAATTTTCTTCTTTTTTTCATTGAATTTCCCAATCACATTCGTCATAACACTCATAATAATCAACTTTACAAAAATCCCATTGTATTTCTGAAGCTCGCAACATTAATCTTGATAAACCTCATTTTATTACTTATTCTCCACCAATAATACCTATGCCCTCAACTCATTCTAAAAGAATAAGATTTTTTGTAATAAGTTTTTGATATTTGAAAACTTCAGTCAAAAAATAATCGCAAAAATTCAAACATTTATCTATCCAGCCATAAGGTAGACCAGCTGTGACTCTCTCGATATGAAAAAATTTATGCATCATTCTCATTCCAGTAGCAGCTTCGAATAGATTATTGACAAATTTTCTCTTTGAAAATATAGAAGAAAGAAGTTTGTGCGCCAATATCGGTCATAAAAGAGCCAAGCCATAACAGATGAGAAGCTATACGACTTAACTCCAACATAATAACTCTCATATAGCTGGCTCTTTTAGGTACTTGAATATTGACCAATTGTTTTAGTCCATTTATGGTTATTGCTTATGTGAACATAGTAGCTAAATAATCCTAACGTGTTACATGAGATAGATATTATATAATTGTTCATTTTTCCGCAATTTTTCCATTCCTCTGTGTAAATAATTCAAAATGGATTCACAATCGATAGCGTTTTCACTTGTCTAAAGTGATGATAAGTTGAAGAACATCGTGCATGGATTGGTGGTAGGAGCCCATATTGACTAGCATGAGGTCTTTTCTTGTATCTGGTCCAGTCATAAATTTTTCCTTGATTCATTTTTCAATGAATTTTTGAAAACACAGATAAGTTAATTAAAATTGAATATCTAAGCAAAATTCAATGTCTAATAAATCAAATAATTCAAAATTACTTTTTTAATTAACGACTTTTTGACTCCCGAATATCCAATTGCTTAATTAATTCTTCACAATGTATTCTATTTTTCTCTTAAAAATAACATAGTAATCTTTGGCGTTTTCCTAAAATTTTAGGTAGACCTCTTTGAAATAAATAGTATTTTTTATACAATTCCAAATGTGAAGTAAGTCTTCGTATCTTATTCATAAAACTTAATACTTGAAATTCAACTAACCCCATTTTTTCTTTTTTTCCTCTTTCAAAATAACTAAGATCAATGTGTTTTTTATCATAAAAAAAAAAACTCTTTATAGTTTTAGGTATTATATATATTTTGTTATTGATAAGTAATAATATACAATTAACATTGTCACTAATTTAAGTTTTGTTTTGTATTTCAACAAATTTCTATTTTTATTTTTGTCAAATTAAATACATTATTAATTTATACTCGATCCCTTTTTGAAAATGGAATTAGGATATAAATTAAAGAAGATGATATATTTTTACACACATAAAAAATATTTAGACTGAAAATAAAAATTTCAATCAAACATTTTTATTGATTAATTTATACATTTACGTTAAATTAAAGTCATATTATGTATCGAAATGTAAGATAACGCAGATGCTTTTTTTTTTTTTTGCATCAGATAATAAATATAGTACACATATTGCAAAAATGTCGTATTAATTTGCAATTGTAGATACATATATATTCTTACCATACTAAAATGATTGTCATTATTTGTATCAAACCAATAATGATTCATACAAGCTAAATCTTTTTATCGATATTTGGTTTATTAGTTTATTATTATATCTATCAAGATGTTTACTTTTATCTAAAATGTGAACATGATTTTCACTCTTTTTAGATTATAAAATGTTTTATTTTTATGGATATTTTTATCATTCTTAAAATTCAAACAACTTAGAATTCTAAACTCTCTACAAATTCTAGAGGATAAAATATTTTTAGGAGCAAGGAAATCATCAATTTTTTTATATCTATTTTCAGTCATCTTTTGATGGATTGCAATGGATTCATCAAAACTATTCTTATTCTCATAGCTTTTTTCTTAGTTTCTTTCAAGTTTATTCTTATGAAGTAATAAAAAACCTATAATTTAATACATAATAAATTGTACATAAATTTTTATCGATAGACGAGCTATTTCGATAGTCAATATTCCATTTTTGATCATTTTTGTAAGAGCTAAATCCTCTTAATTATAAGAATATCTAGACTAATTTCTCCCATTTGAATAGAGGATATCACAATTTCTCGTGTTTATTAGTCTGAAGAAGAGACAATATACGTTTATGTTATTGATCATTCTTTGATTTAAGAAATTATTTAATTTTAATTGAAAACACAGATATCTTTTTAGTAAGAAATCAAGTTTTACTTCTGTATTTTTCTTGTAGTGCTCTTTATTTCTACGTTTTTTGAGATCATATTGTGCATCCTATTCTTGAATATATTTTTCTTGGTTTTACAAAATTGAGTCAAAATCCTCTTGGGGCATGGATTCTTTTTCGACTTGATTTGTTTTTTCAAATTGAAGAGTTTGTTCATTTAATGGTATAAAAATAATTTTTTTTACTTTCCAATGAGATTTTTATTAAAAGTATCATTTACATTCCAATTATAAAAAATAAATTTAATTGGTATGATCCATGGGTTAATCCTATATACATTATAAAGTCTTACAATGTCTAGGAACAACCAAAGTTGAAAATTCAATACAGAACAACTTAACTGTTTCTTCATTCATTCCCATCAATATGGAACAACTTATTGGCGAATTCCACAATCAAAAAATTTTCTAGCCAAATTTTTATTAATAGGTATAATATTATCTTCTACGAGATAATTATTGATAGAAATACATTCTAGCATATCAAATAATTGTAGCTATAATAAATTTTTTGTAATTATTTACTTGTACTAGTAATCCATAAATATATGAATCTTTTTATCTTCGTAATTAATAGATTAATATGATAAGAGATTATATATATTTATATTCTTTTTGAAAATTATATTTTTTATTGGACAATGCGTAGTATGTTTCAAAATAATTTTTTTAATACTGAATTAAACGATTTTTCATAGGAATCACATTTTGTTAAAGACGTATTTTTGAACATACGACCTTCATTAACTTTATTTTGAAATTTTTTTTTATATTAATCTGGCCCATTAAAACAGATGTAAATCGTATTCATAATGACCTTGTAACTAATTTTTCCATTGATTCATTCTAGGATTTTTTAAATTCTTTTGTTTAGATTCATAATAAAATATTATTACATTTTCAACAAAATAATCTTTTATTTCATTCTTAAAAAAACCAGATGTTCCGTGATATTGAAAGATGAATCTTAACTTAGATAAGTTGCTAACTACGGTTTGTGAAATTTTGTAAAATACATATGCTTAAGACATGTATGATAAATCCAAAAAAAAAAAATTATATTTTTATTATTAATATAAAATACAGTTTTATTTTTTTTTATTTTCTTCGTTATTGGAAATGTATTCTTTGATTTTTTTTATAGATTCAATCAAAAGTTGTGCATTAATTTTGAGGATATTAATAATCTCAAAACTTTGATAAAGGAGTGGAATTTGTGAATTAATTTAATATTTCCTTTTTTTTGAAAATTTTCTATTTTATGATCGGAACTAATTTTGTTGAGAGTAATATTTTATTTGAATCTAAACTTTTTTTTTCTTTGATAATTGTATCTCTCTTATTTATTAATGTGTTTGTTATATCAATCAGATCTTTTATTTTTTGTTCTCCCAATGAATCTTTTGTCCAATCAATAGATCGAAGAGGAATGGGCAATTAATCAACTATTTCATTACTAGTTCTCAAATTTTTTTTCTTTTCTAGCTTCATTCGACAGGTATTTCTCTATTTATCTATTTTTTTTTATTTAAATTCGTTATTTTGGAGAATTGTTTTAATAGTTTTTTTAGAAAAAGCAAGTTTGTTTTTGCTTTAAAAAATTTGAGAATTTTAAAATGCTTCTTTTTCCATTTTTTTTATTTTTTTAAGTTCTTGAAAAATGGGTTCAAAAAAGAAAAGTCGTTTTGAGAGAGAAGTAAAAGATAATTCAACTTCCATTCTCAAAAATTATTAAAAGAAATTTCGTTAGTTGTCGTTTTTTTTTTCTTTGATTTTTTAGGAGATTATAGCTTAGATCAGTGCCAAGGTTTAAAACGAAAAGGAAGTAGAATGTTTATCTGAATACCCTCTCTCTCAACCCATTTTTTGGAAATTCTTTTCCTGAGAATGAAACACCGTTATAAATACATTTAATCTGCATCTCTTTATTCAAATAATAATATACGGATAAATTTTTTTGTTATTATCAATGAAGGTATTCCAACATATTGTTGAATAATTGATTGAGTTATTAAGAAAGAACTTCTTATTACTTGAATAAATAAAATACTATCCTACGCTTTCTGCTATTTCTATGTGTTTTTTTTCTTTCTTTTTCTACTTTGTCATTTTTCTCTTATGTTTTCTTCTTTTTCTCATTTGTTCATGTATTTTCTTTTGTATAATCTAATATTTTGAATTTAATCTTTTTCCGTATTCACTTTTTAAAAAAAAAAAAAATTGCATCGGGTTGAGGTGATCAAAAGAAAATAAAGGTTTGCCAATTCAGTAAAAAAAAGGTAAATGTACATTTCCTTAAAAGAATTTCAAAACAATTGTTTTACGTCTTCGAGAGCGCATACAACCTTTGATTATGTCTCGATCAAAATTTGATTCATGTGAATAATCTATCAAAGCCACCTCATCTACTAGATCATAATCAGGATTATCAGTATTTTGCACCGTGAATGTTTCATGTGGGGGGCCACGAAATGAAAAGGCCTATGATTGGATCAACTTCATATAATACGTGTCACATTAAATGCCTATAAATACACATCATCTTCTCCTCCATATGACATCTTGTTGATTGCTTAAATATAAAGGTTTGGATATTTAGAATATATAATAATAAAAATAATGTGTTTATTTATGTTGGCTTTAGATATTAGAATAGTCAGCTTTGAAATTCAAGAAAGATATCCAGAAGGTCGCTTAGTTTGCAACGAAATCAATCTCAGGTTTCTTCAAGCATTCTCATTTCCCAGTTAAGCCTTCCCTGTTTTGCTCTGTTGTTATTTCCGCGTAACAGCTGTTTAAACATGAAGACAATATGATTACGAAAGGGTTACTCATATTTAAAAAGGACGATTTTTCAAGTATGTTAATGAAGTTTTCAGTAGCGAGATTAAGATTGAAATTTTTGAGAATTTGTTGAGGTCTGTTTTCTAGCTCCCCAAACATGACGGTGATTCTCTCTCTCTCTCTCTCTCTCTCTCTCTCTCTCTCTCTCTCTCTCTCTCTCTCTCTCTCTCTCTCTCTCTCTATGCATATCTTTGTTTATGCATGCAAAAAAGAACTTGAAATAGCTAACTAGGGTTTTAGAAGACGATGATGTTCATATACGTTTGCCATTGACAGATGGTGGAGATGAGAGTTGACATGGACTGTCCCGGTTGCCAGTCAAAAATAAGAAAAGCTCTTCGAAAACTAGAAGGTTTGTTCGACTCAAATCAACAGAAAACAAAGTAACAAAATCTAAGAAAACCTTCTGAATATCTAAAAATCTCAGGTGTGGATGAAATAGACATAGATATGGACATGCAGAAGGTGACAGTGATGGGGTGGGCAAACCAGGAGAAAGTACTGAAAGCGGTGAGAAGAACAGGAAGAACAGCAGAGTTATGGCCGTACCCATACAACTCAGAATATCAAAACTTCATTGATGCGTACCAGCAGAGCTATTACGATCATCTTCCTCAAGATCAGATTCAGAAATTTGAAGCAGTTCCAAGTTCTTATAGCTACAAAAGCCGTGGATATAGTGGTTTAGATTATGGATACAACCATCAACCTCCTTATTCAACTCTCATTGATGAGAAATCTGAAGCCATGTTCAGTGATGAAAATCCACATGCTTGTTCCATAATGTAATCTCTAGTTATTTAAAAATTATTTTAAATATTTATTTAAGATTTTATGGTATAATTTTATTATAGCTACTTCTAAATTGAATTTAAATCAATTAATGGTAAAAATGTTTTACATTAGTTTACAGTGGACAAAACGGGTTCTACCGGACAAAATTACACCAAAAATGTCATTTTGGTTTTTGATTCATGAAATCGAAAACCAATGCAAACCTACTACGACTTGGAGGTGTTCCAAGATGGTACGCTGGGCAGAATGATTTGATTCTCAAATAGAGTCTAACGTCTTATCCACGACTCAATTTATGGTTCTGAGGCTGCTAAAGATGATACGCTAGGTAGAACCAATGTAGATGCCCAATGCAGTAGCTCTCAACTTAAGTCACAGAAGTCCAACGCATCATTGATGTCTGTAATAGAAGTATCACCGATGCCCAGTGACAACTAAAGGATGCCCACAACTCAAAAAATTTAAAGAAAACTATAAATAGAAGTTCCCCCCATTAAAGTATCTCATTTAGAGTCTTTTATGACTTTATAGCCTCTATTCTTGAATAATTCTCTTATACTTAAACTTGAAATTTTATATAAGTGAGAGTTAGATATTGCGTAACAAAATTTCTACACTTATTATTTGTGGAACAATTAAACGTTGACATCGGAGAAGAGTAGGTATAAAGCTTGGTTGATGCCTAAAATTTTAGTCTATCATAACGGGAAGGATTATAGTGGAAGTAATCTTCAAATTGGTGCTTTGAAGTAGAGTTGCTCGTGAGATTGTCCGAACCATGTTAACAAATTGTTTGGATTCTCTTTTCTCACTCTCTTATTATTATAGTCATTGTCACGTATTAAACTTAGCAAATCTATAGTTAAGCAATATAATAGATTAATTGACAAAGTAAATCATTAAAATCGTAATCATGAAAAAAGTTTAAAAAAACTTATTTCACCCCCAATTTTATTATCGATGTTACCATAAAAAAAAATGTTATTATAATTGATTATATCATCTAATATTTACATTTGTAATATCACTCAAAAAACTAGTTTCATGAAACACAGTTACTTCATATTATATTGCAGCATGTAATAAAATAGATTTGCCTTAAAAAATAATATAAGTGAAGGAACGTCAACTCATGAACCTTTAACATCAATCTAGACATAAACAAATACCTTGACAAGTTTTAGAAATTTCATCCAAGGACATGGCACCTTCAGTTCCAAATATATCGTGAAATGTACAAACACATACTGGCTCATTTGTAAGCGCACAACAATGAATGACCCTAATAATGGGTTAAATAAATTTGGTGACGACAAGGAAATAAATATGATTGATGTTAAAAGTAAACGCGTAAAACTATATAAAAATTAACGTGTCATGGGATATGCCTTTGTCTCTGTATGATATATCACAATATAGGTTTTTTATGTTTCTCTCTCCTCTTTGTTTGACGGAGGAAAAGGACGTAAGTGTCCTTTTTATAAAAATAAATACTTTTATTTTATTGTACTTCGTTTGTTTTGTTAGAAATCTAATTAATAGCTTAACATTATTCTATGTTAACTATTATGCTTTACACATCACCGTCATTTTCTGATTATATTGTTATGCAATTTAGAAGGTTGCATTGCAAATATCTCTCACAAAAGTTCGGATTATATTTCTTTTCAGCGGCGGATGTGACCAGCTTGTCTTGTACAGGCTTGCTTGGAGGTGTTACAAGAAACATAATGAAATAGCAAAGCCGAGGGCTAGGAAGAATCAACCAGAGGTTCACTTTGTCTATGTTAAAGACTATCGCTTTTTCTATTAGAAATAGGGAGAAGAAGAAAGAAATTCAGTTCGATGTTCGTTTACTTTGTTCCTTTGCATTTATGCCATTTCAACACTATGAACCAAGGCACGATATTTGTGCGAAACTAGTTAAAGAAAATCAATTTATAACTAGAAAACCAATTTCATTTTGACATACATGTCCAATGTTCATCAAAATAGTTGAAGGATAGCTGAGGGTTTATTCGGATGATGTGAATCAAGGTGGAACAAACTTCAATATCAAAGTTAAAGATCCATGTCAAGATATTAGAGCATCAATGACAATATCAAGAACAAAGAAAATACATAAAGTTTTACATGGATTGATTCTAGAAATCTAAAAGAAAACTTCTTTTCAATAACAGTTGAAGTTAATAAATTTGTTAAATATTGAAGAGGATGCCTTGGAGGAAAAGAAGACTGAATATACTTGAAAAAATACCTAATGATTTCATGGTAAGTGGAATGGAAGTACAACAACAAAACATACACGTGTAAAATCCAATCAAAGTTTCCTTTTCTCTATCAAATTAACAACCACTTATTTTCTAATTTTTGAAGGAAGGTGGGACAAGAAATTAGGAAGGAGAGCCACAGAATTCATCAATCAAACTGATCCAAGTTGTCTTTTATTATGTGGTCAAAGTTTCTTTTTATTTGGTTACTTAATTTCTCTTTGTTTTTAGTCTAGTTTCCTTTTATTAATTTTTTCTAATATTTAGATGTTTCCTAATTACTTTCGTATTACATTAAAATATTTTGTAACTTATTTAAAAGCATAAACCCTACAACATTATACAATCAATATACAAGATTATGAGTTACTCTTTGTGAGAATTTTTTCTTTGGTTTTTTTTGTGAAAAACTAGATATTCTTCAAGTCAAAACTTGAAATATCAATTTGATAGATTTGGTTCTAATCACAAGTTTTGTTACTGGTCAAGATCCTTATTTGATAACTTTGGTTCCGTCGGCAAGGTTCGATAGAGGTCAAGTTCTTTATACTTGATTTCAAAGGCATTCCTGAATTTTTATTCCACATTGTTAAAGGGTATCAAGTTTACTATACCATTGGTTCTCATCATTTGGTATTAGAGTTTTGACTCTTAGATTCAAGTCTTTATCTTTATTTATTTTTTTCTTCTTCTTCAATTTCTTCCTTTGACAAAAATTGAAAATTCTCAAAATCTTTCAAGCAACGATTCTTTGCTTATCAAGTTTTCTTCTTTCAAAAAAAAAATTCTAAATATTTCGAGTATCAATATCTCGAGCATCAATTTTTTCTTTTTTTTTTTCATTCTAAGTATCAATATTTTTTTTTAGCGTGCTTTCAAATATTTTTCTTTGATTGTCTTAATTAATTTCAAGTTATTTATCCTACTTTCTTGGAGACTTTGGTGTTCTTGATTAATCTTACTTACCCTCACAATACTCGAACGTCATTCATTATTCTATGAGATATCAAAGTTTCTCTTTTTAAAGTTTCATTTCTTGAAGTTCTATATCTTATTCTAAATTGTTTAGTTCTAACCGATTTTAGAAATTGGAATTTTGAGTTAAAAAGTTTGATCTTTCTTGCTTTTGCTTGTTGAATTTTTTTCTCTTGATTAAGTTTTTACATAAAAAGCTAAAAAATGAAATTGAAAGGTAAAAGGTAAAAGGGTGATATTATCATATAAACACCATTAGTTGAGGAAAACACAAGTGAAGAGACATAAATCTAGTGTAAACATTTGAGGGAGTGAGTGAGTTTCATTTACTTACTTATTTTGTTCACTAACAATTCTTAATTTCCTTTCTTGAAAATTATGAGTAGAAAGAAAAAAACGTATTAACTTTGATCCAGAGATGTACATTAGTGCTATTCAAAATCAAATTAAGGCTTTAAACATGAGGTATGAAAGAATAAAGTCTCCTTCTAATAGTTGTGCACGGAGAGACAAATCACCAATGGAGTATTACTATAAGGAATCTGACTACGATGATGACAATTACAAATGAGAGAGGTATGCTAGAAAAAATCATGAGGATGGAAATCTAAGCAACATCAAAACAATAATCTCTCCTTTTCAAGGTAAGATTGATCCCAAACTTTATATAGAATGAGAAAGAAAAGTTAAACATATGTTTGAATGTCATAATTACACCGAGGAGAAAAAAAATCAAATTAATCTCGATGGAATTCAATGATTATGCGAGCATATGGTGAGATTAATTAGTGAAAACTCGAAAAAGATATGGAGAACATCTCATATGCACATGAGACGATATAAAGGTATAAATGCCTAAAAGATTTATTCCTAACAATTATTATCGAGATGCGTGTAGAAAAATACAAGGTTTAACACAGAATCAAAAGGGTGGAGAAATATTACAAAAAACTAGAAGTAGTTATGGTAAGGGCTAGAGTGAATGAGGACGATGAAGAAATTGCAGATATCATGGATTTGCATCATTATGTGAACTTGAAAAAATTGTTGCACAAGTCTATCAAAGTTGAAAGAATCGAAATCAATGAACTCTAAGAATGAATCAACCTCAAACTCTTCATGAAAATCTAATTGGAGGAATGATAAGCCTAATTCAAAACTAAAAGAGGAGTTCAAAGGGAAAGCCATGACATCGAATATCACCTTCGTAAAAGGTAAAATCAAGACTTCCACACTTATGAAGTTTTAAGAGGTTAAATGTTTTAGATGTCAAGGTTTTGTTCATATTGCTTCTAATTGTCCAAATAAAAAAGTTATGATTATTTTGGATAATGATAATATAGCAAGTGTAAGTTCAAGTGATGATGAAATGTGACATGGTTTGCTCCTGCAAGAACTCGTGTTAAAACCACAAACTTGAAGATGTGCTCAGTGAGGGTCTCACCTGAGAACACTAACAAGACACTTACACAAAATGAGCCAAATGAAGTCCATTTTAAATGAAAGTTGGTAGAATCATTCTCTCATATGTGAAGCTTAGAACTATAGAAAATGATGAAGAAATAAGAAAAGACAAGGAAGTTATGTAGACCATGTAATAACCCGAAAATTTTGGATATTTTTATTATTATTATTTAATTTCTGAAATTTTAATTTAATATCGGCCAGAGTTTTAGAAATGTTTCAACGGAAAAATTTAAATTTATAAGACTCGGAGCCTACTTTTGCGATGGTTTTCAGAATTTAAAGTCGGGAGGTCCGGAAATTAACGAAATTACGGACGATTAAAACAGCGTGAGGGCATTTTGGTAATTTAATAATTAAAAAAAAAACACTTAACAACCAAATGGCTTCGGGAATTGTCACCCGAGGGAAAGCAGAAGGGAGACGCGAGGGAGAGAGGGCGATCGGGAGCCGAGGTTGTAATCTTCGATCGGTGGACGTCGAGCTCGAGGGTGTGAGCGAAACCGCGCTCGAGTGTTTCTTCTCCGGCGATCGGGGTTGTTTAGTTGCTGTAGCTCGAATTTTCAAAGATAGTGAGCCCGAGCGTGTTCTGCCGACGACCGCGAAGGGCGGGTTGCCGTGTGCGCCTTACTGGAATCTTTCTTCTTTCCTGTTGTGTGCATAACTCCATTGCTCGGTAAGTCTCTCTTCCTCCCTCTGCTGTTCTGTCCGGTTTGGCCGAGTGTAAGGTTCGGCCTCCCTCCATTTTCGGTGATTTTGGCTGAAGTGTTGAGGAGGAAATGCCGGGAATTTGGAGGGGGAAACCGAAGGTGAGCCCTGTCGGTTTCCCTGTTGTTGGCCGAGCTTGGTGCTCAGCCTCTTTTCAATTCCGGAAAGCTTGGCCAGAATGTATAAGTGGGATACGACTAATTGTGTATAGGAGTTGTGAAATTAGAATTTAAATCAAGAATTTGATGTTTTTGGCTTTGGGGCAGCTTCTGTTTTTGGCCATTTTGGCTTACGTTCGGCTGATCATTTTAAATTCTATTTTTGTGGGATAAATTAGGTGGTTAGAGGAACCTATGGCCGCTGGAATCGTTCGATTCCGATATCCGACGCAAACGCTATGCGCGTCGAAAGTTTATACCGGATTTTGGTCCAAGTCAAATGAGAGAGCGCTTTTCGTGGAAATTCGACGTGTGATAGTAGCATAACCATTTTTGATGCATATAACTAGTTGCGAGTGAGTTTTGGTTGAAGAGAAGTGAAAATGTGAAATTTGATAAAAGGGGAAGATTTGGTTTTTAGTGTTCTTGGCCTGTCTGCGACTTATCGTTTTAAAATCCGTCTTAGTATGTTAAACTAGGTTCCTAAGGGGACGTTTAGCCACTTGAATCGTTCGATTCCGTTGGCGAACGCAAAAGTTATGCGCGTCCGAACTTTAAGTTGGTTTTCGACCGAACCAAACCGATGACCCGTTTCAGTTGAAATTTCATGAGTGTAGTTAAGGAAGGTTATTTTTAGCTATTTGGTGAATTTTAAGATAAATACTGATGAGAGATTGGTTGTGTTTTAGGTTGAGGCCTTCTTTTGGCAAAGTTGTGCGTCGAGCGAGCTTAGGACGCCAGGTAAGTAGTGCATGCATGTGTTTTGCCCAAGTGGGCCTACACTGTAGAACTTTAGGGTTTATGTTGTTGATTGTGGTGTGTGTGCGTAATGTTTGACATGCATCATATTTTAAAAACGTGAACAAAAATGGTTTTGAGCATATTTTGAGTATGTGGTGAGACGTGTGGCGGTGGTACCGCAGATCCCGCTAGTGTACGGGTCAATGCTTCACCAGTCGCGGATTCCACTCGAGGGGTGGGCCGGCTGGGCCGTCATGCGGCGTGAATGTGTTGACGGTGAGGATATGGGCAGTGGTACCGCGGATCCTACTTGTGTGTGGGCCGGTGCAACACCAGTCGCAGATCCTACTCGAGGGGTGGGCCGGCTGGGCTGTCGCAAAACGCGTGTGTGTGGCAACTGTGGTCCTGTGCTGGGGAGGCTGGGACGGGGGCGACGTGTCAGGGTGTAGAATGGCGCGAGGTACACCCTTACCCTGATGTGGTTGCCGTGTGGTGATGCGTGTATGAAGCTTGTGGGCCTCGTTGCTGGGGAGTCCAGGACGGTGGCGACGTGTCAGGTTGTAGGGTGGCGTGAGGTTCCCCCTTACCCTGGTGCGGCTGCACTACGCGTCACAGATGTGACAACATGAGTGTGAGTATAGAGACTGCATGTGATAGGATTGCATTGTCAGCTTTTACTTTCATATCGTATTACTTACTGAGCGTCAGGCTTATGTTGTGTGTTCTGTGGTGTAGGTGCTGACGATACTGCTGGTGAGCCTCGAGTGCCTAGTCCAGAGGCGTAGGATGGTCGGCGGCGTGCAACCGCAGCACCGGATGGCTGATTTTTGTTAGGGCGACCCGACCCGTAGAGATGGTAGGTCGTGACCTGGTTGGTTTGGGAGTTTTTCTTTCTTTTGTGGTGATTATGTACAGTCGATGAGATGAGTTGTATATGCGTCGATGTATAGGTGTATATAGAGTGCGTGTGATTTTGGCGACGTACGCATATATTTTACATGTTAGAGTATAGTATTGCTCTATATTGTGAACTTTCTTCAGTTGTATTTGATGGATTTCCGTTGACTTCATACTCTGATTTGCTTTTGGTGATTTTTCTGGATGATGGATAGATAGATACTGCTAGTTTTGGTGAACTGTGTGCAGGGTTTTAAATTTTGGGATAGTTAGTTTTTAGCCGTTACTCTGCTGAAATTTTGGAAGAGAGGTTGGTAGTCGAGAGGATATGAAATAGGTTGAGCTGTGTACAGTGAATGCTAGAGAAGTATAGATGAGCGTAGAAGTGCGGCGTGATCGCAGGTGCGCGGGGCACGCGGCCCTGCGGGTACTTACGGGTCGTGCGACGCCGAGTGAGGGCGTGCGCGTGAACGTGCTGTACAGCGGCAGGGTGCGTGGGACACGCGATGCTGTGAGCGTGCGCGAGACACAGTGACGTAGAGATGGTACGTGCGGCACCGCGAGGGTGCTCGCGGGGTGTCGAAGTGGGGACGTGAATGCGCGGTACCGGGCTGTGTAGTTCAAGGGGTGCGTTGGATTCTTTCCTAAGATTTCAAGTCTTACCGTTTTATCTTAAAATGGTTTAAATGGTTTTGTTTTCCGCTGCGTAGTTTTTATGTTGAGGACTTCGTGTTCCCTCTTTGGGAAGCGAGTCGTTTTCGAATCGAGTCGAAAATTTTTCATACTCTCAAATGTTCTTTTGAAAATTATTTGAAAACGAAAGGAATATTTAATTGAGTGACTTATGTCAAGTGTTAGTGTGTGTAGTGTGTAGATGTACTGTAGCGCACCGGGAACGCGGGGGGGTTTCTCGGGATGTTACAGTTAAGATTGTGATGACCCGGATGAGTATGTATGAGAACGACTGCGGGGCAAACCTCGAGGGATGACGTGACGTAACGCCTCGAGTGTAGGCCGGGTCGTAGAGAGGGGGGTCGTCACAGTCCCACATCACTTGGGGGAGATATATGAAAATGAAACATATGTAAGGAAATCCTCCCAAGATAGTAAGACGCGTTTTAGAGCACAATTGACGACGGATCCCATAAGAACTCCGAAGTTAAAAGTGCTCTGGCGAGAGCAGTACTAGGTTGGGTGACCGACTAGGAAGTTCTCGCCAAAAAAATCCGTGAGGGGAGGATATTGGGTTACGGCCCAATCCCCAAACCGGACAATATCTTACTGAGAAAATGGGTCGTTACAAATGGTATCAGAGCCTGTATCCAACCGGAAATGTGGCCAACGAGGACATTGGGCCCCGAGGGGAGGTGATTGTGATGACCCGGATGAGTATGTATGAGGACGACTGCGGGGCAAATCTCGAGGGATGGCGTAACGTAACGCCTCGAGTGTAAGGCCGAGTCGTAGAGAAGGGGGTCGTCACAGTCCCACATCGCTTGGGGGAGGTATATGGAAATGAAACATATGTAAGGAAATCCTCCCAAGATAGTAAGATGCGTTTTGGAGCACAATTGACGACGGATCCCATAAGAACTCCGAAGTTAAAAGTGGTCTGGCAAGAGCAGTACCAGCTTGGGTGATCGACTGGGAAGTTCTCGCCAAACAAATCCGTGAGGGGAGGATATTGGGTTACGACCTAATCCCCAAAGCAGACAATATCTTACTGGGAAAATAGGTCGTTACAGAACAACCCTTAGCTTGTCGAAGTAGCCACAATAGTGCTCTCGGTTTGAACTTCTTTCCAAGAAAAGATGCTTAAGCTTTGGGGATAGTTTTAACCACTTTCTTCTTAGTTCACACTCTAAAAAAAGGGGAGAGAAAGATGGGATCAAAACTCACCACGTAACCTTGGACTTTGTGAGCAATAGAGGCTCTAACTCCCTCAGCTATTGTAACCGAGACACTTACCTTTGGAAGCTTAACTTCTTTAGGTTTGTCCTAAGGAAAATAGTAGCATTCTCATTTCATCAACAACCTCTTACACACACTAACACTCATGCTTAAATAGACCTAGGGTGGCTGGGGGGTTGGATTTGAAAGAGGGTTCAAAGAACCATTGGAAGGCTTAGGCGGCCAAGATACAAAGTAGCATTTCGGCTTGGATGGCTGAGATGATTCTAACCTTTCTTCAGCCATTGACATGGATGGCCATGTCACCTATCCAAGGCTCCATGTCACCTATCCAAGACATCCTCTTTAGATGGTCCTCTTGAAGCCAAGTGTATTAGGCCATATAATTTTATGGTCTCTTTTCCTTTAAGGGTGGCCATGGGTCAATTGTGGTCCCCTACTTGCTTTTCCATACAAACTTCCACGTTAATTTTAAAAGTTTAAAACTTAACAGAAAAAAAAAAGAAACTAAACAAAAAGAACACAAAAGTAATTTACTAAAAACCAAAACAGAATTTTTTTGTAGTTTTCATGCTCCTTAGTTATAATGGTTCAGTTAGTTTTCTTTAACAACATGTAATTTAAAATGTAACCATCACTTTCATGGAATAAAAGGCATAATCAAACATGTTTTAAACTAAAAAAAACACCACATCAAGTGGTCCACACATCAACTTTTGCTTTGCCATTTTAAGAAAGAAAACATGCTACTTTTTGTATCAGATTTTTTGTGTTTCCTTTTTCGGCAAAGCAGAATCAAAACACAGCAACTTAAAAGATAAAATTATGCTAACTTCATCCTGAAATGAGTTCAATGCGTGCTAGAAGAAGATTAACACACTAAATCATTCAAACATATCACAAAACAGAAACTTTGTTCACACACTCCTCGATTTTTAGCAAACAGTTTTTATCACAACTTTATCCAATAAAAACAGCACCTTAACTCATATTTTAAACATAAATTCTTTCATGCTCAGGTTCATACATGTTAGGAGAATAATGTCCAAAAAGTTAATCATTAAAAACATCAACCAAAACAGCAAGAACGAATGGAATAAAAAGTGAGCAAAAAACTGTTTTCACACAACAAGCATAACTCGAAATAGAACTCCAACGGTTCTTTGAATCCTCTTTCAAATCCAACCCACTAGTCACCCTAGATCTATTTAAGCATGAGTATTAGTGTGTGTAAGAAGTTGATAAAACGAGAATGCTGCTATTTTCCTTAGGACAAGCCTCAAGAAGTTAAGCTTCCAAAGGTAAGTGTCTCGATTATCTTTGCTTGGAAAGAAGCTCAAATCAAGAGCACTATTGTGACTACTTCGGCAAGCTAAGGGTTGTTCTACATAACTTTCGTATCTTTGCTTATTTCTTCATCATTTTCTATAGTTTTAAGCTTTATATATAAGAGAATGATCTTGCCAACTTCCATTTAAAATGGATTTCATTGGCTCATTTTGTGCAAGTGTCTTGTTAGTGTTCTCGGGTAAGACCCTCACTGAGCACACCTTCGGGTTTGTGAGTTTTAACACGAGTTCTTGCAAAAGCAAACTGTGTCATTTGCTATCAGAGCCTTGGAGGTTTCCCAATGGTGCTAGAAATTTGTTACAGTTTGATTATTTAAGCAAGTTTCATTTTATGCATTTGTTGTTCTATTTTGGGTTATGCTTGTTGTGTGAAAACAGTTTTCTGCTCACTTTTTATTCCATGTGTTTTTGCTTTTTTGATTTTTTGGTTTTAAACATGTTTGATTCTGCCTTTTATTCTATGGAAGTGATGGTTACTTTTTAAATTACATGTTGTTAAAGAAAACCAAGTGAACCATTAAAACCGAGGAGCATGAAAACTACAAAAAAAAAATTCTATTTTGGTTTTTAGTAAATTACTTTTGTGTTCTTTTTGTTTAGTTTTCTTTTTTTCTGTTAAGTTTTAAACTTTTAGAATCAACCCTTAAGTTTCCCTTTTAGTTTAAAAAAAAAGAGAAAACAACAAAACATAACAAAAGAAAAGAAAAGGCAAGATTGAAATTTTTTTTTTTTTCCTAAGACTTAAATAAAGTGACCCGAGAATCATTCCCTCTTAAAACCTTAGGTTAGAAACACATTTTGATCAATACTTTCCTAACACTCAGGATTAGTGAAATGAAAACAAGAAGTGAGATTATTCTTGACCAAAACTTGGGCAAGAAACTACCCCAAACTGAGGCTAATGCCCAAGCGAGAGGGTCAAGCATGCAAGGTCAAGTCAATGATTTGCATGGGTCGGTTACTAACCTAGGCAAACAATTACATGATACAAACCTAAGGTTGGAAGACATTATGAACGAGATTTGGCAAAACAACCGATGAGACTCCTTTCAAGAATCCCCTCGTAGAAGACCTAGAAATCCTAGGTACCATAACGAAGATGAAGAATGGATTGAACACTCTAGAAGACCTAGAACCCTAGGTAGTGTAATGAAGAGGATGAGTGGACATTAGACGAAGAGATAACGATGACCTTAGAAATGTTAAACTATCTAACCCATCTTCAATGGAACTCGTGACGGAAACACATTCCTTGATTGAGTAGAAAAGGTCAAGAAAGTTTTCGATTATCATGAATACTTCGAGAAAGTCAAGATTCAATTAGTATCTGTTGAGCTCTCAGGTTGTGCCGTTCTTTGGTGGACTAACCTAAAAACTCAAAGGTTTGGAGCTAGAGATCACACCATCACTACTTGAGAAGTGATGAAGTCTCTAATGAGGAAGATGTTTGTTCCTAGCAAAACCTCAGACAAAATAGCCAATTAGTGGAAGAGTATCTCACAGAATTTGAGACTCTCAAAATCCGAGTAGAAGTAGAGGAACCTGAGGAATAGGTTATGGCTAGATTCATACGAAGACTAAACATAGAGATTGGAGATACCATAGAATTACACTCGCAAGAATCTATAGATATGGTTGTACAGTTGGCATTAACAGTTGAAAGACAACTCCAAAGAAAGAAAAAGTCCAATTATACCTTTAAGATTACAACTAAGCCCACAGAAGCTAACAAGTCTGCTACTAAGGCCGAAGGAAAGAAGTCTTTCACACCTAACTTGTCTTTTAAAGTTACAAGTAGTAAGACGGTGGGAGGAGAAGCCAACAAGCTAAAGACACGTGATATGAAGCGTTTGATCGGGTCATTTTATGGCTCAATGCCCGAACAGATGTATAATGGTATTAAAGGATGCCACTAGAGAGCTAGAGAGTGATGATGAGCAAGAACAATAGAGAGAAGAAGTGATTGAAGAGGCTAGTGAGTCGGAGGGAGATGTTGTTCATGCTCAAGGAGAACCTCTACTGATGGTCATACGATGCATCCCTCGTATCAAAGAATACTAAGGAGGACTATCAACGGGAGAACATATTTCACAGTCAATGCTTAGTCAAAGACAAAGTGTGCTCGTTAATAATAGACGGAAGAAGTTGTACTAACGTGGCCGTTAAAAAATGATTACCAAGCTAGGTCTAGAGACTAATACACACCCTCACCCTTACAAACCAAAATGGTTAGATGACAGGAATGATATCAAGGTGACCAAGCAAGTAGCTATCGAGTTCACTATGAGAAAGTACAAGGACTATCCTTTGTGACATAGTACCAATAAACGTTAGCCACTTACTTTTAGGACGACCTTGGCAATTTGATAGGAAGGTGACACACGATGGATTTTAAAACTGTAATTCCTTGAAGTATAGAGGAAAGACGATTACCCTATCCCCCATGACCTTAGAACAAGTAGCCAAGGACGATACAGCTAGGAAGGAAGATAAAGACAAGGCAAGTCTCTTCATGACTAAGAGAGAAGTAGTGCAATCTGTACTAGATAGATATCTCCTTATTTGGTGATGTTTAGAGATTGAGTTTTGGAGTTAGGAGATGTCCCCGAGTTCATCCAAAAGCTACTCCAACAATATCAGGATGTCTTTCCTAACGAAATACCATTGGGACTACCACTCTTACGTGGTATAGAAAATCAAATTGACTTGCAACTAGAGGTTACCTTACCAAACCGTCCAATCTATAAGATAAACCCCCAGGAGACTAAGGAACTTCAAAGTTAAGTGCAAGAGTTATTAGACAAAGGGTATATCCGAGAGTCTATGAGTCCATGTGCAGTGCCCACATTATTAGTGCTCAAGAAGGACAGGACCATGAGAATGTGTGTGGACAGTCATGCTGTCAACCAGATTACGATTAAGTATAGATTTCTTATTCCACGTCTCGCGGACATGTTGAATGAGCTTGGAGAAGCTTCCATATTTTCGAAAGTAGATCTCAAGAGTGAATATCATCATATAACAATGAAGGAATGTGACAAGCAAAAAATAGCCTTCAAGATCAAGTATGGTTGTTTGAATGGATGGTCATGTCTTTCGGACTCACCAATGCGCCTAGTACCTTCATGCGCCTTATGCATTAGGTACTTAAGAAATTTTTAAGGAATTTTTAAGAAAATTCTTTGTCGTATATTTTTCCACCAACTTGGACCATTTGAGTACTTTGTTTCAAACCCTAAGAAAAGTGAAATTATTTGGCAACCTCAAGAAGTGTTCTTTTGGTTAAGAGAAAGTGTACTTTCTAGGGTTTATCATTTCTAAGAATGGTATGGAAGCTGATGAATACAAGATAAAAGCAATTAAGGAGTGGCCTACGCCTAAGACCATCACTGAAGTTTGCAGCTTCCATGGTTTAGCTTCATTCTACCAGATATTTATCATGAGTTTCAGCTCCATTGTTGCACCCATAACGAATTGTACTAAGAAGAGTAATGAATTTCACTAAACTCCCAAATGTCAAAAGAGTTTTAAATTAATAAAGAAAAAGTTGTGCAACTTACCAGTATTAACACTCCCCGATTTTAGTAAGGTCTTTGAGATCAAGAGCGATGATTCTGGAGTTAGTATCAGGGCAGTACTCATGCAAAAAGGTAGGTCACTGGCATATTTTAGTGAAAAGCTCAAGGGAGCGACCCTCAACTATTCAACCTATGATAAGGAATTTTACGCCATTATACGGGCCCTAGTGCAATGGCAACACTATCTCGTATCAAAGGAATTTGTCATTCACACTGATCATCAAGCATTGAAACATATAATTAGGGCTGGGTAGAGCCAGCCCGAGGATCGGGAACCAAACCGAACCACCGATTTTGGTCCCAAGTCACTAGACCACGGTCGGTGTCCGGTTCGGTGCTCAGTCCAAATTTCAAAATCCCATTGGTTCTCGATCTGGTCCTCAGTCCATAGCCAAAAATCCCAAAAAATTGGACCAAACCGAATGTTAAAAATATTACGGCTTCCACTTCAGTGCTATCGTCAATGTCTCTCCCACTCATTAGCTACTCTACCCTGCTCAGCTCTCTCGAAGAAATCCGTTATTTAGAGAGAGTGGAGTGATCTCAAAGAGTTTTCTCTCTCCACTGTTAAAGCTTTTTCCTCTAAAAATTTTTCTAATATTGTCGTCTTTGATAACGTTTTTCTACATTTGATGATCCGAGCGAGCTGATCTCATGCTGATTCTTTTGTTTTGGAATTCGCTAGTCGTTGTGCCTCCTTGAAATAGCTGTTCTTGCTTTTTCTCTCTCATGCTAGGGTTGTTCTTTATCCATGGCTATTCGTGGTGTCGATTTCAAGTGGTAAGACTGTAATTCTTCTGTAAAAACAGACGTGGCTTTTTTTTTTATTATGTATTTGTGCATTTCTCTTTGGTAAAGCAGTTTTGCAAACTATAATTGATTTTTGTCTGCAAAAAATGTTCTTGCAGGTACGATAAGTTCTTCTTATCAATGCTCGCGATTAGCGTGTATCCTTTTCCGTGTATTGCATTTTAATGTTTCGTTTTTTATTCTGTCGAGTTCTGATGTTTCCATTCACAAATGGGTTTCCCAATAATTTAATTTTGTTATGGTTGGCCATGTGGTATAATTTCTTCTGATAAATATAAAATTTTGATTTAGACATAGCACTCTTTATTGCGATGGATTGCACAGTTGGCTATCCGTGAGCTAATTTAGAGTTGTTTTTAATCTTATTTAAGTAATTTTGATTATTTTGTTTTCTTTCACGCCATCCTTAGTAGAATAATTGTTGCGATAAACTGGAGGGAGTACCATACTTGTTTAGACCCACTACACATGGATCGTGGTAGGTTCCTAAATCTTGTACAAGTGATAAGAGTGTTTTCTTATGTTTGTCTCTTGGCAATCCTGGTGTTTTAACTATTATTTCAATTTTCTTTTTTCAGGTTGATTATACAGCTGTTTTTATTTTTCATCTATTGATGTTTGTAGATAATGGTCTTGCAGCTGGAATGGGTTTGTAAGACCTTTGATCTCAAATTTCAATGTTTTTCATTTTCTTAACATTCTTATTTCTATTGTCAGTGTTTGTCTTAGTTACTTTTTTACTTCCCGTGTTCTCGTGAAAATTTAATTCGATTTATTTTGGATGTTGAATTTAATTTTTTACATTTCATTTTAGTTGGATTTAGATTTTTAGTTTGTATGTTTGATATTTGAATTTAGATTGTTAGTTTGTTAAGTATATATTTAATTTCCATGGATTTTTATTTAGATTTAATGTTTTTAAATAAAATACATTTTTGCGATTGTTTTATTTGAAAATCTTTTACGTTTAAAAAAAATTAGGGTGGGAGGAACCGAGATCGAATCGGGACCGGATCAAAATTTCGATCTTGTCCCAGTTTGGTCAAGATCCCTCCTAGGGCAAGTTCTAGTCTTCATGAAAAAATTCCTGAAGACACGGTTCGGGCTCAGGACCGGACCAAACAGGCCTGTGCCCAGTACTACATATAAGGAGTCAAAGTAACTTGAATAAGAGACATGCAAAGTGGATTGAGTTTTTGGAAAAATTCCCTTATATCCTTAAGTACGTGAAAGGAGACACCAATGTTGTGGCAGATGCACTATCAAGAAGATATTTTCTTCTTACCAAGCTAGGAATGACATTCTTTAGTTTTGCAAGGATTAAGTATAGCTATGGGTCAGATCTAGACTTTGGATCTTACTATATTAGTGTCTGACCAATGTGGTAGGAGATTATTCCATCAAGGACGGTTATCTGCTTACACGAGGCAAGTTATGCATACAAAGAAGGAGCTTGAGAAGATGTCTCACTAAAGAAGCTCACAGCTAGGGTTTGGCAAGCCATTTTGGGGAAACAAAGACCCTAGAAATGCTTAAAGAACATTTCTACTAGCCTCAAATGTTACGAGATGTCCATCGACTTATCGAGCGAAGTATTGACTGTAAAAAAGTGAAGAGTAGAGTCCTTCCCCAAGGATTGTACCTTCCCCTACCTATACCCACTGATCCATGGATGGAGACTAAATGGACTTCATTTTAGAACTACCACGAACTGCTAAGAGCAAAGATTCTATAATGATAGTCGTAAACCATTTTTCTAAGATGACGCACTTCATTGCATGCGTTAAGACTGATGAAGCCAATTCTATTGCCAATCTTTTCTTCAAAGAAATTGTTATGCTTTATGGAGTGCCCCACACCATAGTGTCAGATAAAGACACTAAATTTGTAAGTCAGTTTTGGAACACGTTGTGAAGAAAGATGAGGACTAAACTACTTTTTAGTACATCCTTCCATCCTCAAACTGATGGCCAAATGAAAGTGGTCAACAAAACTCTAGGCACCCTTCTATGTAGTGTCATAGGAAAAAGATTGACTTATTGGTATACACTACTTCCTCAATTAGAGTTTGCCTATAACAAGAGTGTCCATTCCATAACGCAAAAGACCTCTTTCGAGGTTGTATATGGCTTTGACCCTACCACTCCATTGGATCTCGTGTCATTGCCTATCAAAGATTTAGCAAACCCCATTGGAGCTAATAAGGCAGCACAGATCAAGAAATTACATAAGTCGGTGCGTAACACAATAGAAAAGAAAAATGAAAATTATGCAAAACTAGCAAACAAGGGACATTAGGAGATGATTTTCAATGAATGGGATTTAGTTTGACTACATCTACATAAGGAGCGTTTTCCTAACAAGCGCAAATCCAAGCTACACCCAAGGGCCAATGGCTCATTCAAAGTATTGAAGCGTATTAACAAAAATGCTTACACGATTGAGCTTCTAGGAGATTATAGGGTCTTAGCCACATTTAATGTCCAAAACTTGTCATCTTACGTTAGTGGAGACATTGATGAATAAAGGGTTGAATTAAAGAATTTAACATCAAATCCTCAATCACTTAGGGAGGATGATATTAGGGGCAGCTATGAGTCAATTGTGGTCCTCTCTTTACTTTTCCATGCAAGCATCCACCTTTGGCCTTCCAAACTAGATCAAAGGCTATTAATTGCCATGTCGTCAATCTGAAACATGCCTCCATGAAGTCTCCCACGTTGTCATGTCTTCACTCCATGGTTTGGATGAGTTAGATGTCATGTATGCTCGATTTTCCTCCTTAGTGCTCAAATGATGTGGCCGAGTGTGTTGGCTCTTTTGAGCTAACTTTCCAATCAACCAAACCATCATCTATCCTAACCATTCAGTATAGTCATAACCACACAATATAATACATGCATGCAACTATATGACTAATGTTTGCCAAAACTACAATAAGGCTAGAATTTGCCAACAAAATTACATAAAAAGGAAACATAAAAGTGGTTACACGAATTTGAGTAAGGGAAGACAAATTCCCTCTTGAGTGGCCTCGGTTTGTGCTTCCCAAGTGATGATGTGCAAGGGTTGAGTTTGATCTTGATCATTAGGTTCTCAATGCAATCCTTCAAATATGTCATTACCTGCAAAAGAAATGAGTTTTTTAGTAATTAGAGTAGGTAAAGCTTGAACCTTTGTTTGAGATCGTGTAATGGGCCTCTGAGGCATATCAAAATGTCACCATTAGAAGATTGTAGCGATGTGGATATAAAAGAACCTGACGGTAGAGCTATATCACTAGATGTGTACTCAACGTTTACGTCAAGAAGGATGAAGATAAAGTGCAGCACGTATTTCACACTAGATGCCACGTGAATAATAAGGTATGTAATTTGATAATTGATAGTGGGAGTCGTACGAATGTTGTTAGCAATTTGTTGGTAGAAAAATTTAGCTTGAAAACCGTGAAGCATTTTAGGCCTTACAAGCTACAATGGTTTAGTGATTATGGAGAAGTGCAAGTAACTAAGTAAGTGAAAGTCGCACTCGCAATTGGTAAGTATAAAGATGAGGTTCTTTGTGATATAGTACCTATAAAAGTTACATATATTCTTTTGGGGAGACCATGACAATTCGATAGAAATGTCAAGCACAATGGTTTCAAGAATGAGTACTCTTTTAATCAAAATGGTGGGAAAATAATTCTCAAACCACTTAAACTATGGGAGGCTAGTGAGGATCAAGAGAGGATTGCAAAAATAATTCAAAACGAGAGAAAAACCTTTTAGTAAGCAAAAACATGAAAAAGAAGATAATAGAGTGAGTAAAAGGAAGAGTGAAAGAGAGAAAAAAGAGTGCAAGGAGAGAAAAGTTGAGAGTGAGATGAAACAAGAGAAGAGTGGGAAAATGAGTGTAATGACAAGGAAAAGTGAGGTTAAAAGTGTGATGATATCGAGGCAAGAAGTATTTGTACTATTGTACAAAGATATTTATCTCGCGACTAATGAATTAACTCATTCTCTTCAAAGTGTTGTTTCTTCCCTTTTGCAGGAATTTGAGGATGTGTTTTGCAAAGAATTACTAAGAGGGTTATCTCCTTTGAGAGGGATTGAATATTAAATAGATTTCATGCCAAGAGCATCAATTTCTAATCGGCTGGTATACCAAGTTAATCCCAAAGAAATCTACGTGCAAGTGGATGAACTACTGAAGAAGGGATTTGTAAAGAAAGTCTTAGTCCATGCTCAGTTCCTGTTATCTTAGTTCCGAAGAAAGATGAAACTTAGCAAATGTGTGTTGATTGTCGAGCTATCAACAAGATCACGGTAAAGTATCGATACTCTATTCTTCAATTGGATGATATGCTTGATGAGTTACATAGTGCATACTTATTTTCAAAAATAATCTAAAGAATGGATATTACCAAATTCGCATGAAAGAAGGAGATGAATGAAAAACTGCCTTTAAAACTAAATATGGTCTTTGTGGTTAGTAATGTCATTTGGTTTGTCTAATGCACCAAGTACTTTTATGAGATTGATGAATCATGTGTTGATATCTTTTATTGGAAAGTTTGTTGTTTTGTACTTTAATGATATCTTAGTTTATATTAAATTCAAGATGCACATGTTGAACACTTGAATTTAGTTTTTAATGCTTTAAAAAAAAAAATCAAGCATAAGAAGTGCATATTTTGCATAGATTCGGTAATGTTTATTGGTTTTGTAGTTAGTTCAAGTAGAGTATTTAGTGGATGAAGAAAAAATAAAAGCAATTAAGGAATGGTCGAGGTCAAAGAACGCCAACGAGGTAAGAAGTTTTCATGGATTAGCAAGCTTTTACAAGAGAGTTGTTAAAGATTTTATCATCGTTGCGGCTCCCTTAAGTGATTTTGTAAAGAACAGTGTTAAACTTAAGTAGACTGAAATACATGACCAAACATTTAATTTCTTAGTAGGTAAACTTACTAATGCACCATTACTGATTTAATTTTGATAAAAAAAATTAGATTGAACGTGATGCGTTGGGAAAAGGTATTGATGTTGTTTTAATACAAGATTTCAAGCTTATTGCTTACTTTAGTGAGAAGGTTAATGAAGCGGCTTTGAACTATCCTACATATGACAATGAATTATATGGCTTAGTTCGAACATTTCAAGTTTGGCAACATTATTTTTTGCAAAAAGAATTCATTTGTAACACCCCGAGAAAACCCCGTGTTTCCGGTGCGTTACAGTGCATCTACATACTACATACACTAACACTTGACATAACTCGCTCAATTTAATACTCCGTTCGTTTTCAAATCATTTTCAAAAGAACATTTGTGAGTATGAAAAATTTTCAACTCGATTCGAAAACAACTCGCGTCCCGAAGGGGGAACACGAAATCCTCAACATTAAAACTACGCAACAGAAAAGAAAACTATTTAAAATAGTTTAAGATAAAACGGTAAGACTTGAAATCCTAGGAAAGAATCCAACGCACCCCTCGAACCACACAATCCGGTGCCACGCACTCACGTCCCCACTTCGACACCCCGCGCGCACCCTCGCGGTGCCGCACGTACTAACTCAACGTCACTGTGTCTCGCACACGTTCACAGTGCCGCGTGCCCCACGCACCCTGCCGCTGTTCAGCACGTCCGCACACACGCCCTCACCCGGCGCCACACTACCCGTGAGTACCCGCAGGGCCGCGTGCCCCGTGCACCTGCGATCACGCCGCACTCCCACGCTCATCTACACTTCTCTAGCATTCACTGTACACACCTCAACCTATTCCATATCCTTTCGACTCTCAACCCCTCTCCCGAAATTTCGGCAGAATAATGCCTAAAAACTGGCTATCCCAAAAATTTAAAACTCTGCACACAGTTCACCAAAAACTAATAATATTTATCTATCCATCATCCAGAGAAATCACCATAACAAAATCAGAGTATGAAGACAACGAAAATTCATCAAATGCAAATGAAGAAATTCATAATATAGAGCAATACTATACTCTAACATATAAAAATACATACGCGTCCCCAAAACACTACAACCACTCTATACAACCCTATACAACCGACCTCTATACAAACTCCTCTATGTACATAAATACCCGACAAAAATAACAACCCAATGCATCTCATCGTCACCTACTACCACCACGGGTCGGGTCGCCCAAACAAAATCCGTCATCTGGTGCCTCGGTCGCAAGCCGCCAACCATCCTATGCCTTAAGACTAGGCTCTCGAGGCTCACCAGCAAGGTCGTCAGCACCTACACCACAGAACACACAACATATGCCTAACGCTCAGTAAGTAATACGATATGAAAGTAAAAGCCGACAATGCAATCCTATCACATGCAGTCTCTACACTCACACTCATGTTGTCACATCTGTGACGCGTAGTGTAGCCGCACCCGGGTAAGGAGAAACCTAACGCCACCCTACACCCTGACACGTCGCCACCGTCCCGGATTCCCCAGCAACGAGGCCTACAAGCTACACACACGCATCACCACACGGCAAACACATCAGGGTAAGGGTGTACCTCGCACCACACTACACCCTGATACGTCGCCCCTATCCAGCCTCCCCAACACGGGGCCACAGTTGCCACACACACACGTTTCGCGATAGCCCAGCCGGCCCACTCCTCGAGCGGAATCCGCGACTGGTGTTGCACCGGTCCACACACTAGTAGGATCCGCGGTACCACTGCCCATCACTCTCACCCTCAACACATTCACGCCGCATGACGGCCCAGCCGGCCCACTGTTCGAGCGGAATCCGCGACTGGTGAAGCACCGGCCCGCACACTAGCGGGATCTACGGTACCACCGCCACACGTCTCACCACATACTCAAAACCATTTTCGTTCACGTTTTTAAAATATTATGCATGTCAAACAATACGCACGCACACCACAATCAAGCACATAAACCCTAAAGTTCTTCGGTGTAGGCCCACTTGGGCAAAATGCATGCATGCACTACTTACCTGGTGTTCTAAGTTCGCTCGACGCACAGCTTCGCCAAAAAGTGTCTCAACCTAACATGCAAACAATTCACTCGTCAATCTTTACTTCAAAACTCACCAAACAATTTAAAATGACATTCCTTAACCAAATCCATGAAAATTTCAGTTAAAACGGATCACCAATGTGGTTCGTCCGAAAACCAGCCCAAAGTTTGGACGCGCATAACTTTTACGTCCGTTATCGGAATCGAACGATTCAAGTGGCTAAATGTCCCCTTAGGAACCTAGTTTAACATATTAAGACGGATTTTAAAACGGTAAGCCGCAGCTAGGTGGAAAAACCACGAAACCGAATCTGCCCCTTTTTTATCAAATTTCACATTTTTGTTTTTATTCAACCAAAACTCACTCAATTTAACTTTACGCACCAAAAACAGCCATGTCACTATCACACGTCAAAATTCTACGAAAAACGCTCACTAATTTAACTTGGACCAAAATCTAACATAAACTTCCGACGCGCGTAACTTTTGCATCGGATTTCAGAATCGAACGATTCCAGTGGCCATACATCCCTCTAACAACCTATTTTAACCCCCAAAAACAGGATTTGAAACAATCAACCAAAGCCAAACCGAAACGGCCAAAAACAGAATCTGTTTTTTTATACGAAAATCCAAAATTCAACCTTAACCCGATTTTTCACCAATTTCTCCGCCAATCAATCACATTCTAATCTATTAAATATGAACTAACCATAATTGAAGGTTTCCAATTCAAAAAATTTAATTTGAAAATCCCAGCCCCTCGGTTTATTCTTTTTTTTTTTTTCAGCAACCGATGTTCCCCACCACAATCTCTTAACCCAACAATTATCGACAATTCCCACCATCGATCGATCGAAAAGAAGAGCAGCATCACGCACTCTCCACCTCGACCAACAGAATAGAAAAAAAAGCGGGGGAGGGGGGAGGGCGCTCCGAGCTCTCGGCTCTGTGCTCTGCTGCCCACGGTCACGCGGCACATACACACAGTATAAACCAACCCAACACTCAGCTTAACATTCAGAAAGATTGAAAGAAGACAGCCATCAAATTTGACGAACAAAACCAGAGCAAGGGAGGAAGTATACCTTCAGTATTCAGCTCGGGAAACTGAACACGTCCCCCACCACAGTCCTCTCGGCTAACTGGTGTTCGGTTCTTCACCGTCGTCGGCGTCGACAGACCACCGGTTTCTTTTCCTCCCTCTCACGGCTTCTCGCGCTCTCTCTCTCGGGTCTCTCTTCTCTCGGCCTTACGACAACATGGGGGAATGGCTTCCACCCGAAGCCATTCCACCTTATAATTAATTAAAATTATTAAACTTTTAATTTAATTACAAATTACCAAAATGTCTTCACGTGTTTTAATCGTCCGTAAATTCGTTAATTTCGGGTACTCCTGACTTTAAAAATCTCGAAACCCACCACAAAACCAAACTCCAAGTCTTACCTGTTAAAATATTTTTTGAAACTCCAACTGAACTTAAATTAAAAGTTTCGGGAATAAAATTTAAAAATCCAAAATTTTCGGGTTATTACATCATTATTCGCTCTACTCATGAGAGTTTGAAGCATTTGAAGTCGCAAGAGAAACTACACAAAAGATACGTAAAATGGATGGAATTCATTGAAACAATTACATATGTAATCAAATATAAGAAACGTGAGGAAAATGTAGTGGTCGATGCACTGCCTCGAAAGTATGTACGTCAAATTTTCTTACAATATAAATTGCTTGGATTTGAATTTGTTAAAGAATTATATGAAGTAGATTCATATTTTAGTGAAATTTGAAAATTATGTGAAAAAGTTACATATGGTGACTATTATAAGCATGATGGTTATCTATTTAAGAAAGATAAACTTTGTATTCTTAAGTGTTACTTGAGAGAATTGTTTGTTAGAGAAACTCATGGAGGTAGATTAATGGGACATTTTGGAGTAAGCAAAATTTTGGATATTTTATGTGAACATTTTTATTGGCATAAGATGAGACATGATATGCAATTAATTTGTGATAAATGTATTGAGTGTAGAAAAGCTAAATCCAAGATCAAACCACATAGAATGTATACTCTTCTCCCAATACCTACTCAACCTTGGATTGCTATTTCTATGGATTTCATTATATGTTTGTCGAGAACTCAAAGTGAAAATGATAGTATTTTTGTTGTTGTTGATAGGTTTAGTAAGATGACACATTTTATTGTATGTTCAAAAACTAATGATGCTACACATGTTGCTAATTTATTCTTTAAATAGATTGTGCGGTTACATGACTTGCCTAAAATTATTGTGAGTGATCAAGATGTTAAGTTTTTAAGTCACTTTTGGAGAATTTTGTGGAATAAGCTAAGCACTAATTTTTATTCTCAACTGCTGCACACCTTTAAACGAATGGACAAACCGAGGTAGTAAATAGAACACTTTCTACTTTGTTGAAAGCCATTATTTCTAAGAACTTAAGACAATGGGAGAAGTGTTTACCCCATGTTGAGTTTGTATATAATAGGGTTGTTCATTCTACTACATCTTATTTACCATTTTATAGTTTTAATCATTTAACTCCAATAGATATGTTACATCTGCTTACTAATGAGTTTGCTAATTTTGATGGAAAGAAAATAGTCAAATTTGTTAGGGAATTACATGCAAGGATAAGAGAAAATATTGAGAAAAAGAATGAACATTATGCAAGTCAAGCAAACAAGCACCGATTGCAAGTTATTTTCAAGCCCAGAGACAACGTTTCGATTCACTTAAGGAATGAAAGATTTGCCAACAAAAGAAAGAAAAGTTGCAACCCCGAGGAAATGATCTTTTCCAAGTATTGGAACGCATTAATGACAACGCTTACAAGATTTATTTATCTAGTGAATATGGTAATGCAAGTGCTACTTTTAATGTTAGTGACTTATCGTTAAGGGGGAGGAAATGATGTGGTCAATGTACAATAAACTTCAAGCCCAAAATTAAATATCCATGTCAAAATATTGGAGACTCAATGACAAGATCAAGAACAAAGAAAATGTATGAAGTCGTACATGGATTGATTTTAGAAATCCAAGAGAAAGATTCTTTTCAACAAGAGTTGAAATTAATAAATTTATTAAGTATTGACGATGATGCTTGGGAGGAAAGGAATGCCGAATATACTTGAAAAAATACCTAAAGATTTAGTGGCAAGTGGAATGGAAGCACAATAGCAAAACATACACATTCAAAATCATTTCAGAGTTTTTTTTTTTTCTCTATCACATTAACAACCATTTGTTTCCTAATTTTTGAAAGAAGGTGGGGCATGAAAGGAAAATAGCCACAAAATTCATCAATCAAATTGGTTCAAGTTTTCTTTTGTTTGATTACCTAATTTCTCTTTGTTTTTAGTCTAGTTTCTTTTTATTAATTTATTATGTTTCCGAATCTTTAGATGTTTTCTAATTACTTTCTTATTACTTTAGGATATTTTGTAATATATTTAAAGGCATAATCCCTGCAACTTATATAATTAATATATAAGATTTTGAGTTATTCTCTGTGAGAATTTTCTCTTTGATTTTTTTGTGAAGAACTATATATTTTTCAAGTCAAAACTTGAAATATCAACTTGATAACTTTAGTTCTAACCACAAGTTCAGTTATGGGTCAATCTCCTTGTTTGATAATTTTGGTTTTGTATAAAATTTGATAAGGGTCAAATTCCTTATATTTGATTTCAGAAGTGTCTTTGAGTTTTTATCTTTCATTGTTGAAAAATTTCAGATTTAATATACTTTTGGTTCTCATTATTAGATTTTACCTTATTCTCAATATAGGTCCACTAGCAATACCATTTAATAGTGTTTTGGAACATTTTTTGCACCCTCATTTAAACATCATTTGTGAAAAATACTCGTAAATATACTAGTAGAGCTACAAAATAATTACATATGCATAATTTTTAGTATAATATTTACTTGGATTAATAAGTTTGAATATAATATTTATCATGAGCCATAAATTAAAGTGTAGTTTGCTATTAGCGTCAATTCCAACTAGGTTTGCACAAATTTATGCCAACTAGTTACTAGATGGTAAGTAGGAAGGATAAATGGGCATATTTTTTATTTTTTTTTACAAACAAAATGACAATCAAGTCGTGTTATTGTGAGATATAATAAATTATCTACAAGAAAATGATAGATTGTTGGATGCAGAGTATACATTCGTTGACAGGAAAAAAAAATATTTTTATTTGGAACCATATACTTCAATACCTAAAAGTATCGCAGAATTCTAAGATCTTTTCATTGAGAAAGACCGAAAAAGAAATTGTATGATATCAAAGATGACAACATCATTATTTCGGTCAGCATAAAATAGAGTAAAAATAGAATTATGATAAAAGTAAAAAAAAAAACATTGTAATTTGCAATAAATTGGTAAAAATTTAGTGTGATTGAAAATTTTGATAACCATTGACGAGTAACATGTTTAAGGCCATCGATACGTTTATTTAGTTTTCATATGCGAGTCTATGATTTACTAAAAGACTAGGAGGGTGTTTTGTATAAACTTCTTCGTTGAGATATCTTAGTAGAAAACACTAGAAATATCAAGAGAACCCACATGTGTGAAGGTATAATGATGCCCGAGGCATTGAAATATCGTAATATGAAAATATGGACTCATGGAGATTCAAAATAATAGATGTCACGTGCCTTTTTATTACATGGATAACCCAACGCAGATACCAGGTTGAGCTTGCTCATCACATTTATAACCACAATATTAATATTTTTTGCAATAAAAAAACTCCAAAATAATAATAATAATAATAATGAAATCGATTTCGAACGTGGTCACCTAGGCTAACATAACCTGATGCCCTAATCCGTTCGTTTGGACTTCTAGTTCGGACATTGAAACCAGAATTAAAGATACAAGCTCCCACCCGGTATAAATATTATATGCGTAACAAAATGTGTCGGGTCGGGTCGGGTCGAACGATTTTGAGTGATTTCCTTTTTCGAGCAACTGTTAGTAAAGTAAAGCTCTTAGATCTTCTTCGAGCTACTGGATAGTCCACAGAGAGAGAGAGAGAGAGAGAGAGAGAGAGCATCGCCATGGCTTCCAACCAGGAAAGGGAGAACTACGTCTACATCGCCAAGCTGGCTGAGCAAGCTGAGCGCTATGACGGTTTCTTCTCGTTCTCACTTTACTTCTCTTTTAGTTAGGGATTCATTATATTTTAATTTGTTGCTCGGAAGATCTTAGTCAAGTATACATTAGCTTCTGATTGACTATTTCTTTTGAATTGCTACGTCTATTTCTGGGAATTTGCTCTGACTTTCTTATCAGCCGTTTCCATGACTGAGTAGTAAAATTTTGTGTTTTCCTGTTTTTGTAGAAATGGTGGATGCGATGAAAAATGTGGCTATGCTTGATGTGGAGCTTACGGTGGAGGAGCGAAATTTACTCTCCGTTGGATACAAAAACGTCGTTGGAGCTCGTAGAGCTTCCTGGAGGATATTGTCGTCGATTGAGCAGAAAGAGGAAACTAAAGGAAACGATCATAATGTGAAGCGGATCAAGGACTATCGGCAGAAGGTTGAGTCAGAGCTCTCGACCATCTGTAATGATATAATGGTTGTGATCAATGAGCATCTGATTCCTTCTTGTGCTGCTGGAGAATCCACGGTCTTTTTCTACAAAATGTGAGATTTTTATTTTTGAAATGTTCTGTTTTAGTTCTCTATACCTAATTTTGATTATGGATTGTAGGAAAGGGGATTATTATCGGTATTTGGCTGAATTTAAGAGTGGCGAAGAGAGGAAAGAGGCTGCCGATCATTCTATGAAAGCATATTTGGTACTATTATGTTTGATGGGCTGCTTTATTGTTCTTCTTCTTATTTGCTTAACATTTTTTTATGTCTGAGTAAGAAAAATAATTGAAGAACTTTTGGTTTTCTACAAATGCCATATTAAGTAAATTGGTCCAGCATACAAATAATGTTTATGGTTGTTCACTTTGATGTATATATTTGATGTGTTAGCTTTTGCTGGAAGCCAATGCGGTTGAACATTTGAGATTAACTTTTTTTGATATATTTGCTTGCTTGTAAAAGGTTGAAAGAAAGAAGTGAAGGATGTTATGGTTTAAATTTGTCGGAAAACAGAGGCTATGAAGAATCTCTTTCCTCTAGATTTTCTTGCTCTATTTAGATGCAGATAGATTGTGCCTTGCAAAAATCTGTAGCACTATAATCTTCCTTTTTCGAGAGTTTCTCAGTAGTCTGGTAGTCCTCTACACTAATTGAGAAGAAAAAGCACACAACAAAAGGAAACAAACAACTACAACACAAGTGTGGAAAATCCACAAACTTACATTGAAACTATCCTCTAGATAGACAAAATAACACAAGAGCTTTTTTAACAAAATATTTGATGCCTCTTTCTGGCCGATTCCCCTCTTAATATAAGCTCTCTATTCTTCTAACACTCAGAGTCCTCTCCACTAACATTGTCATTACAAAATAATATATCTACCACATAGACTCCTCAACCACTAATAATTATTTATTCCTAAAACAACCTTTAATGATAAAATTTCTCATCAATACTCCCTCCCTCAAGTTCGACCTTGTCCTCAAGGTCGCCCATGGGGTAGCACATCATCAAGCTTGACACTGAATCCCATGTAGCATGCTCAGCTGATTGATTACCTCATTTGATAAAAACCCTTTCCTTTGGTGCTTGGAGACACCTGCAATAATAAGATAACCTAGAAACACCCACAAAAATATGTTCTACTTCTTGATTAAGAAATCGAAGCCAACATTGATCAAGGTTTATTAACATTGTACTCAACCGGTGAAGCTAGTCCATGCCCCAACACTATATCAGTGTTAGGGACATGCAAGGGATAAGCATTGACATCAAGCATGACTCCTTAAATATCCAAAGAAATAGCTAGGCAGATTGAAGTGATAACAAAACAAAATACATCACCCAATTTAACTAAAAATTTTAGCACCATAATTTGTTCCAGCTGTAAGTTGTTCACTGTTCGATTGTTGATAAACAACAAACTCACTCCCGAATCGATCAAGATAAGTACGTATTTTGAGTCCACTGCGATGAGTAAAAGGAACAAGTGAACTCCAATACTGCTTACCATGGAAGGAAGGGAAAAATAAGACTGGATTAGCATTAACTCATCCGCACAATCGTCATCCTCTGGCGATTGGATTGCCACCGTAGCCCTTGACCTTTTCGATTCCATCATTTTTAGCGTGTCCTTACACCGGTGGCTGGGTTCCCATTGCTCGCCACACCAGAAATACAAGCTAGCTTCCTGGAGGTGTTGCCTTTTGATATAAGTGATAGCTGGCAGAAGAGCATCACCTTCCGATCGTGACGTGGTCTCTGTTCTCGGAGACCTTGCCTGAAGAATCTCGGGCTTATGGAACTCTGCTGAAGGGAAGGGTTAATATGTTGCAGTAGACTTGGCGGAACGCAAAAATTCAGTGGATCCTTTGGGGCCTTTTGTCCCCAAAAGGAGATGGGCCTGGTTTGCCTTCACTAATTGGAGCCTGACCTCTGAGTTTGTTTTCATAATTAAGGGCTAACATGAAGGCCTCGTAAACATCATCTGCAGTTTTTCTTTAACATTTGACGAAGATGGAGCGTCTGGGACTGCTTCTGGCAAAGGGTGTTGCGCTGCACAATTGAAGGCAACGCTTGCAATGAGTTCTAATAAATTCTTTAAATGTGTTTTTTTATTCTGTTTAGCTGCTCAGTATGGCCTTTTACGACAAGTTTCAAATCAGTCAGTTCTTTATCTATTTCTACCATTTTGTCTCCTTTGGTAAACGGTTTTGCCATGATTGGTAGGATCTGATAACACTGTTGCACTGTAATCTTCCTTTTTTGGGAGTTTCCCAAAAATCTGGTAGTTCTCTGCACTAATCGAGAAGAAAAAGCACATAACACAAGCCAAAAAATGTACAAACTTGGATTGGAATTATTTTCTAGATAGACAAAATAACATAACGGTTTCTTTAACAAAATATTTGATGTCCCTCTCTGGCCGATTCCCCTCTCTTAATATAAGCTCTTTACCCTTTTAGCACTAGTACTCCTCTCCACTAACATTGGTAGAGAATAATTACAAAATAACAGACCTGCCACATAGACTTCCCACCCACTGATAATTATTTATTCTCAAAACAACCTTTAATGATAAAATTCTTCGTCAAAATCTGTTGAGGTTTTAAACTTTAAAACTAAATTTACAAAAATCTGTTCTGAGTTTTACAACTCTTAACTCTAAATCCATTTTAGCTACATTTCATCAATATTATCTATATTTAATGCACTGCTGAGGTTCTGTGAAAAGCTTGTGTGTCAGCATGGTGGTTTCTGTTTTTCAAACAATATCATTATTGTTTTGCAATTTTCGATCCCTAGTTTGATATTGAAAGTTATCTTGCAACAGAGTTCCTTCTTAGTGTTTCTCATTTTTGTGTGTTCCATGTGCTTTTTAATTGTATATCTTTACCATTCTGGATTGTTTTGTTCGTTAACAATTGATCATTGATATGTACGTGTGTGTAGTTGTCACCAAGTTCTATCATTATTCATAATACTGGAACTCTTTTGGAAAAACTATAACTTGTCATAAAGACCTTAAAAGTTTTTCATTGGACTACTGATCTCCTTATGGTGTTTTTATTGTATTTTCAGGCAGCTTCTAATAAAGCAACATCAGACTTACCTCCTACACATCCCATCAGACTTGGTCTGGCCTTGAACTACTCTGTTTTTTACTACGAGATTATGAACTCTCCTGAAAGGTATCCATTATTCTCTTTTGAATGGTATTTCGTCTGGTGCATCTACATTTGTGTGGATGGCTAGCTGCGTGGGTTTTAGTTACCAATTTTGAGGCAACTCAATGAGACAGTACATGAATAGGTTTTTTTTTTTTTTTTCAGGGCTTGTCACCTGGCAAAGCAAGCTTTTGATGAAGCAATCTCAGAGTTAGATACTCTAAGCGAGGAGTCCTACAAAGATAGCACACTGATAATGCAGCTTTTGAGAGACAACCTCACTTTGTGGACATCTGACATTCCAGAAGACGGAGGTAACCCAAATGAGAACGAAGGAAATAATTTTTGAACTTTTACTTGTGTGCCTGAGTCTCTGATGCTGGTTGCCAGAATCGCAGACTATTGGCTATTTAGCTTCATATTTGACCATATGTGATTTATACAAGACAAAATTACTTGATGGTGAAGAATCTTCAGATGCTTATAATGAAAAAGAATATTGTTTATGTACATGCATATAGTTAGATAGATTGTCACTGTAACTTTTGGCTTTTTATACATTTGTTCAAGGATATATGAAGTATCCAGTTGATTGGGTGAAGCTACCCATTTGATGAAAAGTTTGGATAAAGTTTTGAACTCTGTTTCTTCTGGACAAAACTGTAGTGGATAAAATTTCGGAACTTTGATTCCTTTTTCTTGCAGTTGAAGGACTGAAGTTGGAGGGCTCTGCTAAAGGGGAAGCAGAGGTAGGTTGTTCATCTTTGGTAACAGATATGTTACAGATTAGAAGAAACAGAGGTCTGATTTATACTTTTTTCTTCAATTTCTTGCCTTTTAGTGAATGGAAGCCATTGATGGACGCCAACTAGAAGGAAGAAGCAAGTTAAGGACATGTTTCATAACTCTATTAATTCAATCTGGTTTGTCTTTTCGTTGTGGTTAGTCTTGTCCTGGCTTCTTATCCCCAGCATTTTAATTTTCCTTCATTTTCAACACTTTGCTTTTTTATTTAATTTAATGTAGCTCCTGAAATCTGGGTGGATGTCATCTTTTTCAGCAATGTTTCTCCATCAATTTAGTTTCTGGAAATTACTCTCTCTCTCTCTCTCTCTCTCTCGGCGACATTTTGAGGAAGACAATTGCTTGTTTAGATATTAAGCTAAATGATTTAATTTATGTGGATTCATTTGAGGATGCATTCAAGGAAGTTTTTTGGGGTCGGGTTGGACGCATTTACGAAGAGGAAAGAATGAAGGGGTTTCAGAAATTTTCATTTTGAATATTTCACTTATTGTTGCTAGTTCATTGACCCCGGAGCGGAGCCGAGCGAAAAGGGTTTTCCAGGAAAATTACGAGTCTTGTACAAGATATGCGAGCAAGTGATTGCGCGACGATAAGCAACTATTGCAGGATGTAGGGAACTCATAATTCATAAGATATTTTCTTGAATGGCAACTAAATATTGAAAGTAAGTTGCTACTGGTTGTAGTTAGATGTCACGTGCTTGCTAGTGAGGAAAAAGTTGAGATTCATCTAGACGAATTGGGCAAAACCCTAATTTGGATTAAGATTTGGACTACACATGATGACATCAACATTTTCATACTAAAATTTCAAAATTGCAAATGGAATAAAGTGGCTCATTTTATATGAACCATATAGTATTGGTTAATGTCACATCACATAAATAGCCGCGTTCGAAGGCGTGACTGGTAAAGTCAAAGAACTAAATGCCAAATGATTAACATAACAACTCTTCAATGATGTTATATCGTTGATCTTCGTCCCCACATGCATTTCCTCTACCTAAGCAGACATGAGCTTTCCTAGGATTAATCTGGGTTGCATTTAATTTATAAAGTTGTCATTCATTGTTTTGTTCCTTTGATTCAGGTCGTGTTTTAAAAATAACAAGCGTGAAAAATCAGTTTATTCTTGACAAATTTCGTTAGAGATGAGGTGATGATTCTTATAATCCATGATGTTTTTCTGGTGTTTTATGGTCTCAATTTGTTTATTTTGATTCATCAAAAAACTCTACCTCTAGTCAACACTAAGACAACATTAATAAATTATTCGAAACAAGACTCTTTGAAGCAATTCACACTAAAGTCATAGCTTTGGCTCGAATAGTTCCAATTTCGAAGAATTTTGTGCTTAGATTTTCACATGAAAATGCAAGATTGAGAAAGGTAAATGCTAAAAAACTTAATAGTCAGTGCCAAACATAAACCAGAAAAACCCAATATTTGCTCATAATTCTACCCAGACTTGCTATTGTCCATTTAGGGTTTGATTTGGACGCAATCAAAGGTCATTTCAAGGGACGGTACTTGTGTGCTTGGTGGTTTGACGAAGAACGAAGATTGAGAGCCTCGTGTTTTTGGCGTTTCAATCACGAGTGATTTTGGTTTGGAATACGTGATGAAGAAGAAGGCTTGAGAAAGAGAAACGAGGATTTGGATTGCAATCCAAATATCTAGATCATCATGTGCATATCACGTCCCGTGACAAAATATATAATTAGAACGCAAAATTAAATAGTAAAATTAACGTTATTCGTTTTTTTATAGTAGAGTTGTTTTGTTCTCACTTTGAAAGTAAGGATGTAATTTGTTCAAATATGCATTTTTCTTAAGTTAATAACGTAAAATACTTGTTCTTAACCACGTTGTATATAATACATGTAGTTATTATTTACAAAGGAAAAGAAAATAGAATCAAAAGTTTTCAATAAATTGACCAACTCTCCTGCGCTTCGCCGGCAAATCTTTGTAGAAATCTTCTTGTGAGGTTGAAAAAGGCCAATCTGCCGGCCCACGGAGATAACTCTTAGGAAACTGGTTCAAGTTGGCACAAAGCGACTTGTTCTCCCGGCGACCAGCGCCAATAGGAATGTTGCGGAGGGCACCCCCGGCTGTCCAATACCTCTGACAACCTTTGCAGAAATGTCGTGGCTGGTTAACATTGTAGTTGTTGAAGTAACAAAATTTAGTCTCATAACTCTTGCATCTCGGACATGGGATCATCTTTTCCGGCATCTTCTCTTCAGTCGGATCAGCTGGTGTTTCCTCGTCATTCTCTTTCTTATTCTGCAGTTTGATCATCTTCCCAAACAACTTGATTCCTGCCATACTTAGAGAGAGAGAGAAGGTTTATCCAATGGTAGGTTTATACGAGTATATATAATAAGATATAATATGGGAAAGCGGGAGTAAAAATCAAAAAAGAAAATTCTGGGAATAAACGCGAGAAGTTTGAGCGGAAAAGTTGACACAGACTTTTTTAAGTCATTATTTATCCCACGTCATTACTCTATAATAACAATAATTAAACACTTTAAATGTTATTTTTTTTAAAGTAATAATGTAATTATTGGAAATAATTTTACTTTATAATTAAGGCTAATCATAAGCGAATCTTTGACCTTCTATTTGTATAATTATTTGTTTATTTTTATGATAAAATACTAAATTATTATTATTATTATTTTTTATCTCTTCGTAAAACAATTAAAAAAAAAAAGAGAAAAAAGAAATAAAGACTAAGAAATCGAGCAATAATGCTTTCTATGCAGAGTTGTCGAAATTTCTGTGCTCTTGCTTGGATTTGTCGGACAATTAAAATAAATAAAATCCCTCTGAAAATGTCCAATAAGAGGGCTAAATAATTTATTATTCTTAAAAATATATTTTGGGTTTTTTTAAAAGTATTAAATTAACTTTAAATATGATATAGAGTTTGGAAGCGTCAATAAAATATTTAATTTTCGTAATAATAAATTACTGAAAATAAATTTAAAAAAGAAAGCAACGTTAATGGAGAAAAGGAGAATCTTTTGCATTTAATTAATGGGAAAGTGTTCTTCTTTTCCTACACTTTGTCAAATTACAAAAATGTGGACAAAAAATAGAAGAATTTTCTGGATGTTTCTCATAAATTCCTTTGAATAATTTTACTTTAAATTAAAATTAACTTTTCTAAAATTTTAGAAAAAGAAAAAAAAAATGTTTATTGAAATATAATATAATAAATTATAAATAATTAAAAATAAACTAGTGTTTTATTGCATAATATCAAATTTATTTTTGAGAATATTACGTATAAATCAGATTTATGATGACAAATTCTCCAAAAAAAAAAAAGTTGTTTGATAAGCGAGATTTCAAAATAGTGTTTTTATACAAAGAGGGAGATTCTAAATGAAATACGTATTTTATAAAGAGGATGTTGCTTCATCAACTACTTGATCTTCTCCGTCAACTTGTTAGAAAGACCTCCTTTTCGCCTTTACTCTGATTAGTGTCCAAGTTGCAGGCCTTCCAATTTCATCTCTCCTTTGCAATGCATGGACATTTATTATTTCTTTGTTCATTGTTAGGTGAATTAAAATTAGAGTAATGTTTATATTTACTCTTTTATTCTACTATTTTAAAATATTTACTTACGTGTCAAATAATTATTAGTGAAATTAATGTAATAAATTAACTATTCAAATTGATTGCAAATCTCGAACAAAATAAGAAATTTTGATTATTTAAATTATTCAACAAAATTGTAATTCAACTTCGCCACTTTGTCTTCAATCGATGTTTGTTGTAAAAATATATGCTTTAGAGGTGAGACAAACTCATCACTTTTGTTGAAAGTACCAATTGGCTTGCCTAACACCCTAACTTTTTGTTCGAAAAACTATCACTGGCTTTAGATTTATCGATTTCAAATTTAACACTGTCATATACTACTCTTGTTCGATGCAGTCATCATCGAGTTTGGAAGGTGTCTCGTCTAAAGGATTAGAATCGCATTTGAGGGTCTGAATCTTGTGATTCAATTATGAAATTATAGGAATCGGCAATACACAAGATCGATTTGTGGGTGGATTGTGGTTGATTGTCATCACAAATCAGAGATGGTGGCCAAAAACTCGTTGATTCATTAACAAAAACTCGTAGCTATCCACCACATTAAGGTCTTGCGAATTGCAACATGTATTCCATTGACTTTCAAAACTCTGTAAATCCATTTTCACTTTGAATTCGTGAGGATTTAGCCTTCGGTTAGAAACTTGACCAATATAAAAATCATCATTTTTAATCAAATGATTAATCTATTTTTCACGGAGGTCTCTCTCGTAAATCTTCAATATCATTATTGTCATAACGAAGGTATCTCATTTTCAATTGACGTTTCACACGGTTATTCCTCTCTTTGCCAACAAACATCACAACAATTTGTTCATTTATCTTTTTAACAACAAACACATTAACAATGTGCATGAATTTGAATTTTTGATCAAAATTGTCCAATCATTGACTAATTAAATTAAGCTTACGAAGCCGCCAATCATCGGTGTTGATTAGCTTTCTACTGAACCATCTTTGACCATCAAATCGAATAGATTTCCATACTTCATATTATTTGGATACACCAACAAATTCGTTAAGTAAATAAAAAAAAAAAAAAACTAAAGATGAACTCTTGGGGATAATGTAATCCAATTTTCAAAGCATAAAATATGTCTAATTATCATCGTACCCTTTACATAGAATTTGAAATGAATTCTTAAGAAAACTTCAAAATAATAAAATTTATATAAAAATAATAAACAACACAATTTTAAAAAGATTGTAATATGACCTCATGCAGACGCAAGATTGCTTGTCATCATCGTCACAATCATCACCAGATTCGGTCTGGCATGATCTGACAGACCTTGGATAAAATTTTTGTCCAGGCAAGATCCAATTTTTATGATCTATGATCTTACCTGCGAACCTTAGACCAGCGAGATGACTTTCAAGCAAGCTTGCAGGCTAACCAACTATGTTTTTTTTTTAGCACCACGATTTCATTCTTGTGGTTGTGATGCTGACTCCTTACTCAGCTGGCCCATAGGCCGTCGAGCCCACCTACTGAATGGAGCCAGCAAGACCTGTAAAAGTCATGTCCATCCCTAGTGGACATGGACCAAGCTTTAAAAAAAATCTAGCCACATCAGGGCCACAGGCCATTTGATGTCCCTGAATAGCTAGTTCCTAGAAGTCCTACCTTGACAGAGGTACAAGACAGACCAGAAGACATAAAATTCTTTGACATTGCTGGGAAAGGCCCTGTTATCATAATAACTACAATGCAACTCTTCAGAGGTGTGAATAAAAAAAATGACAAATGCACCAAACTAAGTCTAATCAAGAGACTGAGGCTATTTACATTATTAAATAAGAACCAGTCTCACTCAAAATCCACTAGTCATGTCCAAGAAAAATTAGCTATCGCTCCAAGTTTCATCATCATCACCATAATCGCTCCCCACCGCCTGCAAGTTTTTCCAGAGAGTTGAAGAGATAAAGCAAATGAGCAATAATACACAAGCATGTGATAATAATTATGAAAGGAAGTAAAAAGGAAAATGATCATTGTCGAACCTGTCGGATTGCACTGGCTTTCTCCAGAATTGCAGTGACTTTAACATTGGGTACGTGCATAGGTGTGTTTGTTGACTTCTCAGATACCGTACGTCTTAAGCTGAATGACTGAGGACAGAAAATTATAAAACTTAGTTGATGAGGACTAAAATGTCTTTTAAAACAAAGGTTAGCTCAATATGAGATTCAACGGGAGATTCAAATTGTTGTTCTTAGCTCCTTCCTCATCTCACCTTTTCCTCCACTTTTCTTAAAATCCGCTAGCAATCTAAAATTACCCAGAATTTGGTTCTTATAACCTTTTGTTTTTCTGGCTCAAATAAAGCACACTCCACTTAGAAAATGAACAGAAGTAGATGATGACATCTGTGTTTTATCTAAAGAAAGCGCAACGAAATTGCTTTGCACTCTCCATTCCATAATTTCAAGTTTAGGCTAGCAAGTAGCATGTCTGGGTGGTGTTTTGGTCACAATAAGTACTATTCCAAATTTGGCAGAATCCCTAAAATAGGATGAATTTTTTTCTGAAGCATTTCAAGTAAAAGATATTAATATTCAACTAAATATTTTATGTCACAATATGATAGTAAGATGCCCATTAAAGAGGTGGGACCAAAATAGATATGCAAAAGGGTGGAGAGACAATAAAAGCAATGGGAAAGAGGTGCGTTTAGGGTGAGAAGCTCGTGGGGCAAGATGTTTATAAATAGGAAACTAGGAATTAGGGAGGGACCGAAGAAATGGTTAAGAAAATAGGAGAGAACGAGTGTCTCTTGTATGCTCGATAGATTGTTATTTTTCAGTTGTTTAATATGAAAAATTCTCCTTTCATCTGTTTATCAATATCTAGGTTCTATCACACAATACTAGTCCATCAAAAGACTCTAGTTTACCTGGAAAAAATTAAACCAGTAAAGTCATAGCAGCAATAGAAACTTACTTTCGATCTAATTTGTTGCAGAAAACTCTCACTTTCCTCCTTTCCTTTGCCTTCCCCTCTCTGATTAGCTTTATTCTCTCCATTCAAGTTCAGCTTGACCTACGGCAGGGGTAATATTCATGATTTGAGAATATCCCTTCCATCAAATCATATTGAAATAATTTCTGAATATGTAAAAATGCTCTGTACCTTACGTAATGGATCAATTGCACTGGCCCCATTAATGTGTTCCTGTTTAGATGTATTTGGACCAAGTGTAGGATCAAAGTTCCTACGGTGTTCAGTTAAATCTGAAAAGGCTTTTGTGAGCCGCCACTGTGCTGGAGGCAGAGGCGGTACTAGAGAAGTAGACTCCAGAGGGACTTGCAATGTAAGGAGATTGATTGGATCAGAATCATGTTGCACTTCTCTCATAGAATTAGAACTTTGAAGATCAAGGCGAGGATCAAAATATGATGGTTCCATATTATTACCAGTGTGAGCACTTCTGATCCCCGCATCCATACAGACAGCATTATCGATCATTCCTCCAAGATCCACAAAACTTGGAATAGATTCCATTGGTGAGACTCCACCTAAAGCATCATGTAAATCAAGGTCCTTGCTTTGAGGGTATTCCTGAGATTCCCATTGATTGGAGCTCGAATCAGAGTGATTGCTAAGACAATCATCAGACATGTAAGGAGATGATCTGCAGAATGTGTCATAATCAGAGTCAAGACAAATTTCATCTATAAAACTAGTCTGTTCTGAGACTAATTGAAAAGATGGAAATGTTGTTCCTATGCTTTCATAGGACTGAATCTCACAAGGGAAGTTCAATTTCAACTGAGGTGTATCGAAGCCATTAATAGGATGGAAAGATATTTTCATATGCTCAAGGCGAGGCGAAGAAGGAAGTGAATCAGGAGGGAAATCAAGCTCGAAATGTCTATCAACAGTAATCTCAGGCAGTGTCTGATAAGTATCTCTTCGGCTATCACCCCTCTGCTTCAAAACAGCAGTTTTCAATGAACTAAGATACTCAACATTTTCATCGTGTGACAAGTTCATCCTCCGAAAACCACTGACAAAAAAATCATTACCGAGTTCAAATAACTGAGATGAACTTTCATCGTTCTTCTGATTGAAGTTAGTAGACAGAGATATCTCATTAGGAGCAACTAGCAATGCTGTTTCAGATACATTCCTCGATGGTTGGCAAGCAACATTTGGTACTGCAAAATCAGGAGGTTTTGATGGCTCAAGTCCAAATAAGGTACCATTAGTCCAGAGCTTGGCTGAGTTACAGGATGACAATTCAGCAGACAATTCTTCAGGTCCAAGGAATCTGCTTGTCAAGTTATCCTCTAATGGATCACTAGAACCACAAGTTTTAGCATCATCCAGGGTAGCAGATCTTAATTTTGGATTGTCCACTGTGTCAAAATTGTTTTGGAAACTAGCCCCTTGCGAATAGTTACCGCTATGAAAGTCTCTAGAATTTTCAAGCTTCTGTTCGTGGGTATAATGCTTGGTGGAAATAGCTTCAGGTAAATCTAAGATTATTTCTTTGTCAGAAGTAACACAAGATTTGGGATAAGAATCAAGTTTTGGTGGATGACAATCTGAACCAGCTGCATTTACATCATGAGTTTGATCTGCCTCATGGCATCCATTGGAGGTATATGGCCCCACTTCTTGCTTCGTCATAAAATCAAAATCATTTTCAGACTCTGATTCAATGGTGTTGAGTGCATCCACATAACTGTCGGGTTCACTCTCAGCTTCATCAATCGGATTCCTGTAGGATGGTAATTGCTGGACGTTAGAGTCAACAAACAATACATCTGTTTCACATTCATTTTGGAGGTTAACAGCTCCTCTTTCCTGCATACTGAGGTTAGACTTAGCGAAGAACATCTCAGAGGTTTCACCACTACAAGCACCTGCAGTCTGGGGCTCTAATATTTGCGCCTTTTCATGCCAAACAACACAGGATGGATCAATAACAACATCCTCTTGCATTGCTTTCTCAAGAAATTCACCATCGTCAGTCCTAATTTGTTCAGGGGTAGAAGCTGAATCCTGTGCATTATCTAACTCCAACGGCATTAAAGCTGGTGATTCCCCAGAGTCTTGTACATCAGCCTCAGGTTGCTCAGAATTCAAATGCACTAATTCAACATACATAGATTCACTTTTTGAATAGGAGAAATTAAGATCGTCCTCTGGCCCTTTTCTCCCAGTCATGTCCACAGTCGAAGTAGATTGAGTTGGAGAAGCCTGGCCATTTATGGTGCTAAACTGCATTCTGCATTCTCAGATATCAGAAAGCGATACCAAAATTTGAAACTTCCTTAAGGTCCTTAGTAGATTATACCTGCCACTGAGATCTGATACCGATAGACCATGCAGCTCTTGACCATTTTGATGCAGTGACCTTTTTCTCTGCCAAATTTACAAAAAAGAAAAAAAATTATTAGCCCCACAAGAAATTTTCTGTACACTTGAAATGTGTATAGCCATTGAATAACTTATTATTCCACTGCTATAAGGAAGGGTAAGCATGAACTTAAGCCTTCAACATAAATTGGGGAAAAGCACACCCTGGTTTTATGAGCCTTTTTCTTCCTTTGGACTTTTGAAGGATATGTTTTATCAGAGCTTGCTGATGATCTTTTGAAGAATGTTGGATCTGAATATCGCTTCAAACAAGATCCGGGCCCCCCAACATCAAATCTGAAAGCAGAGAATCCAATTTGTTGTAGCCCGAATGTTAAGGGGTTAGCATAAAAGACAAGCCCCACTATTTACCATAAGCATTTGGTTAAAATAAGAGGAAGGAATTTGATTTACTTGTCAAGGAAGTGAAGACGTGGGGGATCATGACATTCTTCATAAGAATCCATTATAAAGCCTGGCAAGTCATGGCTAATGAGGTGATTTTGTTCAGATTGCAAACGAGGATGCCACTCACAACCTGTACACAACTCGATCACATGAGTCTCCAAAGCTAAGAGATATTATGATAAGATAAAATTAGATGTATAAAGGTACATCATTTATATAATTAAATAAGAAAAAACTCCAAAACAAGAGAGAACATAAAAATAGTCAATGCACTAAGACCATTGACCACCTTTTATAAGCAAGGGCAATTCTTGATATCACGGAAGGAAATTTAGAGAGGTCTGCTCAGTTGTAAAATTTGAAATGGACATAAATTTAGTTTGGAGTACTCTACAGGAAATTTTCACAATTGCTTCTCGACATGTCAGAATCATTCACAAAATTGGTAAAAGCGTGATAGCCTAATGCTCTTGGATATGATTGTCTTCACATAGAAGACGAGGTGCATTCACACATTCCCACTTCAATAGAAGACTCTAGCGAACAAAATCTTATCAACAAGTAACGGACTAATATTTGATAAGATAGAACTCAATGATTTAAGAATTTTATTACCCATTATTTCCCCAAGAAATCAGATCATATGGGACCAAATACACTATGCTTTTTACATTCGATTGAAGAAAAAATCATTTTAAAATGAGTGTTGAGAAAGGGGGGCGCATAATACCAGCTGTATAAGCAAAATGAATGTGGCTTGTTTGAGCAAGAACTGCCTTTTCAATTGAAGGAAGTGCAGCCTCTACATTATGGACACGAACCATCAACTTGCGGCTTCTACAAGCTGTTTCAATCACTTGCTCCTGCAACCCATGAAAGATCTCTGCTGCAAATCTACAATTCATCAAAGTTCCTACCTAAGTTAATCTGATAATTACCAATATGAGACACAAGGAGGAAAATTTAAAGTCTAGCCTGCAAGAACTTGCGTAATATTGTCACAATCTATTACTCAAAACAAAATATTCAATGACTTATCGGCATTTTCGAAGTCAACCATAAAAATTTCATAATGGCAGCCCGAATGGCAAAAAATGCATGAAAACGAAATCTCACCGAAACCCTCAAAATTTTACTGAATTCAAATGAAAATGCAGTAGAATTCCAAGAATCCTGTAGCTCTGAGAACCAATTTAAAAACTAAAAAAAAAAAAGAACATACTCAGCAAGATCGCCGAGCTGCCTCAAGATCCCAACAAGGCCAGCTACAGTCACACCTTCGAGCAAAGCTTTCGGATCCTCGCGGTCAACTTGTCCGTAGAGCTCCTTCTGACCGAGACCATACTCGTTCCTAACCTGAACCCGCACGAGAGGCATCGCCGCTCTCTTCCCTGAGTCAGGTCCGAGAAGAAGATGTGTGGCTCATAAATGCAAGCACTGAAACAAGTAAATGACTGTAACCATTAAATGAAGATATTTAAGAGAGGGAGAGAGGGTGCAGATAAAGCAGAAGAGACAAAGACGAAGCAGAAACAAAGTTGGTGAGGTAAGCGGGGATTGGAGCGGATTAACCGCCGAGGAGGTGACTCTTCTTCTACTTTGGAAGACATTGCCAACTCTTCAAGGTATTCTCTTGAAAGTACAAAAAAACCCTCCTCGTTTCTCCTAATTTAAAACCTCCAACTTTCCTATAATTTGGAAAAACAAAATAGAATATTTATTCGTCCCACTAATTTATATACTAATTTTATCTCGCAATGCGATAATTACAAGGGTTAAAATTATTTTAACCTTTGAACTATAGGTTTGCTGTGAAAAATCCTTCGAACTATGTTTATGCTAAAAAAAATCAAACTTATTAAAAAAATCCCTGGTGAGTAGCCGATAACCACACACGTCAAATTTTACACTGAGAACGATCTCCCGTTCTATTTGGGGGATTCACGTGCGGGGCACGGGAGCGCGGGGGGTCTCCACCCCCCACCTAACCCTCCGTTCTCCCTATGCCTTAGACAGGCCATCAGTTCTTAGAACGGGTTGCCGTGTTCTTAGAGCGACAACTAGTTCTAAGAGCACGCGGGGTGTTGACCTCCAATGGTCTCCCTTTCTGTGCTACTATATAAGAAAACAATTCGGTTTTCGGCGGAAAACCAAACTTTTCTCTCATCCAAACCCTCAGATCTGCGTGCTTTGCTACCGAACTTATCATTTCTGACATTTTTTTGTCGAAATCTGCGAAAAACCTTCATGTAAATCACAAAATCGAGTCAAAACCCTAACCCTTGCCAAAATCGACAAATCCAAGAGTTTTTTTTGCAAAAATCCCAAAATCAAGAGTATTTTTGTGTTGAAATCTCACCAAAAACCTGAAAATCCAAAAATCCCAAAAAACTGCCAAAGTACAAAAATGGACCCCCTAACCCTTGCCAAAATCGACAAATC
>CM039517.1:18673315-18690227 GCA_022433055.1 Begonia peltatifolia | reverse complement strand
CCCCCCCCAATTAATGTTCATTGGTCACAAGGTTCCCGGATGACACAAGGTAACCCATCAAACAGGACGCGCTGATCAAGCGCGCCAACTACCTCCCGATTACTTGTCAATAGAGTTTCGTAACCAAGAGTGTGAAATGCAGTTTGAGCGGGATACAAGATACCGCTCGATTATTCATGGAAAGACTGCCAACTTTAGCGGTTGAGAGTCTTTAGAGATTAAAAAGATGTTTGACAACATCGCCTTGCATTGAGTGTACAACATGGGGGGCGACAACTGCGATAGAGTTATTCGCCTATTCTACGTGAACTTGAGTTGCAATGGGAGGTTGGGGACCTTTCGGACGTACCTATTTGGTACAAAAATTGTCGTCCTTGCAGCTATTATTAACAACTTGCTAGGATTTGTAGTGGGAGACAGAGAGATACTATCACAGTTCCCGCGAGTGTGATTTCGCTAGAACAACAGAGGGACTAGAGTTCCTTAGGCGAATCCACTGCAATTCGGGCATTGTAAGGTTCATTAAGCCAAGATCCAATGCTTTGACCGTCAAAGATCGGGTGGTACACAACCTGATTAGCCACACCATCTTACCGAGGGATGGTCATAGAGATCTCGTTAGCTAGATGGATCTTTACGTGATGCAGGAGATCTACAGCAGCACCATGTTCGACTTGGGATACATGATCGTAGGTCACATGCTTGAGGTTGGTTGAACCAAGAACAAGAACCTGCTGTTTGGGACTTTGATTTGGAAGATCATCTAGCGATGTGAGGTGCAGGTGCCTAGGGGAAAGCATATGAGGTCACACAGATTTGGCGATATATTCGACATGACGCATTTGACTCGAATGGGCGTGGTCAAAGTCGATTGGTCATGGATGCTCAAGGGAAAGACGAGACCCTCCACATCTCGGGATGTTCTGCCGGAAGATGTCCCTGCCACCAAGGATGCCCTGACACTGTCATTTGCCCCTCAAGTTCATAGTAGCTGGGATATAATGCAACATATGCAACACATGTACGAGATGCAGCAGCAAATGCAGCGGATGTGCTAGGTGCAGCAGTAACTAGATCAGAGGTATCATATGCAGCAAGAGTTGAAGCAGCAGAGGGAGTAGAGGATGGAGTCTGTTAGGGCCCGATTCCTCCCAGAACCGGATCTTGATGATTGGAACGGATTCTCGATGTAGGAAATTCAAATAGACAATGACAACCTAGTCAACTAACAAACGTTCCCTAAGTGGGAACTTTCACACACAATCCTACCTGGCATTCAGAATTAGGATATCATTATCAATTCAGTTCAACCAAAATGCATATTTCATAAATTGAAATATCTACATCATCAAAGCATTCTCTACATCAACATCAAATCACATCAAACTCGTCATCTTTTACATTAGCATACTCTAGCGGAAGTGTAAATAAAATAATTACATAAGTTAGTTACGACATGTGGCTTTACAACCCAAAATTCCTATGCCTCATTGTATACTATAACTTGCCTTGATTTCTCCGAACTGGTGAACATCTTCGCTATCTGAAAAATATGAATATCCACGAAATTAGTCATTGGCCCGACAAATAAATCTAATGACTAAAATAGTTAGTACAAATCCTATCCACGCTATCCAGACCCATATGTCATCCTCCACCTAATTATGATTATTTTGAAATCATCTTAAATCAAATATTTATTTTGATTTGAAATCCATGTCATTTATATAAAAATGTATGTAGGTTCGTAATTCGAACCGTTTAAAATCCATCATCCACTGTTTAAAATCATTTTCAATAATTAATTCAAACTAATGCAATTTATAAAGAGAATATACATTATTTAAAACCATAATTTAAATTAATATTCGCACATAGTTTTTAACATTCAATTTGAAATGTTAAAAATGTAATTCACTTTAACTAACTCATATGACTATCACACACCTACTTGTTCCCTGATTTTCGCCGGTAGAGCTGTAGGAGCCACACATTGCTTCCCCGCAAGGTTTTAGGGACTTTCAACCCAAGGAGGACCTACAGTCACTCTTCTTCTCTTTCATAATCATATTCATCACACACGAAGAGATATGTAACACTCGGGATTTCTGTAATTTAATTTTTTGAAATTTGTATTGGTAAACGGCAGAGTTGTGGTCGGAATCGAGAGCGGAGAATTTGTACTAATGGATAAAAAATTATTTCGAGACTAATGGGGAAGAGAAAATTTTTGGAGTTTAACCGGAAATGGACTGAATGACGGTTTATTTAATTGATTAAAGAGTGAGGGCGAAAAAGTAATTATGATTAATTATATTAAATAATATAATTAATTAATAAAAATAAAAAGAGAGTGGGAGAGAAGAACCCCTCCCTTCGGTGATTCTTCTCCCCCCTTTTCCCCGTAGAGAAACCCTCCCATCCCCATGCGAAAATTCTCCCTCTGGCGATCCTCTCCCCGTCGACGCAACGCCATCTCTCCATTTTACCATCCACTACAATGGTTTAAAGTAGGTCTGAGTATTTTGTGGTTTAGTTTTGGCTTAGGATTAAAGTTTGATAAAAATGGTGGATAAAGATTTAGGGTTTTAGAGTTGGAGTGCTTATTTGATTTGTTAATGATTGTTGTGAGGTTATTGATGATAATTGTGATGGATTGGTGAGGAAATTGTTGAGTTTTGGTGAAAGACCGAGAATGTAGAAATTTAGGCCTAAAACCTATTCTGTTTTTGAATTTCTGCCCTAGCTGCAGTTGATCGTTTTAGATTCTCTTTTGGTATGTTAAACTATGTTATGAGTGGATCGTTTAGCTGCTGGAATCGAGTGATTCCAACAACCGACGCAAAAGTTATGCGCATTGAAAGTTAAGTTATGTGCTGACGTGCCAGGGGGTGGTGTGGTGAGTGTGTCCAGCCTTGCCCTGGGATGGTTGTAGTGTGTGGAGTGACACGTGTGTACATCTTATGGGCCCCGTTGCTGAAAAAACTGAGATGGTGGCGACGTGCCAGGGTGCGAGGTGGCGAGAGAGTCTAGTCTCACCATGGTGCGGCTGTACAACGCGGCACAGATTACGACAATATGAATGAGAATATAAAGACTACATGTGATAAGATTGCATTGCCGGTTTTACTTTCATATCGCACTACTTACTGAGCGTTATACTTATGTTGAGTGTTCTGTGGTGTAGGTGTAGAGATTTCTGCTGGTGAGTTATGAGAGTCCAGGCAAGATGAGTAGGCGGTTGGCAGCGTGCTACCATGTGCCGGTAGGTAGAGTGCATCAGGACGGCTTGTGCGGAGTGTCGACCGCGGAGTTCGACCTGTGCGGGCAGAGAGAAATAAAGTGTCAACTGGTGCCTTTAGGTGTCGACCAGTTAGTGTAAAATGGTGAGAGTGCCAACCGCAGAGTTCGACCTGTGCAGGCAGAGAGAAATAAAGTGTCGACCGCTCCATGTAATGAGCGTAGAGGTGTCGACCGCGAGGTTCAATTGGGGGTGGGTAGAGAGGATTAAAGTGTCGACCGGCGTTTATAGTTGTCGACCAATTTTTTTTATGTTTTAAAACGTGAAGTTTTCTTTAAACTGATTTTAATCAAATCTTCCACTGCGACGTTTTTAAACATTTTCAAAGATGTTTTAAATCGAGTGACCAAAGTTCTAGAATTTTGTAAGAAATTTATCGAGGAAATGAGTAAGTGTGTGGTTTGCGACCCGGGTCTTGGGACGATGTGGGGGCGCTACAGGGGTGGTGACATAGCAGAGCGAGTCAGAAACCGCGTGGGTTTTTGGGGCGTTACAATTATGGTATCATAGCTTTTACCCAACGGAAGTGTGGCCACGAGGGTGTCGAGCCCCTCGGAGTAGGGATGAGATTGTGTAGGCAAGAGGGCATGTCACAATTCCCACACCGTTTGGGGGAAAGGAGAAAGGAGACAGTTAGAAGGAGGGAAGAGGGTATGCTACGAGTGTCAGAGCTACAGGATCGACGTCGTTCGATGGATTTCCTAACACCACCAGCCGCTGCATGGAAGTGCTCCACCAACTGTAAGTATTCTTTAGAACCTTGTAGTTTCATTTAAACTTACTAGATGTTGTAGTGTACAAGATTAACATCATGATTAGAGAGATGTATAGAGCTTTGAGCGATATGGATGACGCTGTTAGGCAACTTACGGAGTTAGTCAACTACCAATCCCAACAACTGGAGAGGTTTATGAGTAGGGAGGACCAAGGCCAGTCTAGTGCCCACACTTCGACGGATCGTGGGGGTGATAGGTTACACAGGCTCATAACCCTAGTGTTCGACGGATCATCTTCGGACCCACTCAGTGCTGAGGAGTGGATTCGAAGTATGGAAGACATGATGGATTACGCCAAAGTCGACGATCAGGACTGGCTATCCAGTGCGGCATTCCACCTTGCAAATGATTTCTGATTTTGGTGGGATTTAGTGAAGGCAACCACCGATGTGAAGGCCATGACTTGGGAGAAGTTTAAGACGGTGTTCTTCGGTAAGTATTTCAGCCATTCAGTCGGGACTCGGAAGATGGTAGAATTTTCCCAGTTGAGATAGACGAGTACTGTGGCCGAGTACGTGAGGCAATTTGAGGCGCTGTCTCGATTTGCTAGTCACTTGGAGAGCCTGAACGAGAACAAGGTACACCAGTTTGTGCAAGGCCTAAAACCTGATGTGTACATAGGCATGCGCATAGCTGGAACGCGAGAGGTGCCTTATGAGAACGTGGTGGCGAATGCCTTAGACAATGAGGAGGCCAGGACGAAGCTTCACAGTTACAGAGAGCCGCCTAAGGAGCAACCTAGAAAATTTTTGATAGAATTATTGTTTCAGTCGAGTGAGGAGGAGTCGTCTCAGCAGAAGAGCCCGAAGAGGGCTAGTGACAGCTCTAGCAGCCAGGGGAGCAACAAGCAGCCTCAGGGATTTGGGCAGTTTCTGATGTGCTCTAAGTGTAAGAGGAGTCATCCTGGCGAGCACAGGGTAGGTGCAGGGCGATGCTACAAATGTGGTGAGGTGGACCATATGTCCAGAGATTGTCAGAAGCGGTGACAGAATCGGTGCTTCAACTGCAATGAAGTGGGGCATTTTGCTAGAAGTTGTCTGAATTTGAGCAAGGCCCCAGCAAGGGTGGCGCCGAAAGTCTTCGCTCTCATTGAGCCCGATGATGCTGCCCAGCCATCGGTGATCTCAGATAGTATTCTTATTTCGGGTATGACGGCTTATACTCTAGTTGATACGGGTGCCACACATTCGTTTGTGTCTACTGCCTTCGTGGTCAAGGCGAATCTAGTGCCCAGCTATTCTGGGCAGTTCTATGATGTGTTGTTGCTATCGGGGGAGCGTTTATGCTCAGATCAGGTGGTACAAGGTGATATTGTGACAGTAGGAGAAAAACAGTTGTACGCTGATATGATCATACTCAATATGAAGGGGTATTAGGCTATTTTGGAGATGGAATGACTGTCTAGACATTATGCCACGATAGATTGCAGGACCAGAGAGATCGACTTTCGGCCCTTGAGTGAAAAGAGTTGCTCCTTCAGGGCGGGAAATGCTTTGAGTAAGATTTTTGCTGTGTCGTCTATGAGAGCCCAACAATTGTTACGAGGTACATGCATGGGCTTCTTGGCTAGTGTAATGGACGCACAGTTTCAGGGCGGGGTTTAACTCCAGGACATCCCTATTGTACAAGATTTTCTGGGGATATTTCTTGAGAATTTTTCACGTCTGCCTCTTGATAGGAAAATTGAGTTCGTTATCGACGTGTACCCTGAAGCTGAACCAGTGTGCAAGAACCCGTACAGGCTGGTGCTTACTGAGTTGAAAAAGTTAAGGGCGCAATTAGAGGAGTTGACGTATAAGGGCTTCATACGCCCTAGTTTCTCGCCATGGGTGCGCCGGTGCTTTTTGTCAAAAAGAAGGACGGATCCCTATGCATGTGTGTTGATTACAGGGAACTGAAGAAGCTGACAGTGAAGAATAAGTACCTGTTGCGAAGAATAGATGACTTGTTTGACCAGCTTCAAGGTGCATGAGTGTTCTCTAAAATCGATTTGAGGTCCGGTTACTATCATTTGAAGGTTAGGGAGGAAGATATCCCGAAGATAGCTTTCCGTATGCGGTACGGGCACTATGAGTTTTTAGTGATGTCGTTTGGACTAACTAACGTCCCAGCCGACTTCATGGACCTGATGAATCGAGTATTTAGGGAGCAATTGAATAGATTTGTGATAGTGTTCATTGATGATGTAACGCCCCGAAAATCCTACGTGATGCCCTGTTTGCTACCAACTACTACTCGTCAATACCTCTCGTACCCTCTACTAAATATTTCCTAGGAATTGGGAAGTTTTATTTTTCAACTCAAAACGACTATTTTTTTTTTTTTTTTTCAAAACGTCTTCCAAAGGAATTATATATATATATCGTAGCGAAAACTTCGTTTAAAATCAGTTTAAATAACTTCACTTTTAAAACCCAGAAATAAAGAGACCGGTCGACACCTGCAAGAGCTGGTCGACACTGCATATCTCTCGGGTCCTTTCATCGGTCGACACCGAGGACGCCGGTCGACACTTCTACCACCATTTTAGAGAGGGGTCGACACCCGCTGTCGCAGGTCGACACCTTGATCCTCTCTGTTCGCGCAGGTCAACCCTTGCGGTCGACACCACTGCCCATTTTACACAGTCCGGTCGACATTCGTAACCAGGGGTCGACACCTACCTCGGCTCTGCCTTGCACAGGTCGAGTCTTGCGGTCGACACTTACCTTCTATTTTACATTGACCGGTCGACACCTCTGGGTTTCGGTCGACACTTTGCACCCATAAACTTTAACAGAATTAAACAAAACGACACGTATTTTGACTAAACGTTTAAAACCCATAAATCCACTTCTCAACTCAATTTACAAACCTGTTACGCACGCCAAAATACTTAACCCAAATTCAAATATCACATTTACATCAAAATGACTATGTACGACTCAAAATACCTCACTACCCGTACTTACACCCGCCATAGTCAAAACGCCTCAACAGCTGGCCCAGTCGTCCCACGAACGTTCTCCTCCAACTGCCTCCTAGTCCTAGCCATGCTCGGGATACTCACTAGCTGCTGCGTCGTCACCTACATCACAGAACTCAATTATTAGCTTAATGCTAAGTAAGCAATGCATATAAACTTAAACACTGAAAAACATTCACATCCTAACATATGCAGTTTCTACAGTTTCGTCTCTACTTTCGTTTTCGTCTCTTTTTACATCTTCTTTATCTTCTTACTACTGGGTTCTTCTTTACGTTCTAGATCGAGATGACACACCTCACGGTCCACCTTACTGGACAAGGCCAAACTCGACATAGTAAAGTGACACACCTCGCGGTCAACTTCACTGGACAAGGTCACCACGTAAAGCGGAGGAAGAGTGATACACCTCACAGTCCACCTCTCGGGACAAGATCACTCAACCCCACCTTTATTATCTTCTTACGTATCTTCTCCTTACATTCGTTTCATCTCATCCTACTGTTTCACTTTGTAAAAACATGAAAATTCATTTTCGTTTCGTTTTGTAATTTAAAACCATGATGCACATTACAAAACGTAACATAAAGTAAACGTGCCATGCAACCTACGGAATTGTGATGTAGGCCCGAAGGCAAAACTCCTACTACACTACTTACCTGGCGTCCTTAGCACTCGTATATGAACCTCGTATTTCGCTTGCTTACTGGGAAATCTATAAATTACATAACTATCAGATTTACAGTCCATGAAATCCACAATTTCTAAGGAAACACCCTCTATCAACACATCTAACTAAACTCCCAACATTCTACACAAATTCTGACCAATTTCGGAATTGCCTAACCTATCCAATACTCGTCCTATTCGGACAATTCAAAATGCTACGGATTCCTCATGACATCTAGTTTATAACTGTTTCATCCATTTCCTAATTGGACCTCCACAACGTGGCTGAATGTGGCCGAACAAAAATCGTTCTACAATCCGAGCATTAGGCTACCTAAATGATCGATCTTTCCCCTAAAACTCCGTAATCTACTCCTATTCCTAGCCTAACCATCAGCATACGTATAAAAAGAATAGACTAAAACCTCTAACTTTCGTATCTTACTCCTAGGGCTCACCCAAACTCTTTCTAACTCCACTTTTACCGCTCAAAATCGCTAAAAGACTAACTATTTACTAAGAATTAAGAAGAACTTACCTTTAGCTTGAAGAACGAAGGAGGGGCGAAGGACAAATCGTCGCCGAGGGCTCCACGAGCGGGAGAAGAAAAGAAGAAGAAGAAGAAAAAGAGCAGGGGGGGGGGGGATTCCTGTTCCTCCCCTCTATTTTACTTTTTTTTATATTTAATATAATTAATTCTAATTACTATTTCGCCCTCAACCCGTAACTATTTTCTAAATCTGTTATATCGTCCAATTTCGAGTGGATTCTTAAATTTTTCTCTCCTCCAATAGTCTCAAAATAATTTTTTACCTAAGAGTAGAAATTTTTCGCCCACAATTTCGACCATTACTCTGCCGATTACAATCACGTACTTCCGAAATTAACTTAAACGTAAAAATTCTGGGTGTTACAGATGACAGCCTGATATACTCTCGGAGCGAGGATGAGCACATAGAGCACTTGAGGATCGTTTTAATGACTTTGGGGTAGCACCGACTATATGCTAAGTTCTCTAAGTGTAAATTTTGGTTGGATAGAATCACATTTTTGGGGCACGTCATCTCTCATGATGGTATTTCAGTAGATCGGTTGAAGGTTCAGTCTGTGCAGAAATGGCCACGATTGACTAGTCCCAGCGAGATACGTAATTTTCTGGGATTGGCGGGATGCTATTGGAGATTTATAGAAGGATTCTCCAAGATAGCAGCCCTTTGACTCGATTGACCAGGAAGAACGTGACGTATAGTTGGTCTGATGAGTGCGAGGACATCTTCCAGGTGCTGAAACCGAGGTTGATTACAGCCACTTTGTTGGTACTACTGGTAGAGGGGGAGAAGTTCAACATTTATTGTGATGCCTCTAGGGTAGACTTGGTTTGCGTGTTAATGCTGAGTGTAAGGGTGATTGCCTATGCTTCTGATGTAACACCCCGAGAACCCACACGTCCCCGGTGCGCTACAGTGCATCTACACACTACACACACACTAACACTTGACACAACTAACTCAATTCAATACCCCTTTCGTTTTCAAATCATTTTCGTAAGCACATTTGTGAGTATGAAATTTTTTTCGACTCGATTCAAAAAAACAACTCGCGTCCCGAAGAGGAAACACGAAGTCCTCAACATAAAACTACGCAGCGGAAAATAAAACCATTTAAAACAATTTGAGTTAAAACGGTAAGACTTGAAATCCTAGGAAAGAACCCCACGCTCCCCACGAACTACCCAGTCCGGTCCCAAGCACTCACGTCCCCACTCCGACACCCCGCGTACACCACCGCGGTGCCACAGGTGCCAACTCAACGTCGCTGTATCTCGCGCACGCTCACAGCGCCGCGTGCCCCACGCACCCTGCCTCTGTACAGCACGTCCGCGCGCACGCCCTCACCCGGCGCCGCATGACCCGTGTGCACCCACAGGGCCGCGTGCCCCGCACACCTGCGATCACGCCGCACATCCACACTCATATGAACTCCTCTAGCATTCATCATACACACACCTTGACCTATTTCGTATCCTCTCGAACCTCAACCCCTCTCCCGAAATTTCGGCAGAGTACCGCCTAAAAACTGGCTACCCCAAAATTTAACCCTGCACACAATTCACCAAAATCCAACAATATTTACCTATCCATCATCCAGAGAAAATCATCCCAACCCAAATCAGAGTAAGAAGACGACGAAAATCCGTCAAATACAAATGAAGAAAGTCTCCAGTATAGAGAAATAACATACTCTAACATGGAAAATATCCGCGTACATTACCAAAATCACACGCACTCCATATACACCTATACACTGACGCATATACAACAATCAATCCCATCCTCCGTACATAACCACCGCAAAAAAAAGAAAACCCACAAACCGACCAGGCGACAACCTACCATATCCACGGGTCGGGTCGCCCTAACAAAAGTCCGCCATCCGGTGCCGCAGTCGCACGCCACCAACCATCCTACGCCTCAGGACTAGGCACTCGAGGCTCACCAGCGGTATCGTCAGCACCTACACCACAGAACACACAACATAAGCCTAACGCTCAGTAAGTAATGCGATATGAAAGTAAAAGCCGACAATGCAATCCTATCACATACAGTCTCTACACTCACACTCATGTTGTCACATCTGTGACGCGCAGTGCAGCCGCACCAGGGTAAGGAGGAACCTCACGCCACCCTACACCCTGACACGTCGCCACCGTCCTGGACTCCCCAGCAACGAGGTCCACAAGCTACACCCACGCATCACCACACGGCAACCACATCAGGGTAAGGGTGTACCTCGCGCCACTCTACACCCTGACACGTCGCCCCCGTCCCAGCCTCCCCAGCACGAGGCCACAGTTGCCACACACACACGTTTCGCGACAGCCCAGCCGGCCCACCCCTCGAGTAGGATCCGCGACTGGTGTTGCACCGGCCCACACACTAGTAGGATCCGCGGTACCACTGCCCATATCCTCACCGTCAATACATTTACGCCGCATCACGGCCCAGCTGGCCCACCCCTCGAGTAGGATCCGCGACTGGTGAAGCACCGGCCCGCACACTAGCAGGATCCGCGGTACCACCGCCACACGTCTCACCTCATACATCAAAACATGCTAAAAATCATTTTCGTTCCCGTTTTTTTTTAAAAAATGATGCATGTCAAACAATACGCACGCACACCACAATCAATCACATAACCCTAAAGTTCTACAGTGTAGGCCCACTTGGGCAAAACACATGCATGCACTACTTACCTGGCGTCCTAAGCTCGCTCGATACACAGCTTCGCCAACAGGAAGCCTCAACCTAAAACACAACCAATTTCTCATCAGTATTTCTCCCAACATTTACCAATTAGCTAAAAATAACCTTATCTAACTACACTCATTAAATTCCAACTAAAACGGTCCATTGGTTTGGTTTGGCCGAATACCAGCTCAACGTTCGGATGCGCATAACCTTTGCGTCCGTCAACGGAATCAAACGATTCAAGTGGCTAAACGTTCCCTTAGGAACCTAGTTTAACATCCCAAGACGGATTTTAAATCGGTAGGCCGCAGATAGGCGAAAAACGCCAATAACCGAATCAGCCTTTTTTATTAAAATTTCACATTTTCACTTCCCTACAACCAAAACTCACTCCCAACTAGTTATATGCATCAGAAATGGCTATGATACACTCACACGTCAAATTTCAATGAAAAACGCTCGCAAATTTGACTTGGACCAAAATTTGGCCTAAACTTCTGACGCGCATAACTTTTGCGTCGGATATCGGAATCGAACGATTCCAGCATCCATACGTCCCTCGAACAGCCTAATCCATCCCACAAGAACAGAATTTAAGATAATTAACCAAAACTAGGCCAAATTAGCTAAAAACCGAACTGCCCCTGCACAAAAATGGTTAAATTTTTGATTTCAAACTTCAATTTTCAAACTTCCACACACAACTAGCCCCATCTCGTCCATAACTCTCGGCCATGCTCACTGCAAAGGCAAGAAGACCGAGCACTAAGCTCGGCCGAAACAGGAAACCGACAGGGCTCACCTTCGGTTTCCTTAAACTCGCAGCATCACCTTCGCGCTACCCTACCACTTGCGGCCAATTTCATCAATGCCGAAAGCAGGCCGAGCACTAAGCTCGGCCAAGCCAAAAAAAATGGGGCGGCAGATCAAGGAAAGAGCTTACCGTTGCGTTACTGTGCCCTCGGTCGAATGGAGGGCAATGCACAGCCGAACACCCAGTCCCGGCAGTCTCCCCAACGCCCACTCGCGTCTGCCGAAGAATCGGAACTCGAGGATTTTCCTCCCCTCTCCCGCGTCTCACTCTCGGCTCTCTCGGGAATTCGAGCTGCTGAAACCGAATGACTTCGGTTCGTCAGGACAGCAGCACCTGCTCGCAACCCGCACCTTGCACCCACGCTCGCCGGCCGTCGATCACAGCTCCGCACACGACCACTCTCCCCTGCGCGCTAGCTCTCGGTTGCTCGCAGAAAACCAGCCGAATGGCTTCTTCCCGAAGCCATTCGGGTGGTTTGTATCTATATATATATATATATATTTTTTTTAAATAACAAAAATACAAATTACCAAATTGCCCTCACGTGCTTCAATCGTCCGAAATTTCGTAACTTTCTCGACTTCCCGACTTTAAATTCCGAAAAACTTCGCAAAAGTAGGCTCCGAGTCTTACAATTCAAATCTTTCCCGTTGAAATATTTCTCAAAACTCCGACCGGGATCAAACTAAAAATTCCAAAAATAAAAATATAAAATTCAAAATTCCCGGGTTATTACATCCCCCCACCTTATAAGAATTTTGTCCCCAAAATTTACGTACCGAATAAGTCGGGATACTGCCGCTCCATGTCTTCACGCCGCTCCCAAGTAGTCTCCTCTACACCATGGTTGCGCCACCTCACCTTGACCAGCGGAATCTCCTTGTTGCGCAGCACCTTCACAGCTGATTCTAAGATCCTCACTGGCTTCTCTTCGTACGACAGCGTCGGCTGGATCTCTATATCCTGTTGTGGCACTACCTGAGAGGGATCGCGCATACACTTCCTCAGCATCGAGACATGAAAAACATCATGGATGACATCCATCGACGCAGGCAACTGAAGCTGATATGCAGTTCTCCCGATCCGCTTGACAATCGGGAATGGTCCCACAAATCGAGGGTTGAGTTTCCCCCGCTTTCCGAACCTTACCACTCCCTTGAACGGCGAGACCTTCAGAAAAACCTCATCGCCCTCATTAAACTCCAACTCTCGGCGTCTCTGATCAGCATAACTCTTCTGTCGACTCTGGGCCGCTTCAATTCTCTTCCGAATCACAGTAATTTTGTCGACAGTCTGCTGCAAAATCTCAGGGCCTATTAATCGGGCCTCCCCAACCTCATCCCAGTATAATGGCGACCTGCACTTCCTTCCATAAAGGGCCTCATATGGTGCCATACCAATAGTAGACTGAAAACTGTTATTATACGAGAACTCCACTAGCAGTAAAAACTTGCTCCAAGTCGCCTGAAACTCCAACACACAAGCCCTGAGCATATCCTCCAGAATCTGTATAGTCCGCTCCGACTGCCCATCGGTCTGAGGATGAAAGGCCGTACTGAAATCCAATCTGGTGCCCATAGCCTTATGCAGACTCCTCCAAAACTTAGACGTGAATCTGGGGTCTCGATCAGAAACAATCGACACCGGAATCCCATGGAGTCTGACTATCTCCTGAACATACAACTGGGCAAACTGATCCATCGTATAAGTCATCCTCACAGGCAAAAAGTGAGACGACTTCGTCAACCTGTCTACAATCACCCAAATCGCGTCATGACCCTTGGTAGTCCTCGGTAACCCCACCACAAAATCCATGGTGATTCGCTCCCACTTCCACTCCGGTATAGGCAATGGTTGGAGTATCCCAGACGGTCGTTGATGCTCCGCCTTCACCTGCTGGCAGACTACGCAGGCCTCAACATACTCAGCCACTGCTCGTTTCATGTTAGGCCACCAATAGTGCTGCTTCAAATCTCTGTACATCTTAGTGCTTCCCGGATGCACAGAGAAAGAAGATGAATGGGCCTCTGATAATATATCCCTCCTCAGCTCCTCATCCTTCGGGACGTACCACCTATCCCGAAATTTCAGAATCCCGTCCTCTGAATAGCTGAACTCAGAATCAGGCCTGGCCTCCATACTCGCCTTCAGCTCGCTACACTCTGAATCAGTCTCCTGAGTCTGTCTGATCCTGTCCAGAATAGTCGGCCTCAACGACAAGGCAGAAAGGGTGGCTGCCAGGTCAGAAACTACCTCCAAACCAAAACTCTGCATCTCTGTCACTAACTCAACAGGCTGTACCGTAATCATGGCAGAAGTCGAGGCTGTCACTCTACTCAAGGCATCTGCCACCACATTCGCCTTCCCGGGGTGGTACCTGATCTCCACATCGTAGTCCTTGACCAGCTCGAGCCATCTTCTCTGTCTCAAATTCAGCTCCTTCTGCGTGAAAATATACCTCAAGCTCTGATGGTCCGAGTAAATCTCGCACTGCTGCCCATACAGATAATGCCTCCAAATCTTAAGTGCAAATACAACCGCCGCCAGCTCCAAGTCGTGAGTGGGATAACTCTGCTCGTAAGCCTTCAACTGCCTAGAAGCATAGGCAATGACTCTCCCACTCTGCATCAAAACACACCCCAAACCGATCCTGGAGGCATCGCAATAAATGCAGAACTTCTCTCCTTCCACGGGCAGCGTTAGTACAGGAGCCATAGTCAATTTCTGCTTCAATGTCTGGAAGCTGTCCTCACACCGGTCGGTCCATTCATACTTTGCATTCTTCCTGGTCAGCCGGGTCAAGGGGGCCGAAATTTTAGAGAACCCCTCAATAAATCTCCGATAATATCCAGCCAACCCCAGAAAACTGCGTATCTCACTAGCACTGGTCGGTCGCGGCCACTCCTTTACAGCGTGAACCTTCCCCGGATCAACTGAAATACCCTCATAGGAGATCACATGCCCCAAGAAATGAATCATGTCCAACCAAAACTCGTACTTTGAGAATTTAGCATATAGCTGATGCTGGCTCAAAATAGTCAGTACAACCCTCAGGTGCTCCCTGTGCTCCTCCTCACTCTGCGAGTAGATCAGAATGTCGTCAATAAATACAATCACGAACTTGTCCAGGTACTCCCTGAACACTCTGTGCATCAGGTCCATGAATGCTGCAGGGGCATTGGTCAACCCGAAAGACATCACCAGAAACTCGAAATGCCCATACCTCGTCCTGAAGGCCGTCTTCGGTACATCTTTCTCCTTCACCTTCAACTGGTGATAACCGGACCTCAGGTCGATCTTAGAAAACACTCGGGCACCCTGCAGCTGATCGAACAAATCATCAATCCTAGGCAGTGGATACCTGTTTTTCACTGTCAATTTGTTCAGCTCCCGGTAGTCAATACACATACGTAAGGATCCATCCTTCTTCTTGACGAATAGAACTGGCGCTCCCCAGGGTGAAAAACTAGGGCGTATAAATCCTTTACCTGTCAGCTCCTCCAATTGAGCCTTCAGCTCTTTAAGTTCAGTAGGTGCCAATCTGTAAGGGTTCTTGCACACCGGCTCGGCACCTGGGAAAACATCTATTTCGAACTCAATCTCCCTATCAGGGGGCAACCCAGGCAATTCATCACGGAACACTCCCGGGAACTCCTGCACAATAAGAATATCCTGTACCCGAGCATCGCCCGGTGACTGCGCATCCTCAACACTTGCCAAGAATCCCTGGCAACCCCTGCCCAACACCCGTGGTGCCTGAAGAGAAAGTATAGCAGAAATCCTGGCAAGACCCTTAGCTGCTTTAAATGTGTAGCTTTCCCCGCCTGGGGGCCGGAAATGAACCTCTCTGGTCCTGCAGTCAATCTCCGCATGATGTCTGAACAGCCAGTCCATTCCCAAGATCACCTCATAACCACTCATATGGAGAATGACTAGCTCGGCATATAACTGCTTCCTCCCTACTGTCACAATATTGCCCCGCACCACCTGTTCTGAATACAAATGCTCTCCGGATGGCAAGGTCACATCATAGTGTCTCTCGGCGGGACTGAACTCCAAGTTGGCCTTAACCACAAAGCTCGTCGACACAAACGAGTGCGTAGCGCCCGTATCAATCAACGTATAAGCTGCCACACCAGAAACAAAAATGTTACCTGCTATCACTGATGGCTGGGCAGCATCATCTGGCTCAAACAGGGCAAAGACTCTCGGTGTAACTCTGGCTGACGACCTGCTCGCCACTGGGCATCTACTGGCAAAGTGTCCCACCTCATTGCAGTTGAAGCAGCGGTTCTGACGCGGCTTCTGGCACTCTCTGGACATGTGGCCCACCTCGCCACAGTTATAACACCTCACTGGGCCCGGCCTGCACTAGCCCGGGTGGCTCTTCTGACACTTCGGGCACACTGGAAACTGCCCTGACCCTTGCGGCCTCTTAGTGCTCCCCTGGCTGCTAGAACTGTCACTAGGCCTCTTCAGGCCTCTCTGCACGGATACCTCCCCGCTGGCCTGTGGCAGCGACTCTCTGAAAGGTCTGCGAGGCTGCTCTCTAGGTACCTCCCGATAACTAGGAAGCTTCGCTCGAGCCTCCTCAATGTCAAGGGCCTTCGCCACCACCTCCTCGTACGGCATGCCCCGGGTCCCCGCAATCCGCATGCCCATATAAATATCCAGCTTCAGGCCCTGCACGAACTGATGTACCTTATTCTCATCGAGGCTCACCAAATGTCCTGCAAACCTCGACAAGGCCTCGAACTGTCGCACATACTCAGCCACAGTGCCGGTCTGCTTCAACTGTGCAAACTCTACCATCTTCTGCGACCTGACTGAGTGACTGAAATACTTGCCGAAAAACACCGACCTGAACTCCTCCCAGGTCATGGCCCCCACATCTCTCGTGGCCACCACAGTATCCCACCAATGGCTCGCGTCCTTGGCAAGATAGAACGCCGCACTAGAAACTCTGTCCTGCTCCTCTACCTTGGCAAAACTCATCATCCTCTCCATATTCCGTATCCACTCCTCAGCACTGAGAGGATCCGGAGATGATCCTTCAAAGGTCGGAGGTTTAAGTCTGTGCAGTCTGTCACCTCCTCTGTCGGACGAACCCTGGGCGCTAGACTGACCCTGATCGTCCCT
>CM039517.1:18637101-18668315 GCA_022433055.1 Begonia peltatifolia | reverse complement strand
TCAATCTCCGCATGATGTCTGAACAGCCAGTCCATTCCCAAGATCACCTCATAACCACTCATATGGAGAATGACTAGCTCGGCATATAACTGCTTCCTCCCTACTGTCACAATATTGCCCCGCACCACCTGTTCTGAATACAAATGCTCTCCGGATGGCAAGGTCACATCATAGTGTCTCTCGGCGGGGCTGAACTCCAAGTTGGCCTTAACCACAAAGCTCGTCGACACAAACGAGTGCGTAGCGCCCGTATCAATCAACGTATAAGCTGCCACACCAGAAACAAAAATGTTACCTGCTATCACTGATGGCTGGGCAGCATCATCTGGCTCAAACAGGGCAAAGACTCTCGGTGTAACTCTGGCTGACGACCTGCTCGCCACTGGGCATCTACTGGCAAAGTGTCCCACCTCATTGCAGTTGAAGCAGCGGTTCTGACGCGGCTTCTGGCACTCTCTGGACATGTGGCCCACCTCGCCACAGTTATAACACCTCCCTGGGCCCGGCCTGCACTAGCCCGGGTGGCTCTTCTGACACTTCGGGCACACTGGAAACTGCCCTGACCCTTGCGGCCTCTTAGTGCTCCCCTGGCTGCTAGAACTGTCACTAGGCCTCTTCAGGCCTCTCTGCACGGATACCTCCCCGCTGGCCTGTGGCAGCGACTCTCTGAAAGGTCTGCGAGGCTGCTCTCTAGGTACCTCCCGATAACTAGGAAGCTTCGCTCGAGCCTCCTCAATGTCAAGGGCCTTCGCCACCACCTCCTCGTACGGCATGCCCCGGGTCCCCGCAATCCGCATGCCCATATAAATATCCGGCTTCAGGCCCTGCACGAACTGATGTACCTTATTCTCATCGAGGCTCACCAAATGTCCTGCAAACCTCGACAAGGCCTCGAACTGTCGCACATACTCAGCCACAGTGCCGGTCTGCTTCAACTGTGCAAACTCTACCATCTTCTGCGACCTGACTGAGTGACTGAAATACTTGCCGAAAAACACCGACCTGAACTCCTCCCAGGTCATGGCCCCCACATCTCTCGTGGCCACCACAGTGTCCCACCAATGGCTCGCGTCCTTGGCAAGATAGAACGCCGCACTAGAAACTCTGTCCTGCTCCTCTACCTTGGCAAAACTCATCATCCTCTCCATATTCCGTATCCACTCCTCAGCACTGAGAGGATCCGGAGATGATCCTTCAAAGGTCGGAGGTTTAAGTCTGTGCAGTCTGTCACCTCCTCTGTCGGACGAACCCTGGGCGCTAGACTGACCCTGATCGTCCCTGCTCATAAACCTCTCCAACTGCTGAGACTGACGGTGGACCAACTCGGTAAGCTGCCGGACGGTATCATCCATGTCGCCAACAGCTCTAGGAGGCGCCTCTCGTCGTGGCCGCCCTCTACCCCTATCTCTCGCCTCTCCTGACATGTTCTACCTTTAACAAAAGTATAAAGCTCACATTAGTACTACAATAAATTCAAATCTAAAAACTTACAGTTGGTGGAGTGCTCCCGTGCAGCGGCTGGCGGTGTTAGGTAATCCTCTGAACGACGTCAACCCCATGGCTCTGATATCTGATGTGCCCTAGAGGGCCGTCACTCGATCACAAACCAAGGCACGAACTTTATCCAACCTGTTAACTAACAACTTCAATTCTTTTGCAGGAATTACAGGTGTCAAATGCCTATTCGCGGATTTGGAATGGGACCCGAGCACAAATGAGAAGGATCAACCCTTGCACTTGCTATCGTGGGAGCTAAAGGTGGAAGCACATGAAGAAGAGATTTGTCTCCCTCGGAATTAATTTGTAATTGAATTTTATTCGGTAAACATTCGCCTTATGTTTTTATTGGCAAACATTCGCCTTCCTATAATGTTTTATAATTGCATGCATCCTTAGGCATTAGGATTAGATGTATGTAAGTTAGATGGTGGTTAGAAGTAACAATTGGGCCGGAGTTTAGCAGCCCACTGATGCAACAAATGGGCCAAAGCTTGAAGAGTGATCTGGTGTGCAAGTGGACTAAGAATGGCCAACCATATGGCCCATTTCGAAGCCCAAGCCCATTCTAACCTTCAGCCACCCTAGGTCTATAAATACATGGCTATTGATGTGTGTAAAGGTTGTTGAATATATGAGAAATAGCCCTTTTGTGTTCAGCCGAAGTAGTTGAAGCTTGGTGAACGGTAAGGCTCGGTTCGGTCAAGAACCGAGAAAGAGTTCATCTCCTTGAGCTTTCAAGCCCGAGGTTGCTTGAATAGCCATCGTTCCACTCATCTTCCCTTTCTTTTTCAGAGAAGGATACACGAAGAGAGTGGCCAGAAACTGGTCCCGTTTGCTGCCGTCTTCCTTTGGAAGATCGTTATGCCGAGAGCTTAAAAGGTTGCTCATCGGACAACATTCGATTCGTTTGTGGGTAAAACACGACTCATTCGAGGTGGAATCGTGTCAACTTCCAAGCAATTGAAGCCCTACGAGTAGAATTATCCTACGCATGACTTGGAGTTGGCGGCAGTGGTCTTTCCACTTAAGATCTAGAGGCATTATTTGTATGGACAACAATGCAAGTCTTCTCGGACCACCAGAGTTTGAATATTTTCACGCAGTAGGAGCTGAACTTGAGACAAAGGAGGGTGCTTGAGCTAATTAAGGACTATGACTTGGAAATCAAGTATCATCTAGGGAAAGCGAATGTGGTAGCAGACGCCTGAGCCGAGTGTCAACTTCGATGTCTACTATGATTCTAGCGATGCCTACCAAGCTGAGAATTGGGATGCAAGAGTTCGGCCTAGAAGTGGTTTCTGATTTGGCAGCAACACTTTCGGCGATGTCATTAAGGCTGACCATCTTGGACAAAATTAAGCAAGCTCAGGAGACTGACTCTGAGTGTAGTGAGCTGAAGGCGGATATGGAGGTCAATGCTAGCACTTAAGTTTCGGGATAGTGGTACGTCCCGAAAAATGAGGAGTTAAGGAAGGAAATACTATCTGAATCTCACTCTTCCTCTTTCGGTGTACATCCGGGCAGTACCAAGATGTACAGGGACTTGAAGCTCCACTATTGGTGGCCTAATATGAAGCGGGAGGTAGCCAAATATGTTAAGGCGTGCAAGGTGTGCCAATAGGTAAAGGCAAAGCATCAAAGACCATCAGGTACGCTTCAACCACTGCCCATACCGGAGTGGAAGTAGGAGCATGTTACTATAGATTTTGTGGTTAGGTTACCGAGGACTGCCAAAGGCCACGATGCGATCTGGGTGGTTGTGGACAGGTTGACGAAGTCATCTCACTTTTTGCCTGTGAAGATGACTTATTCCATGGACTAGTTCGCTCAGATGTACATTCAGGAGATAGTCAGGCTGCATGGGGTCTCGATGTCGATCGTATCAGACTGAGACCACATGTTTACGTCCAAGTTTTGTAGAAGTCTGCATAGGCCATGGGCACTCTGTTGGATTTCAGTACGGCCTTTCATCCACAGACTGATGTGCAGTCGGAGAGAACTGTGCAAATTTTAGAGGATATGCTCTGAGCCTGCATATTGGAGTTTCACGCACCTTGGAGTAGGTTCTTACCATTGGTGCAATTTTCGTATAATAACAGCTATCAGTTCATCCACTATTGGTATGACACCGTACGAGGCTCTGTATGGGAGAAAGTGCAGAGGCAAGGCTCATAGGCCCGGAGATACTGCAGCAAACTGTCGACAAGGTTGCTATTATAAGGAAGAGGATGGAGACAGCTTAGAGTCAGCAGAAAAGTTACGCAGACCATAGGTGGCAAGAGTTGGAATTCGAGGAAGGCGATGAGGTATTTTTGAAGATCTCTCCGTTCAAGGGAGTGGTTAGGTTTGGAAAGCGAGGAAAGTTCAACGCTCGTTATGTTGGACCGTTCCCTATTGTGGAGAGGATTGGGAAGACCGCCCACAAGCTTCAGGTGCCTTCCTCGATGAATGCTATACATAATGTCTTCCATGTCTCCATGCCGAGGAAGTGTATGCATGATCCTTCTCAGGTGGTTACACAACAGGATATAGAGATACAGCTGACGCTATCTTACGAGGAAAAGCCAATGAGGATACTGGGATCGGTTGTCAAAGTGTTGCGCAACAAGTAGATTACTTTAGTCAAAGTTTTGTGGCGCAATCACAACGTGGAGGAGACAACTTGAGAAAGGCAGCATGACATGGAGCAACAATACTCAAAGCTATTCCTTACGTAAATTTTGGAGACAAAATTTCTTTTAAGGAGGGTGGAATGTAACACCAAAGATTTCTATAATTTAATTTTTAGAAATTCATATTGGTAAACGTAGAAGTTGTGGTCGGAATCGAGAGTGGAGAATTTGTGCTAGTTGATAAAAGATTATTTTGAGGCTGATGGAGAAGAGAAAATTTTTGGAGTCTGACCGAAAACGGACTAAATGACGGTTTAACTAATGTATTAAAGAGTGAGGTCAAAAAGGTAATGAAGATTAATTATATTAAATAATATAATTAATTAATTAATAAAAATAAAAAGGGAGAGGGAGAGAAGAACCCCTCCCTTCGGTGATTCTTCTCCCCCTCTTTCCCCCCTAGAGAAACCCTTCCTTCACCACACGAAAATTCTCCCTCCGACGATCCTCTCCCTATCGACGCAATGCCATCCCTCCGTTTTACCCTCCACTACAACGATTTAAGGTAGACTTGAGTATTTTGTGGTTTAGTTTTGGTTTAGGATTAGAGTTTGATAAAAATTGGTGGATAGAGATTTAGAGTTTTAGAGTTGAAGTGCTTATTGGATTTGCTATTGATTGTTGTGAGGTTATTGATGATAAATGTGATGGATTGGTGAGGAAATTGTTGAGTTTTGGTGAAAGACAGAATATAGGAATATTGGCCTAAAATCTATTCTGTTTTTGAATTTCCGCCCTAGCTGCGGCTAATCGTTTTAGAGTCTCTTTTGGTTTGTTAAACTAGGTTATGAGTGGAGCGTTTAACCGTTGGAATCGAGTGATTTTGACAATCGACGCAAAAGTTATGCGTGTTGGAAGTTAAGTTGATTTGTAGCCAAAATTTGAGTTAGCAAGCCGTCTTAGTTGGGATTTGGCGGATTAAGTTATTAGTCATAATTTTAATACGTAGGATGTGTGGTGAGACAATTTTTGATGTTAATTGGTGTGTGATAGGTTGAGCCCGAGGAAGTGATAGAAACAAGCACCACGGAAAGCTTAGGACGCCAGGTAAGTAGTATTTGTATGTGCATTGCCCTTACGGGCCAACACTATGGGACGATATGATCTGTGGTGTGTTTTGCATGTTTTTGTTCAGTCATGCATAATGTTTTGAAAAGCGTAACGAAAATGAATTTGAGCATGATTTTATTTGCGAACATGAAGTGTGATGCGTGGAAGTGAGATTGATGTGTGTGTGGGCAGCTTCGGCTCCATTGTTGGAGGAACCAGGACGGTGGCGACATGCCAGAGGGTGGTGTGGCGAGTGCGTCTAGCCTCACCCTGGAATGGCTGTTGCCATGTGTGTGGGGTGGTGAGCAACTCTGGCCCCGTTGCTGGAGGAACGGGGATGGTGGCGACGTGTCAGGGGGTGGTGTGGCAAGTGTGTCCAGCGTCACCCTGGGATGGTTGTGGTGTGTGGAGTGATGCGTGTGTACGGCTTGTGCGCACCGTTGCTGGAGGAACCAGGACGGTGGCGACGTGCCAGGGTGTGAGGCGGTGAGAGATTCCAACCTCACCATGGTGTGGCTGTACAACACGTCACAGATTCCGAAAACATGAGTGAGAATGGAGAGACTGCATGTGATGGGATTGCATTGCCGGTTTTACTTTCATATCGCAGTACTTAATGAGCATTAGACTTATGTTGTAGGTTCTGTGGTGTAGATGCAGAGATTTCTGTTGGTGAGATACGAGAGTCCAGACAGGATAAGTAGGCGGTTGGCGGCGTGCTACCATGTGCAGGCAGGTGGAGTGCATCGGACGACCTGACCTGTGGAGTGAAGTTGGATGGTTGGTTCTGAGAGTTGTGTTTTGTAGAGCCTATGCTGAGTGTATAGATTGTAAGACATAGGTGGGTTTGAACATTTATAGTCATGTTTTGAAACCACTTGTGGAAATTTTGTCTAAAAAATACAGGTTACTTTGTTGTTTTGATAGTGGAAGTTTTTGCCGTTCGTTTTCTTTTTAAATTGGTGTTTTCTTTATGCTGCTGGTGTAAGGTGTCAACCAGTATGCGTAGGTGTCGATCGAACAAAAGAAATATCGACCGCGAGGGCCGACCTATGGGGGACAGAGAAAAAGAAAGTGTCGACTGGTGTCTTTGGGTGTCGACCGGTTAATGTAAAAATGGTAAGAGTGTCGATCGCGTGGTTCGACATGTGCAGGTAGAGAGAAATAAAGTGTCGACCGGTGCCTTTAGGTGTCAACCGATTAGTGTAAAATGGTGAGAGTGTCGACCACAGAGTTCGACCTGTGCGGGCAGAGAGAAATAAAGTGTCGACCGCTCGTGTAATGAGCATAGAGGTGTCGACCGCGAGTTTCGACCGGGAGCGGGCAAAGAGAATTAAAGTGTCGACCGGTGTTTACAGGTGTCAGTTGGTTTTTTTTTTTATTTTTTATTATGTTTTAAAAAGCTAAGTTTTATTTAAATTGATTTTAATTGAGTCTTCCGCTGCGACGTTTTTAAACAATTTCAAAGATGTTGTTTTAAATCGAAAAACTAAAGTTCCAAAATTTTGTAAAAAATTTATTGAGGAAATGAGTAAGTATATGGTTGGCAACCCAGATCCGAGGACGACTCGAGGGCACTACAGGGGTGGTGACAGAGCAGAGCGAGTCAAAAACCGCGTGGGTTTCCGCGGCGTTACAAGATAAGTCTAGCCCAATGGGTTCTTATATTACCACGGCTTTCAACTCCCTCATTTCTAAATACATACTTAAAGCAGTTAAAAAATAATGATAGGCATGTTTAAAACACGCACTCGCCCATAAATTTTGTATTTAAAATCAACAAGTTCAATTTAAATAGAAAATGTAGTTTTCAAATTGTTATGTTTAACAATTCAACTATTTTAAACAAACCGAACTTAAACAATCTAATAAAATTAAATTTAAAACCATCTTTCCATAAAAATCCGATTTAAACAACATTTCAGAAAAATCAGAATTTAAACCAATTCCTTTCACAATTCATATTAATTTGAATTAAAAATAAAATTTATTTAATTCAATTTACCTAAAACTTTATCAAATCTTCACTTTAACGTCCAATTAAATCTATTGTATCTAGATCCAATGCGGAAATAAAATCTATCTTCACCTATCAAGGTAATAAAATCTGATCTAATTATTTTAATTATTAGAGATATTTACTATATGTTGGGTTCACTTCTTTAACCAAAATCCTCTACCGAACTTAACAGTTCCTACATCAAAATGATCTTCTCGCCAAGAAAAATGCTTTTCCCTAAAGGATGGACGGATGATTCTCATTTTTCCCATTGCTTTTCTTCTCTTCTCCCTCGCGATTTCTTCCCCCCTCGTTCTCTCTATTTTCCTTTCGGAGTCTCTTTCTCTTCAACTTTTTTCTTTCTCTTTCCAATTAAAGCAGTTGAACATCTCTCTCTTTTTATTCTCTTTCTCCCCCCTTCGTCACTTTTCTCCATGACAATACAATTGCCACCTCTCCCTCTTTTAAATAGTGATTAATGGTTTATTACTATTAAACCAAATTCTATCAAATAAAAAGACTATTTTACCCTCATTTCCTTGGATAATTACCATAAAATCAAACTTAATTAATCACTAACCTCCATTAATTTTAATCTAATCCCAATTAAATTTATTTTAATCAAATTTTTATAATTAATTGAAATTTTAAATCAAAATTCAAATTTTACATTTTGAAATTTTTATATGGGCGATTGATCGACTTGCATTAGCCAATTGCTCAGATCCTACTAAATACTGAACCCCTGTTTTTCTACAACAAAGGGCGATCGATCGCCTAACAAAAGGTGATCGATCGTCAACCCCTTGATTAAAATTTTTGTTTCCTCCATTCAACAGCCGATCGATAGCCTTTATTCTGGCAATTGATCGGCACCCTCTCGGGTCCGCGTTTGCAGTTTAATCAAAATGGCGATCGATCGCCTATCCTTGGGTGATTGATCGGTCATATTTGTTTTATTATTTTTATTTTAATAAATTTCTAAAACGCTAAATTTTATCTTTTAATTTATCCTTTTTTCAACACATTTTCTTCCAAATATTAATTTACTCATTTATAATTTACATCTAAAATTATAAATTTTGTTTTAAAACTTTCAAACCATTACATTCTTCCCCCCTTAAGAAAATTTCGTCTCGAAATTTCTCTCTAACCTAGTTATAAAAAATAAAACTTGAGAATACATTTCTCAAATTTCATTTTCAAATTCATTCATCATCATTCACTCCAAGTATTTGCTCAATTAGTAGAGTTCTCTCAACCATATCCGAATACCTAAGCCTTTTGAATCCAAATCTACAAACCTAGCCAATCCACAATCCAACGCCATAAATCTTTCTTATCATAATCCAAAAACAACCACAATCCAATCAAAACCAACATCAATCCATTCATTTCAATTCCACGCTACAAAATCTTCCAAAATCTTCTAAATTTCTAAATCAATTCAACCAATTTACTCTCAATCCATCAAAACATCAAAAAATTCCTTCAAAACACACCAAAATACTTTCACAAAACATACTCATTTCTCGTCAAAACCTCTATCCCATTAATCCCTTAAATCTACAATCCATAACTTAATCATTGTCATAACCAAAAAACAATTAACTCTATACATTATAAAATCCCAAAATATCAACCAACCACAAATCCAAAAACATATATCCATTCAATCTATAATCCAACGTCCTACACCTTTGTGTGTTTCATCAAAATTTCAAAAATTTCGGATCTAATCAAAACCAAAGCATTAAACTCTATATCCATATCATCAACTCACCAACTTTCAACAACACTACTTCTCTCAATAACATCTCCCCTTTTAACATTGGAGGTTTGACTTTCTGAAACCCATCGAACAACATCATCTCAATCGAATTGGTACTCTCAATTCTTTTGTTGTTCTGCTAACCAACATTCCTAGTCATGATATACGTTAGAGGTACAATAGCTCTCTGCATCTCCGCAATCTTATCCTCACAATTACCATTCCCAATTAGAGATCCTTTTCTGTCCATGTACAAATATATCACAAATTAATTAGATAAACGTTCACCACCAAGGCAATACAAGAGACATTCTAAACATAGTTACTAACCCTCCCAACAAGTTAGAACTATGACGTATAATTTTGATACTAAGGTGTTAGGACCCGATTTCTCCCAGAATCGAATCCTGACGGGAGGAATGGATTCTTGGGGTGGGCAATTCAAACCGACAATGACGACATGGTCAACTAATAGACGTTCCCTAAGTGGGAACCTTCACACACAATCCTACCTGGCATCGGGAATTAGGATATCATTATCAATTCAATCTAACAAAAATGCATATTTCATAAATTGAAATATCCACATCATCAAAGTATTCTCTATATCAACATCTATAATAACCCAGAAATTTCGAATTTTAATTTTATTTTTGAAATTTTTTAAATTTAATCTCGGTCGGGGTTTTGAGAAATATTTCAACGGGAAATTTAAATTTTTAAGACTCGGAGCCTACTTTTGCGATGGTGTTCGGAATTTAAAGTCGGGAGGTCGAGAAATTTACGAAATTACGGAAGATTAAAATACGTGAGTGCGTTTAGGTAAATTATTGTTTGTTAAAAAATAAAAAAATAAAACACCCGAATGGCTTCGGGAAGAAGCCATTCGGCTGATTTCTGCAGAGCACCCGAGTGCCGAGAGAAAGAGACCGAGGAGCTAGGGCGATCGTGTGCCGAAGTCGGAGCTGCGATTGACGGCCGATGAGCATGGGTGCGAGGTGCGAGTTGCGAGCAGGTACTGATGTCCCGACGAACCGAAACCGTTCAGTTTCAGCAGCTCGGGTTCCTGAAGTGAGAGCCGAGTGTTTTGGCCGACGACCGCGAAGGGTGGGTTTCCGACCAATTCTGCCACCGACGATTTGGGCGCCTTACTGGAGTCCCTCTTTTCTGTTGGGTGCAGAACGTATGTAACACCCCGAGAAACCCCGTGTTCTCGGTGCGCTACAGTGCATCTACACACTACACGCGCACACTAACACTTGACACAACTAACTCAATTCAATACCCCTTTCGTTTTTAAATCATTTTCAAAAACACATTTGTGAGTATGAAAATTTTTTCGATTCGATTCGAAAAACAACTCACGTCCCGAAGAGGAAACACGAAGTCCTCAACATAAAACTACGCAGCGGAAAAGAAAACCATTTAAAACAATTTGAGATAAAACGGTAAGACTTGAAATCCTAGGAAAGAACCCCACGCACCCCACGAACTACCCAGTCCGGTCCCAAGCACTCACGTCCCCACTCCGACACCCCGCGTACACCACCGCGGTGCCACAGGTGCCAACCCAACGTCACTGTATCTCGCGCACGCTCACAGCGCCGCGTGCCCCACGCACCCTGCCTCTGTACAGCACGCCCGCGCGCACGCCTTCACCCGGCGCCGCATGACCCGTGTGCACCCACAGGGCTGCGTGCCCCGCACACCTGCGATAACGCCGCACTTCCACGCTCATCTACCTTTTTCTAGCATTTACTGCTCACAACTCAACCTATTTCGTATCTCCTCGACTCCCAACCTCTCTCCCGAAATTTCGGCAGAGTAACGGCTAAAAAAATGACTATTCCAAAATTTAAACCCTGCACACAATTCACCATAACCCAACAATGTTTATCTATCCATCATCCAGAGAAATCACCATAACCAAATCAGAGTAAGAAGACAATAAGAACCCATCGAATACAAATGAAAAAAGTCCTCCAAAACACTACAACCCCTCTATACAATCTCAAAAGATCAATGTCTATACAACCCCGCTATCTACACAAATACCCAACATGAAATGATAAATCCACTATCACCTACCACCACCACGGGTCGGGTCGCCCTAACAAAAATCCGCCATCCGGTGCCTCGGGTGCACGCCGCCAACCATCCTACGCCTCTGGACTAGGCTCTCGAGGCTCACCAGCAGTATTGTCAGCACCTACACCACAGAACACACAATATAAGCCTAACGCTCAGTAAGTAATGCGATATGAAAGTAAAAGCCGACAATGCAATCCTATCACATGCAGTCTCTACACTCACACTCATGTTGTCACATCTGTGACGCGTAGTGCAGCCGCACCAGGGTAAGGAGGAACCTCACGCCACCCTACACCCTGACACGTCGCCACCGTCCCGGACTCCCCAGCAACGAGGCCCACAAGCTACACCCACGCATCACCACACGGCAACCACATCAGGGTAAGGGTGTACCTCGCGCCACTCTACACCCTGACACGTCGCCCCCGTCCCAGCCTCCCCAGCACGGGGCCACAGTTGCCACACACACACGTTTTGCGACAGCCCAGCCGGCCCACCCCTCGAGTAGGATCCGCGACTGGTGTTGCACCGGCCCACACACTAGTAGGATCCGCGGTACCACTGCCCATATCCTCACCGTCAACACTTTCACGCCGCATGACGGCCCAGCCGGCCCACCCCTCGAGTAGGATCCGCGACTGGTGAACCACCGGCCCGCACACTAGCAGGATCCGCGGTACCACCGCCACACGTCTCACCTCATACATCAAAGCATGCTAAAAATCATTTTCGTTCCCGTTTTAAAAAAAATATGATGCATGTCACACAATACGCACACACACCGCAATCAATCACATAAACACTAAAGTTCTACAGTGTAGGCCCACTTGGGCAAAACACATGCATGCACTACTTACCTGGCGTCCTAAGCTCGCTCGATACACAGTTTCGCCAACAGAAAGCCTCAACCTAAAACACAACCAATTTCTCATCAGTATTTCTCCCAACATTTACCAATTAGCTAAAAATAACCTTATCTAACTACACTCATTAAATTCCAACTAAAACGGTCCATTGGTTTGGTTTGGCCGAATACCAGCTCAACGTTCGGATGCGCATAACTTTTGCGTCCGTCAACGGAATCAAACGATTCAAGTGGCTAAACGTTCCCTTAGGAACCTAGTTTAACATCCTAAAATGGATTTTAAATCGGTAGGCCGCAGATAGGCGAAAAACGCCAATAACCAAATCTACCATTTTATTAAAATTTCACATTTTCACTTCCCTTCAACCAAAACTCACTCCCAACTAGTTATATGCATCAAAATGGCTATGCTACTCTCACACATCGAATTTTCCACGAAAGACGGTCACTAATTTGACTTAAATCAAAATCTCGCATAAACTTCTGACGCGCATAACTTTTGCTTCGGATATCGGAATCGAACGATTCCAGCGGCCACACGTTCCTCTAACAACCTATTTTTAACCCGCAAAACAGAATTTAAAACGATTAACCAAAACTAGGCCAAAATGGCCAAAAACAGAATCTGCTTCTAACCTAAAAATAGCCGAAAATTTAAATTCGATCCAATTTCGCAAATTCTTTCACCAAGCAGCCGCATTCCAGTCCATTATGCATAACTCATCACAATTTCGAAGCTTCTCGATCAGAAAGCTCGAATGGCAGCAAAACTTCCCTGGTTTTCCTCTCGAAACCAGGGCACTACCAGCTCTCCCCTCCCCCACCCTTTATTCTTGCTGCAATTCCTCCATACCATGGCACAACAAGTCGAGGTAGGAACACAGGTAGGCTACATCTTCGGCCACCACGATTAGTGGAGGAACAGGGGACATTCCCACCTCTCCTCGGCCGGGTTTGGGGCGGAAATGCCGAGCCTCTAGCGCGCCCATCCCAGCCCTCCTCACACCAGGAACCGAGCTCAAACCAGGCGAGAGTTCGGAAGTAACCGAACTCCCCACTTGCTGGCGAAAAAAACGAAAAAGGCAGGGCAGTTTACCTTGGGTCTTCGGCACGGGAATGGCTGGATTACAAGTCGTTCCCGGTTTGTCGGAGCCCTTTATCCACGTCGACTGCCGAAATTCTTCTCCTCCGGTCGTCGGCCATCGTCGGAGCTCGAATCTCTCCCGCGTCTCCTTCCCTCTCGGCTCTCTCGAGTGCACAGAGGAAACAACCGAATGGCTTCATCGCGAAGCCATTCGGGTGTTTACAATTTCTTTTTTTTTTTTTTATATTACAAAAATAAATACAAATTACCAAATTACCCTCACGTACTTCAATCGTCCAAAATTTCGTAACTTCCCGACCTCCCGGCTTTAAATTCTGAAAACCAATCGCAAAAGTAGACCTCGAGCCTTATAATTTAAATATTTTCCGTTGAAATATTTCTCAAAAATCCGACCGGGATCAAACTAAAAATTCCAAAAATTAAAGATAAAATTCGAAATTCCCGGGTTATTACAACGTACATTTGCTCGGTAAGTCTCCCTCCCCTTCCCTCTGCTACTGTCTGGTTTGGCCGAGAGTAAGGTTCAGCCTCCCTCCATTTTCGGTGATTTTGGCCGAAGTGTTGAGGAGGGAGTGCCGGGAATTTGAAATGGGAAACCGAAGGCGAGCCCTGTCGGTTTCCCTGTTGTTGGCCGAGCTTGGTGCTCGGCCTCCTTTCAATTTCGGCAAGTTTAGCTGGAATGTATAAGTGGGATGCGACTAATTGTGTATAGGAGTTGTGAAGTTCGAATTGAAATCAAGAATAAGACGTTTTTGTTTTGGGGCAGCTTCTGTTTTTGGCTGTTTCGGCCTATGTTCTGCTGATCGTTTTAAATTCTTTTTTTGTGAGAAAATTAGGTGGTTAAAGGGACATATGGCCGCTGGAATCGTTCAATTCCAATATTCGACGCAAAAGTTATGCGCGTCGGAAGTTTATGTCGGATTTTGGTCCAAGTCAAATTAGTGAGTGTTTTTCGTGGAATTTCGACGCGTGATAGTGGCATGTCTGTTTTTGCTGCGTAAAGCTGAATTGAGTGAGATTTGGTTGAAGAAAAACAAAGGTTGAAATTTTACAAAACAATGGCAGATTCGGTTTTTGGCTTTTTTCCTGTCTGCAGCGTACTGTTTTAAAATCCATCTTAGTATGTTAAACTAGGTTCCTAAGGGGACGTTTAGCCACTTGAATTGTTCGATTCTGTTGACGGATGCAAAAGTTATTCGCGTCTGAACTTTGAGCTGGTTTTCTGCCAAATCAAACTCATGGACCGTTTTAGTTGAAATTTCATGAATGTAGTTAAGGAAGGTTATTTTTAGCTATTTGGTGAATTTTGAGATAAATACTGAGGGGAGAGTGTTTGTGTTTTAGGTTGAGACACTTTTTGGTGAAACTGTGTATCGAGCGAGCTTAGTACGCCAGGTAAGTAGTGCATGCATGTGTTTTGCCCAAGTGGGCCTACACTGTAGAACTTTAGAGTTTATGTGATTGATCGTAGTGTGCGTACGTATTGTTTGACATGCATCATATTTTAAAAATGTGAACGAAAATAGTTTTGAGCATGGTTTGAGTATGTGGTGATACGTGTGGCGGTGGTACCATGGATCCCGCTAGTGTGCGGGCCGGTGCTTCACTAGTTGCGGATTCCACTCGAGGGGTGGGCCGGCTGGGCCGTCATGGGGCGTGAATGTGTTGACGGTGAGGATATGGGCAGTGGTACCACGGATCCTACTAGTGTGTGGGCCGGTGCAACACTAATCGCGGATCCTAGTCGAGGGGTGGGCCAGCTGGGCTGTCGCGAAACGTGTGTGTGTGGCAACTGTGGCCCCGTGCTGGGGAGGCTGGGACAGGGGCGACGTGTCAGGGTGTAGAGTGGCGCGAGGTACACCTTTACCCTGATGTGGTTTCCGTGTGGTGATGGTGTGTGTAGCTTGTGGTCCTCGTTGCTGGGGAGTTCGGGACGGTGGCGACGTGTCAGGGTGTAGGGTGGCGTGAGGTTTCTCCTTACCCTGGTGCGGCTGCATTACGCGTCACAGATGTGACAACATGAGTGTGAGTGTAGAGACTGCATGTGATAGGATTGCATTGTCAGCTTTTACTTTCATACCGCATTACTTACTGAGCGTTAGGTTTATGTTGTGTGTTCTGTGGTGTAGGTGCTTACGATACTGCTGGTGAGCCTCGAAAGCCTAGTCCAGAGGCGTAGGATGGTTGGCGGCGTGCACCCGAGGCACCGGATGACGGATTTTGTTAGGGCGACCCGACCCGTGGTGGTGGTAGGTGATAGTGGATTTATTATTTTATGTCGGGTATTTGTATAGACAGCGGAGTTGTATAGATGTTGATTTTTTTTAGATTGTATAGAGGGGTTGTAGTGTTTTAGTGATACGTACGTATTGTTATATGTTAGAGTATGATATTACTCTATACTGGGGACTTTCTTCATTTGTATTTGATGGGTTTTCGTTGTCCTTAAACTCTGATTTTGTTATGGTGGTTTTCTCTGGATGGTTGATAGTTAAATATTGTTGGATTATGGTGAATTATGTGCAGGGTTTAAATTTTGGGATAGTCAGTTTTTAGCCGTTACTCTGCTGAAAATTCGGGAGAGAGGTTGAGAGTCGAGGGGATATGGAATGGGTTGAGATGTGAATAGTGAATGCTAGAGAAGGGTAGATGAGCGTGGGAGTGCGGCGTGATCGCAGGTGCGCGGGGCACGCGGCCCTACGGGTGCTCATGGGTCGTGCGGTGCCTGGTGAGGGCGTGCGCGCGGACGTGCTGTACAGTGGCAGGGTGCGTGGGGAACGCGGCGTTGTGAGCGTGCGTGAGACACAATGACGTGGAGTTGGCACGTGCGGCACTGCGAGAGTGCGCGCGGGGTGTCGAAGTGGAGACGTGAGTGCGCGGTACCAGATTGTGTAGTTCGAGGGGTGCGTTGGATTTTTCCTAGGATTTCAAGTCTTACCGTTTTATCTTAGACTATTTTAAATGGTTTTGTTTTCCGCTGCGTAGTTTTTATGTTGAGGATTTCGTGTTCCTTCTTCGGGACGCTAATTGTTTACGAATCGAGTCGAAAATTTTCCATACTCACAAATGTTCTTTTGAAAATGATTTGAAAACGAAAGGAGTATTAAATTGAGTGTGTTATGTGAAGTGTTAGTGTGTGTAGTGTGTAGATGTACTGTAGTGCACCGAGAAGGCGGGGTTTTCTCGGGGTGTTACAACATCAAAACACGTTAAATTCGTCATCTTTTACATTAGCATACTATAGTGTAAACGCAAATAAAATAAATACATAAGTCAGTTACAACATGTAACTTTACAACCCAAAAGTTCTATGTCTCATTGTATACTATACTTTGCATAGGTTTTTACAAATTGGTAAACATCCTCTGTAACGACCCAGAAAAATACCTACTCGCCGATTTTCGGTCCGCTCCCTCTCTGTAGCGACATGGAACCCCTCACGGTTCCCAGTACGCTCACTACTACCACTCACACAAATACGCTCGGACAATTCGAGCAAAAATTTAAAACTTTCTTTCCTTGACTTAAAACAACATTTTTGAAAACATTTAAAAACGTCGTAGCAGAAGATTTGGATTAAAACCAGTTGAAATAAAATTTGAGTTTTCTAAACATACAGAAAAATCATTTTCGGTCGACCCTGGTAAATACCAGTCAACACTTCCATCTATTTTTCACTACCGGTCGACACTTGCATGCACCGGTCGACACTATGTTTCTCTCTGTCCGCGTCGGTCGATCCTTGAGGTCGACACTCCAGTTTATTTTACATTACCGGTCGACACTTACATCAAATTTTTCACTACCGGTCGACACTTGCATGCACCGATCGACATTACGTTTCTCTCTGTCCGCCTCGTTCGATCCCTGAGGTCGACACTCCCGTCTATTTTACATTACCGGTCAACACTTGCATATACTGGTCGACACCTTCTCCCTCTCTGTCCGAGTAGGTTGACCCAAGCGGTTGACACGTATAGAGTTTGGTTGACACCTTTACATACAGGTTGACAGTCCGCACTCGTTTTTACACTGAGCGATCGACATTTTCGGGCACAGGTCGACACTTCTTTCACAAAATCTATTTCAAAACCTTAAATCCTTCAAAAAAACTATCGAAATTCGATTCAACGATAAAATAACAAAACGTCAATTTTTCATCAACCCAAAATCATTATTTACATAGAAAAATGACTACTAAAGTTTGAAATTCATCTATACGTCCATATGACTCCAATTGACTCAAAACAACTCAAAACGATTTAAAACGATTTCGAATAAATTCGAATTAACTAATCTCCCTCACATACCCCCGCCCTGGTCAAAACGCCCCAACAGCCGATCGGACCGTCCACGACCACACTCCTCCAACCGCCTCCTATTCCTGGGCACGCTCTGAGTACTCACTAGCTATAGTGTCGTCACCTACATCACATAAATTTTCTATTAGCCTAATGCTAAGTAAGTAATATACGTAAAACTTAAACATTGAAATCAAACACATCCTAACATATGTAGTTTCTACAATTTCGTTTTTACTTTCGTCCTCGTCTCTTTCTGACGTCTTCCTTATTTTCTTATTACTGAGTTCTTCTTTATGTGCTAGATCAAGGTGACACACCTCGCGATGCACTTCACGGAACAAGGCCAACCACGATCTAGTAAAGTAACACACCTCGCGGTCCACCTCTCGGGACAAGGCCACCACGTAAAGTGGGGGAAGAAATGATACACCTCGCGGTTCACCTCTTGGGACAAAACCACTCAACCCCAACTTTATTATCTCCTTACGTATCTTCTCATTTCGTTCATCACATCTCATCCTACTGTTTCATTCCGTAAAAACATGGAAATTCATTTTCGTTTCGTTCTCGTATTTTAAAACCATGATGCATAATCACTAAAGCATAACATAAAGTAAATGTGTATACATCTTACCGAACTGTGATGTACCCGAAGGCAAAACACCTACTGCACTATTTACACTACTTATCTGGCGTCCTTAATAACTCGTTCGTAACTTTGCACACTAACTGCAAAACCTATAAAACACACATCAATTAATTCCACTTTGTCCAACTTACAAAATTCTAACACAGAAGTCATAAACCTTATTAAACTACCACTCCTAGCTAAACCCGAAATCCTACACAATTTCTAACCAAATTCGAAAATGCATAGCTTATCCAATAATTGTCTGATTTGGACGATTCAAAATGTTATAGACTCTTGAGGACGTCTAACTCCTAACGATCTAATCAAATTCCTAATTCAACACTTACAGCTTAACCGAATGTGGTCGAACGGAAATCGTTCCGTAATACGAGTATTTGGCTATCCAGACGCCCAATCTTCTCCATAATATCTCATAATCTACTCCTACTTCCAGCTTAAACACCAATACACGGTAAAATCAACTATAAACCTTCAAAATCTTGTATCTCCCTCATAGGTTTCACCAAAACTACCCACTACTCCCCTTAACTTCACTTTTATCGCTCAAGACAACTACAAAATCATCTATCTACTAAGAACTAACTAAGACTTACCGTGGATTGAAGATTGATGAAGGAAGATCGACACTTGAAGAAGGAACTTGCCGAAAAAGGAGGGCTTTCTCACATAGGAAAAAAAATAAACAGAGAGCTTCCTCTTCTACTAGTTTTTTTTATATCTAATTATAAAAACTACGCAGCGGAAAAGAAAACCATTTAAAACAATTTAATATAACGGTAAGACTTGAAATCGTAGGAAAGAATCCAACGCACCTCTCGAACTACACAATCCGGTACCGCGCACTCACGTCCCCATTTCGACACCCCGCGCTCTCTCTCGCAGTGCCGCACGTGCCAACTCCACATCACTGTGTCTCGCGCATGCTCACAGCACCGCGTGCCCCACGCACCCTGCCACTGTACCGCACGTCCGCGCGCACACCTTCACTTGGCGCCGCATGACCCGTGAGCACCCGCATGGCCGCGTGCCCCGCGCACCTGCGATCATGCCGCACTCCCACGCTCATCTACCCTTCTATAGCATTCACTGTTCACATCTCAACCCATTCCATATCCCCTCGACTCCCAACCTCTCTCCCGACATGTCGGCAGAGTAACAGCTAAAAACTGACTATCCCAAAATTTAAACCCTGCACACAATTCATCATAATCCAACAATATTTAATTATCAACCATCCAGAGAAAATCACCATAACAAAATCAGAGTTTAAGGACAACGAAAACCCATCAAATACAAATGAAGAAAGTCCCCAATATAGAGTAATATCATACTCTAACATGTAACAATACGTACGTGTCCCCAAAACACTACAACCCCTCTATAAAATCTAAAAAAAAATCAACGTCTATACAACTCCGCTGTCTACACAAATACCCGACATAAAATAATAAATCCACTATCACCTACCACCACCATGGCTCGGGCGCCCTAACAAAATCCGCCATCTGATGCCTCGGGCGCATGCCGCCAACCATCCTACGCTTCAGGACTAGGCTCGCGAGGCTCTCCAGCAGTATCGTCAGCACCTACACCACAGAACACACAACATAAGCCTAACGCTCAGTAAGTAATGCGTTATGAAAGTAAAAGCCGACAATGCAATCCTATCACATGCAGTCTCTACACTCACACTCATGTTGTCACATCTGTGATGCGTAGTGCAGCCGCACCAGGGTAAGGAGGAACCTCACGCCGCCCTACACCCTGACACGTTGCCACCGTCCCGAACTCCCCAGCAACGAGGCCCAAAAGCTACACACATGCATCACCACACGGCAACTACATCAGGGTAAGCGTGTACCTCGCGGCACTCTACACCCTGATATGTCGCCCCTGTCCCAGCCTCCCCAGCATGGGGCCACAGTTGCCACACACACACGTTTCGCGACAGCCCAGCTGACCCACCCATCGAGTAGGATCCGCGACTGGTGTTGCACCGGCCCACACACTAGTAGGATCCGCGGTACCACTGCCCATATCCTCACCGTCAACACATTCACGCCGCATGACGGCCCAGCCTGCCCACCCCTAGAGTGGAATCCACGATTGGTGAAACACCGGCCTGCACACTAGCGGGATCTGCGGTACCACCGCCACACGTCTCACCACATACTCAAAACATGCTCAAAATATGATGCATGCCAAACAATACGCACGCACACCACAATCTATCACATAAACCCTAAAGTTCTACGGTGTAGGCCCACCTTAGCAAAACAAATGCATACATTACTTACCTGGCGTCCTAAGCTCGCTCGATGCACCTCTTCGCCAAAACGTGTCTCACCCTAAAACACAAACAACCACTTATCAATATTTATCTCAAAATCCACCAAATAGCTAAAAACAACCTTCCTTAACTACACTCATGAAATTCCAACTAAAACGGTCCATTGGTTTGGTTTGGCCGAAAACCAGCCCAAGGTTCGAATGTGCATAACTTTTGCATCCATCAACGGAATCGAACGATTCAAGTGGCTAAACGTCCCCTTAGGAACCTAGTTTAACATACTAAAACAGATTTTAAAACGGTAAGCCGCAGACAGGCAAAAATGCCAAACACCAAATCTGCCCCTTTTTTTTATAAAATTTCAACCTTTGTTTTTCTTCAACCAAAACTCATTCAATTCAGCATTACGCACCAAAAACAGACATGCCACTATCATACGTTGAAATTTTACGAAAAACGCTCACTAATTCGACTTGGACCAAAATCCGACATAAACTTCAGACGCGCATAACTTTTGCGTCAGATATTGGAATCGAACGATTTGAGCAGCCATACGTTCCTCTAACAATCTATTTTTAACCTACAAAATAGAATTTAAAATGATCAACCTAAGCCTAGCCAAAACGGCCAAAAACAGAATCTGATTTTATACGAAAAATAGCCAAAAATTCATCTTCGATCAAATCTCACCAATTCCTTCACCAAACAATCACATTTCGATCTACCAATGCACACATTAACAATTTGGAGAGTTCCTAATTAGAAAATAGCATGGCAGCACCAAAATTCTTCACAAGTTTTCTCCCTAAAACCGAGAATTCCTCAATCGGTTCATTGAACCTTGAACTCCTCCCTCATTCCTTCTAATTTATCCCATAATCCCCTGAAATGTAGAGGGCAAAACGACCCCACGCTCGGCCATCAGAGCAGGGAAAAATCGAAGGGAAACTCCCTGTTCCCGGTCGGTTTCATCGCGGGAGAGCTGAGCCACACATTGGCTCCAGCACACGCACACACTACACTCTAAAATGCTCCGACGACCGAGTCCTACTGTCGAGAATCCAAGAACAACCGAGCTTCCATCCTCGGTCGACAGAACCAAAGAAAACATGGGAGAACTCACCTTCGGTTTCTCAGCGGGGGAAGGCAAGGCAGCTCTCACCGGAGTACTCTGAGCACCGGCGTCTCTTCCTCGGCGGTCGGTCGTCAGCGATTTCTCCTCCCCGATCTCTCTCTCGCTCCCCTTTCTCGGTCGTTCGACAATAGGTGGAATGGCTTCCACCCGAAGCCATTCCACCATATATCATTTTTTTTTATTTTAAATAAATTACAAATTACAAGACTGCCCTCACGTTTTTTAATCTTCCGTGATTTCGTTAATTTCTCGACCTCTCGAATTTAAATTCTGAAAATCATCGCAAAAGTAGGCCCCGAGTCTTATAATTTAAATTTTCCCGTTGAAATATTTTTCAAAACTCCGACCGAGATTAAACTAAAAATTCAGAAATTATAAAAAATTAAAATTTGAAATTTCTGGGTTATTACACACACATTGCTTCCCCGCGAGGTTTTAAGGACTTTCGACCCAAGGAAGACCCACAGTTACTCTCCTTCTCTTTCATAGTCATATTCATCACATACAAAGAGGTAAGTCCAGCCTAATATTTGTTATGTTACCACGACTTCCAACTCCCTCCTTCCTAAATGCATGTTTAAAATAGTTAAAAAGCAATGATATGCATGTTTAAAACACGCACTCGCCCATAAATTTTGTATTTAAAATCAATGAATTCAATTTAAATAGAAAACGTAGTTTTCAAATTGTTATTTTTAACAATTCAACTATTTCAAACAAACTGAACTTAAACAATCTAATAAAATGAAATTTAAAACCATCTTTGCATAAAAATCCGAATTAAACAACATTTCATAAAAATTGAAATTTAAACCAATTCTTTTCACAATTCATATTCATGTGAATTAAAAACAACATCCATTTAATTCAATTTACCCAAAATGTTATCAAATGCTCACTTCAACATCCAATCAAATCTATTCTATCCAAATCCAAAGCAGAAATAAAATCTATCTACACCTATCAAGGTAATAAAGTTCGATCTAACAATTATAATCGTTAGATATATTTATCGTATGTCAGTTTCATCTCTTTAATCGAAATCCTCCTTCGAGCTTAACGATTCCTATGCCAAAACAATCCTCTCGCCGAGACGAATGCTTTTTCCTAAAGGATGGATGGATGATTCTCACTTTTCCCACCACTTTTCTCCCTTTCTCCCTCGCGGTTTCTTCCCTCTTGTTCTCTCTGTTTTCTTCTCTCTCTCTCTCTCTCACTCTCACACTTTCTTCTTCTCTTTCCAATTAAAGCATTAGAACATCTCTCTCTCCTTATTCTCATTCTTCTCCCTTCTTCACTTTTCTCCCCATTAACCCATAGTACAATTGCCACCTCTCCCCCTTTTAAACAGTGATTAATGGCTTATTACTATTAAACCAAATTCTATCCAATAAAAAAACCATTTGGCCCTCATTTTCTTGGATAATTATCATAAAACCAAACTTAATTAATCACTAACCTCCATTAATTTTAATCTAATCCTAATTAAACTGATTTTAATCAAATTTTTATAATCAATCAAAATTTTAAATAAAAATTTGAATTTTACATTTTAAAATTTTTATGGAGGCGATCAATCGGCCAACATTAGCCGATTGCTTGGCTCCTGCTAAATACCGAACCACTGTTTTTTCTATAGAAAGGGCGATCGATCACCTAACAAGGGGTGATCAATTGGCAACCCCTCAATTAAAATTTTTGTTTCCTCCATTCAACAGCCGATCGATTGCCTCTCTTTTGGTGATCGATCGACACCCTCTCAGGTCCGCGTTTGCAGTTTAATCAAAATGGCAATTGATCGCCTATCCTTGGGCGATCAATCAGTCATATTTATTTTATTATTTTTATTTTAATAAATTTCTAATGCATCAAATTTTATCTTTTAATTTATCCTTTTTCTAACACATTTTCTCCCAAATCTTAATTTACATTTTATTTATAATTTACATCTAAAATTACAAATTTTTTTCTAAAACTTTCAAACAATTATAGAGTCCTTCATAAGCAGGGTCGAGAAACTCGTTGTGAGTCAGCACAAGGTGGTTGAGGCCCAGAACTATCTTAGTGAGTCCCTTAGAGAGCTCACTGAATGGCTGACAAGCTAGATGGTGGACGGAGACGACGATGACCCACCAGCATAGGATAGTTTAGATTTTGAATTTCTTTTTATGTACTTCACTTTCCTATGTATACATGATGTATTTTAATGAAAGTTTATTTTTAATGTATAGTATTTGCAATAGAATCTCGCTGTTGGGTATGTATGTGTTTTGAACTTGCAGTAACTGTGTGAAAATAGCTATGGAGAAGTAATAAAACAAACAAAATTCTGTCCATTTCTTCAATTTTATTTATAATTTTTTAAATAAAATAAAAAAATAAATTATTGTAATTTGAATAACCTATAATAAATTAGTAGTATTACCATAAACTAATAAAAAAATTAATATAATTTTTCATAATTTATTTCAATATATAATTCTATACAAAAATAATATAATTAATTATTTGTTGAATTAATTATATTAACTAATGTGTGCAAACTATTGTTAGTAGAGTTTTGTTTAAACAAAGCTTTTTAATTTCACTAATTAAATAAACTAAAAGAAGTATACAATTATAGTTTTCAAAAACTAAAAGTAAATCAATATTAATTAAATAATAAAAAAATAAAAGATTATAATTTCAATAACTTTTGAAATTACATGAAAGTGAAACAAATAATTATTATGTTTGAAAATGAAAAAAAAAGATGAATTAAACGGTTAAGAGTTGACGGCAGTTTAGTAATTATGTTATTATTATTTATTAAAAAATAGTAATAAGAAGAAACACAGAAGAGAGAAAACAAAAATCCTTCTTCTGTGTTTTCCTCCCTCATTCACGCGTAAAAACTTTCCCGCGGCTATACTCTTCTCAAGCGACAACTGTTTCCTTCGTCAATCTTCAATTCACGGTAGGTTTTAGTTAGTTCTTAGTAGATAGTTAGTGTGGTAGTTGTTTTGAGTGTTAAAAATGAATTTAGTGATAATATTAGATAGTTTTAGTGAAAACCTAGGAGGGAGATACGGAAATTTGAACTTAAAGTTGATTTTTATCCATATATTGGTGTTTAAGCTCAAAATAGGAGTAGATTACGAGATTTTATGAGAAAGATTAAGCGTTTGTATAGTTGAATACTCGAATTGTGGAAAGGTTTTCGTTCGGCCACATTCGTCCAAGCTATAGGTGTTGAATTAGGAATTTGATTAGACCATTAGAAATTAGACGTCCTCAGAAGTCTGCAGCATTTTGAATTGTACAAATCAGACGAGTATTGGATAAGTTATGCAATTCCGAATTTGGTCAGAAATTGTGTAGGATTTCGGGTTTTGTTGGGAGTTTCGAGTTAATATGAGTTTAAGATTTTCTGTATTAAGTTTTATGAGCCGTATACGGAGTACAAGTTGTGGTTTTATAGGTTCTCCAGTTAGCGAGCCGTATACAGAGTACAAATTGCTAGGACGCCAGGTAAGTAGTGTAGTAAAGCAGTAGGTGTTTTGCCTTCGGATCTACATCACAGTTAAGTAGGATGTATGTTACGACCCAAATGAGACCCGCAATAGAACAAGGGACGACCGATCTGAAAATCGAGTCAACGTCTGACTCTTAATTTTATTTGCTTAGAAAACGCAGCAAAAAATACTTTATAATTGAATGTAAGGCCAGAGCCCAGAATAGATGAATTTTAAACAGGTCCAATCAATGACACTAGATGCTGTGGTGATATAAGTCCAAATAAATAATAGTGCACAATTTATAGAATAAAGCTTACATATTCTCAAATATATATCTAACCTTAAAAAAATTAAAATGAGTCTCCCAAAAGAGAAATTATTAATTTATAGAATTCTGCTTCCGATCCGGTAACTAAATCTATTCTTGATTAGATCCTGAAAAAAAATAAAAGTTGTAATAACCCGGAAATTTCGAATTTTATTTTTTTAATTTTCGGAATTTTTAGTTTAATCCCAGTCGGAATTTTGGAAAATATTTCAATGGGAAAGATTTAAATTATAAGGCTTGAGGCCTACCTTTTTCGATTGGTTGTCGAAATTTAAAGTCGGGAGGTCGAAAAATTAACAAAATTCAGACGATTGAAGCACGTGAGGGCAATTTGGTAATTTGTATTTTTATTGTTTAAAAAAAATAATAATAAAACAAACCACTCGAATGGCTTCGGGAAGAAGCCATTCGGCTGGTTTTCTGCGAGCAACTGAGAGCGCCCGAGAGCGATCATGCAGGGGAGAGCGATCGTGTGCGGAGCTGTGATCGACGGCCGACGAGCGTGGGTGCGAGGTGCGAGTTGCAAACAGGTGCTGCTGTCTCGACGAACTGAAGCCATTCGGTTTCAGCAGCTCGAGTTCCCGAGAGAGCCGAGAGAGAGACGCGAGAGAGGGGAGGAAAATCCTCGAGTTTCGATTCTTCGGTAGACGCGAGTGGGCGTGGGGGAGACTGCCGGGACTGGGTGTTCGGCTGTGCATTGCCCTCCATTCGACCGAGCGCACAGTAACGCAACGGTAAGCCCTTTCCTTGTTCTGCCCGTCCCATTTTTTTTACCTTGGTCAAGCTTAGTGCTCGGCCTACTTTCGCCATTGATGGAATTTAGCCGCAAGTGGTAGGGTAGCGCGGAGGTGATGCCGCGAGCTTAAGGAAACCGAAGATGAGCCCTGTCGATTTCCTGTTTCGGCCGAGCTTAGTGCTCGGCCTTCTTGCCTTTGCAGTGAGCTTGGCCGAGAGATATGGACGAAATAGGGTTAGTTGTGTGTGGAGGTTTGTAAATTGAAGTTTGAAATCAAAATTTAACCATTCTTTGTGCAGGGGCAGTTTGGTTTTTAACTATTTTGGCCTAGTTTTGGTTAATTGTTTTAACTTCTGTTCTTGTGGGATGGATAAGGCTGTTAGAGGGACGTATGACCGCTGGAATCGTTCGATTCCGATATCCGACGCAAAAGTTATGCGCGTCGGAAGTTTATGCCGGATATTGGTCCTAGTCAAATTAGCAAGCATTTTTCGTGGAAATTCGATGTGTGAGAGTAGCATAGCCATTTTTGATGTATATAACTAGTTGCGAGTGAGTTTTGGTTGAAGAAAAGTGAAAATGTGAAATTTGAAAAAAGTGGCAGATTCGGTTTTTAGCATTCTTCGCCTGTCTGCGGCCTATCGTTTTAAAATCCGTCTTAGTATGTTAAACTAGGTTCCTAAGGGGATGTTTAGCCACTTGAATCGTTCGATTCCGTTGACGGACGCAAAAGTTATACGCGTCCGAACTTTAAGCTGGTTTTCGGCCTGACCAAACCAATGGACCGTTTTACTTGAAATTTCGTGAGTGTAGTTAGAGAAGGTTATTTTTAGCTAATTGGTGAATGTTGAGATAAATACTGATGAGAAATTGGTTGTGTTTTAGGTTGAGGCTTTCTTTTGGCAAAGCTGTGCGTCGAGCGAGCTTGGGACTCCAGGTAAGTAGTGCACGCATGTGTTTTGCCCAAGTGGGCCTACACTGTAGAACTTTAGGGTTTATGTGATTGATTGTGGTGTGCGTGCGTATTGTTTGACATGCATCATATTTTTTAAAAGCGGGAACGAAAATGATTTTTAGCATGTTTGATGTATGAGGTGAGACGTATGGCGGTGGTACCGCGGATCCCGCTAGTGTGCAGGCCGATGCTTCACCAGTCGCGGATCCTACTCGAGGGGTGGGCCGGCTGGACCGTCATGCGGCGTGAATGTGTTGACGGTGAGAATATGGGCAGTGGTACCGCGGATCCTACTAGTGTGTGGGCCGGTGCAACACCAGTCACGGATCCTACTCGAGGGGTGGGCCGGCTGGGCTGTCGCGAAACGTGTGTGTATGGCAACTGTGGCCCCGTGCTGGGGAGGCTGGGATGGGGGCGACGTGTCAGGGTGTAGAGTGGCGCGAGGTACACCCTTACCCTGATGTGGTTGCCGTGTGGTGATGCGTGGGTGTAGCTTGTGGGCCTCGTTACTGGGGAGTCCGGGACGGTGGCGACGTGTCAGGGTGTAGGGCGGCGTGAGGTTCCTCCTTACCCTGGTGCGGCTGCACTACGCGTCACAGATGTGACAACATGAGTGTGAGTGTAGAGACTGCATGTGATAGGATTGCATTGTCGGCTTTTACTTTCATATCGCATTACTTACTGAGAGTTAGGCTTATGTTGTGTGTTCTGTAGTGTAGGCGCTGATGACACTGCTGGTGAGCCCCGAGAGCCTAGTCCTGAGGTGTAGGATGGTTGGCGGCATGCGACCGCGACACTGGATGGCGGACTTTTGTTAGGGCGACCCGACCCGTGGAGATGGTAGGTTGTGGCTTGGTCGGTTTGTGGGTTTTCTTTCTTTTGCAGTGATTATGTACGAAGGATGAGATTGGTTGTTGTATATGCGTCAGTGTATAGGTGTATATGGAGTGCGTGTGATTTTGGCGACGTACGCATATATTTTACATGTTAGAGTATGGTGTTGCTCTATATTGTGAATTTTCTTTATTTGTATTGGACGGATTTTCGTGTCTTCTTACTCTGATTTGCTTAGGATGATTTCTCTGGATGATGGATAGGTAAATATTGTTGGATTCTGGTGAATTGTGTGCAGGGTTAAATTTTGGGATAGGCAGTTTTTAGGCGTTACTCTGCCGAAATTTCGGGAGAGGGGTTGGGACTCGAGAGGATACGAAATAGGTCAAGGTGTGTACAAAGAATGCTAGAGAAGTTTAGATGAGCGTGGAGGTGCGGTGTGATCGCAGGTGCGCGGGGCATGCGGCCCTGTGGGTACCCACGGGTCGTGCGACACTGGGTGAGAGTGTGCGCGCGGACGTGCTGTACAGCGGCAGGGTGCGTGGGGCACGAGGCGCTGTGAGCGTGCGCGAAACACAGTAACGTTGAAAACAAAAGGGATATTAAATTGAGTGAATTATGTGAAGTGTTAGTGTGTGTGTGTAGTGTGTAGGTGTACTGTAGCGCACAGGGAACGCGGGGTTTCTCGGGGTGTCACAAAAGTCGTTTGGGATGAGTCGACTAAACTCAATGGGGTAGAGTTTATTTCTAGCAATTATAAAATATTTTGCATAAATTAAATAAAAAAAAGTAGTTATGCAATTTTAATAAATGTTCAGTGAAAATGGAGTCTCTCATGGATTTCGAGCACACTGAGCCATAGGCCAAAACATCGACATTAGGCGGTCGCACGCCATAATTACCTGATCAAGTTTAGAGTTTCACGTCCATGGATACGACTATTCAGTTGTCTTATTACTTTTAGTTAAAACCACACAATTTTTATCAATGATAAACAGTTGATAAATGTGTGAAAGAACAATAATAATTAAATGAATATTTTATATTAAATAAATGAATTTGATTTAATGAATTAAAAATAATACTTAATCGAAAATAAAATAAACTCCTACCTTGATTGGGTATACAATCGGTCAAAACCCAATTAATCAAAGGGTTCCAGTCAATGAGTCGATACTTTAATTGGATAAATTTGTACGTAATCAAGAGTAAAATCGTTTAATATTAGATTAAAATCGATACATTTAAATTCTTAATTCTTCCCTCAATTTAATTCTCCATGAATTTCACAAATTGAAATTACAATAAACAATCAGTCAAAATTCCTGCTACAGGTTAAGAACTTTTTCCACCACCAAATCCAAACTTTCCAAATACAAATTTGAATTCTAACTCTCATTTAATTCTCAAAATGACGTTTATATCCAATTGGTTAATCCATCCATAGCTTGGGTCTCATTTTCTTGACTGTTCAGTTTAACGATAATCAGTATATAACTACGTTCTAGAAATTTCAATTTCTTATTTTGCTAACTATTAATCTACCATATTCAGGGTATAGGTTCAATAACTTAATCTCCAAAAATATGAAAAATTCCTATAGCTACAATAGAGAAGAAAAACATTCAAATTTTCTACGTATTAAGAACTCTAACAATACCTTAAAAATTTAACTATTTCTCGTTGAAAAATTACAGCAAACTATCTCAAACAATTTGATTTAATCTGAATTTTTCATGTATTCAACAGAGAGTAATTTATATATCAAATCTTTATCATTGAGAGTTGAGAATTTTCTTTTCGCCAGGATTGAAGAATCAAGGATCTGATTCGGCAAAGGTTTCTCTCAATTTTTCTCGATCACAACAGCTCCTTCAAATTTTGAAAATATACAGAAGAGATAGAGAGAGAACTATGACAAAGAAAAAACTTTTCATAATTGCAAATTTATGGTTAGAGGGAAAGACAAAGTGACAGAGAGGGAATTAAATGAGAGAGGAAAATGAAATGCATTTTCTCCCACCATCCTTACATCTTGCTCTGCACATTAAATGGTGGGCTTCATATTGAGACTTTTTCTTCTTCTTCTTCTTCCATCACTTCTCTAAAGACATGCTCCCCAAATTAAAGGAGGGGGTCCACAATGCATGCACGTTTACTTTATATTATGCTTTAGTGATTATGCATATGATTTTAAAATACGAGAACAAAACGAAAATGAATTTCCATGTTTTTACAGAATAAAATAGTAGGATGACATGTGATGAACGAAATGAGAAGATATGTAAGAAAATAATAAAGGTGGAGTTGAGTGGTCTTGTCTCTAGAGGTGGACTGCGAGGTGTATCACTCTTCCCCGCTTTATTGGTGGCCTTGTCTCGAGAGGTGGACCGCAAGGTGTGTCACTTTACTAGATTGGGGTTGGCCTTGTCCCGAGAGGTGGACTGCGAGGTGTGTCACCTCGATCTAGTCCATAAAGAAGAATTCCATAGTAAGAAGATAAAGAAGATGTAAGAAAGAGATGAAAACGAAAGTAGAGACGAAACTGTAGAAACTGCATATGTTAGGATGTGTTTATTTACAGTGTTATGTTTTTATGCATTACTTAGCATTAGACTAATTGTAACGGCCCGTAATTTGGCCGTTATTGACTTGACTTTTCATAAAATTCATAAGAAATATTTTTTTGAAATTATTGTACATATTAAAACTTACAAAAAACACTTCAAACGTGTGATTTTCTTTTATGAAATTTCGTACAAAGCATGCATGAAATTTTTTGTTAAAAACTTTTTTTTTTTTTTCCGGCACTATTCAATAGTGCCAGTGATTGTTCGCCCCACGAACAGTGCCGAGGCGATCACTCGCCCCTTGGGGCGAACAATCGCCCCCTCCACTGTCATTTGGGCGATTGTTCGTGTAATAACCCGGGAATTTCGAATTTTGTTTTTAATTTCTGGAAATCTTTAGTTTATTCCCGGTCAGAGTTTGAGGAATATTTCAACGGGAAAGATTTACATTATAAGGCTCGAGGCCTACTTTTGCGATTGGTTTTCGGAATTTAAAGTCGGGAGGTCGAGAAATTTACGAAAATTCGGACGATTGAAACACGTGAGGGCAGTTTTGTAATTTGTATTTGTTATTAAAAAAAAAAAACATATGATGGAATGGCTTCGGGTGGAAGCCATTCCACCGAATGTTGCACGGCCGAGAGAGAGAGCGAGAGAGAGACCGAGGTGGAGGGATCGCCGACGACCGACCACCGAGGAAAAGACACCGGTCCTCAGGACACTCCGGTGGGCTGAAGTGAGGAGCTACCTTGCCTTTCTACGCTGAGAAAAGATCGAAGGTGAGTCCTCCTCTGTTTCGTTTGTTCTGTTGACCGAGCGTGGAGGGCCTCGGTTGTTCTTGGATTTTTCCCGACAGTAGG
>CM039517.1:18607501-18637091 GCA_022433055.1 Begonia peltatifolia | reverse complement strand
ATATTGTTGGATTCTGGTGAATTGTGTGCAGGGTTAAATTTTGGGGTGGCCAGTTTTTAGGCGGTATTCTGCCGAAATTTCGGGAGAGGGGTTGAGATTCGAGAGGATACGAAATAAGTCAAGGTGTGTGTATGATGAATGCTAGAGGAGTTTAGATGAGTGTGGATGTGCGGCGTGATCACAGGTGCGCGGGCATGCGGCCCTATTGGGTACCCACGGGTCGTGCGACACCGGGTGAGGGTGTGCACGCGGACGTGCTATACAGCGGCAGGGGGCGTGTGGCACGCGGCGCTGTGAGCGTGCGCGAAACACAGTAACATTGAGTGGTATGTGCGGCACCGTGAGAGTGTGCGTGAGGTGTCGAAGTGGAGACGCGAGTTGTTTTCGAATCGAGTAAAAAAAAAAAAGGGGAGAGTAAATTGGAAATAAAAGGGTATTAAATTGAGTGAATTATGTTAAGTGTTAGTGTGTGTGTGTGTAGATGCACTGTAGCGCACAAGGAACGTGTGGGTTTTCGGGGTGTTACAGTTTGTCCAGGGACGAACTTTTTGCCCCTTCTGGGGCGACTGATCGCCTCTTTTGGGGCGATACATCACCTCATCTTCGGGATGAGGCGATGAAAAATTGCCCTGGCACGTTCCATCGCCCCCACTAGGGCGATACATCGGCCCCTCCTCTGAGGCGATGAAACTCCTCTTCTCCTGTATCTTTTTTTTTTTTCATACCCGTTATTTTTCATCATCAAACCTTGCCATCTAACAACATCATTTAAACTCCTGAACAAACATTTCTAAAGCGTAGCGAAAAACTAAAACTCCAAAATTTGACCCATTCATTTAACCAACTTAGTTCGGAAATAAACCTCATAACTTATAAAATTATTTTGTCAAATCTTTAAAATTATATATATATACACACATATATGCATTGTACCCAAAATACTTAGAAAACTGCCCACAGGTCAAAATCACCCTAGCAGCTACAAGCACGCTCCATGGACGTTCCCCACCAACCGCACTGTCAACCATCTTGAGGATCAACGTCCTCACCTGTAACGATATCACCTACACCACAAACTAACTAATGAGCCTAACGCTCAATAAGTGATGTGAAATAAAGAATGCATGTTCATGATTATGTTATGCTGTTCGTAAAATATGCAACTGAATTGGTCTTTATTTCTTACATAACATAAGTTATTGGGGTACTAATTCTAGAGGAGAGACGGCCTAACTGATTGTCCCTCTAGCGGAATGACCAACCCACTCTAGGGAAAGTGGAATGGCATATCTTACAGTCCCTCTAACAGAACCGATTCCTCTAACGAAACTACCATACTCAGTTCCCTACCCACAATAACTGTTTACGTATTTTACTGTACCATATTCTTCTTGTTCTGTTTTGATGAAATCGTATGCATAAAATCGTTTTCTATGATTTGGAAAAACTATGATGCATGAATGTATGTTACATACCCATATCTTCAAGGTTGTAAACGTAAAGTAACATAAACAGATAAACAAATCCATTAATACAAGAACTTATCATAATAAACTCACAACCTAAAATTTCTACCCAACCAAAACTCTCAAAACTAAAGTCTCCAAGTTCCTTATCTATCCATCAACCTCCTAACTCTTTGTGGTGTAGGCCAAATAGCCAAAACGCATGCAAACATCTCCTACCTTGCGTCCTGAGCTCAAAATTAGGTAATTGATCAACTTCCCTTTTTATTTGCAAACCTAAAACATAGGAATCAAACAACGTACATCAAAACGTATCCAATAGCCTAAATCTTGGAATTTCCTTCAAATTGGCTACGAATTTCAAAATCGCATAACTTTATCTATACATATGCAAATTCAAAATTTCTAAAGGCATGGACTTCTTAAATGGTCTACTTCAACATGCTTAACTCAATTTATTAAATAAACCAATTCAATGGATCAAAATTACAAAATGCCGAACTGCCCTGTAATTCACCATTTTTGATCTAAATTATACAATTCCATGATTTCCTTCATTTAAATCTACCAACAAGTATTCAAATTCAATTAAATACCAAAACAACTCAGAAATAGAGAAACTCCAACAATTTCCATGGATTACATGTTAGGGTTCATCAAATTCAATAAAACCCAATTATTTCATCTAATATCATGCACTTATCCAACAAATTTGCATCAATATAACCTAAATCAACTGTTTTACCTTGAAAAATCTAGAAAACTTTGAGAGGAAAAGAAAGGTTTCGGGGAAAGATTTTCAGTGGAGAAAGAAGATAGTTGCGTGTTGGAGGATAAATTTCAGATGATAATGTTTTAAAGATAAGTATGATCAACCTAACCTAAAAGTGTTGTCTTCTTCCTAAATTACCCTTCACAACACATTCCACGTGAAGTTTTCTCCTTTCTCATTTCTCTCTTCCATTTGACTTTTCAAACTTTTTTTTTTCCTTCTTCTTCTTCTTTTCACTTCTTCTTTCTTTCCAACTTCTTCTTTCTTTCCAACGCCAACACCCACTTGCATTTAATTCTTCTTCCTTAATATTTCTCATGATATTTAATAATAATCTAACTAAACAATATGCGTATATATATAAATTAAATCGATAAGATTTTTGGGTGTTACATTCTACCCTCCTTAAATAAAATTTTGTCCTCAAAATTTACGTACCGAATAATTTTGGGTATCGGCTTAGCATATCTTGTCGCCTTTCCCAAGTTGCTTCCTTGACATTATGGTTGCGCCATAGAACTTTCACCAACGGGATTTCTTTGTTGCGTAGTACCTTTACTGTTGATTCGAGAATTCGTACTGGTTCTTCCTCGTAAGTCAAAGTTGGCTGAATTTCGATTTCTTTTTGCTCCACAATCTGAGAAGGATCATGTACGCACTTCCTCAGCATAGAGACGAAAAAAACGTTATGAATCCCGTCCATAGAGGCTGGTAGCTGCAACTTATATGCTGTTCTTCCAACTCTTTCTGTGATTGTGAAAGGTCCCACGAATCTAGGACTCAGCTTCCCTTTCCTTCCAAACCTCATTACTCCTTTGAATGGCGAGATTTTCAAAAACACCTCGTCATTCACATTAAACTCCAATTCCCGTCTCCTTTGGTCTGCATAGCTTTTCTGCCGGCTCTGAGCTATTAAAATCCGTTGTCTGATAATTGCAATCTTCTCTGCAGTTTGTTGCAAAATATCTGCACCAACTAATCTTGCTTCACCGAGTTCGTCCTAGTATAAAGGAGATCTGCACTTCCTGCCGTAGAGTGCTTCATAAGGGGCCATGCTAATAGTGGATTCGAAACTGTTGTTATAGGAGAATTCCACTAACAGCAAATATTTGCTCCATGACCCTTGGAACTCCAAAACACATGCTCTTAGCATATCCTCCAGAATCTGAATTGTTCTTTCTATCTGCCCATCCGTTTGTGGATGAAATGCTGCACTAAAACTCAATTGAGTTCCCATAGCTTTATGAAGACTTTTCCAGAAACTTGAAGTAAATCTGGGATCTCGGTCTGATACAATCGAGATTGCTACCCTGTGTAGTCTAACAATCTCCTAGATAAATAATTCAGCAAACTGATTCATTGTAAAAGTCATCTTTACCGGTAGAAAGTGGGCCGACTTAGTTAATCGATCAACAATTACCCAGATTCCATCATATCCTCTTGTTGTCCTCGGCAGCCCGACAACAAAATCCATGAAAATCTGCTCCCATTTCCATTCTGGAATCGATAATGGTTGCAATGTCCCAGCTGGCCTTTGATGTTCTGCTTTAATTTGTTGACATACCATACAGGCCTCAACATGCTTTGCAACGTCTCTTTTCATATTTTGGCCACCAGAAGTGTTGTCTCAAATCTCTATACATTTTCGTACTTCCAGGATGTACAGAGAAGGTAGATGAGTGTGCCTCTGTTAAGATCTCCTTCTGCAAATCTTTGTCATTAGGAACGTACCACCTATCTCTGAATTTTAGGATACCATCTTTGGAATAATTAAAATTTGCAGAATTATTAGATGTCTCTACAGATTTATGACTTTGACACTCTAGATCCCTCTGTTGTGCCTCTTTGATTTTATCCAAAATTGTTGGCCTTAGAGTTATAGCAGATAACATAACTGATAAGTCAGAGACTATCTCAATTTCAGACCTTTGAATTTCTGCTTCCAGTTTTACAGACATCGAGGAAATTGCAGATTGCATCATAGTATGCATTCTGCTCAGTGCGTCAGCCACTCGATTAGCTTTTCCTGGGTGATACTTTATCTCCAAATCATAGTCTTTTACAAATTCCAACCATCTTCTTTGCCTCATATTCAACTCTTTCTGGGTGAAAATGTATTTCAGACTCTTGTGATCAGAGAATACTTCGCACTGTTGCCCATATAAATAATGTCGCCATATTTTCAGTGCGAAAACCACTGCTGCTAACTCCAAATCATGTGTGGGATAGTTCTGTTCGTAAACTTTCAGCTGCTAGGAAGCGTAAGCCACAACCTTTCCATCCTACATTAAGACTCCGCCTAAGCCTGTCTTGGAAGCATCACAATAAATGCTGAATTTTCCGTCTTCAATGGGAAATGTCAGTACAAGAGCGGTTGTCAATTTCTGTTTAAGCTTTTGAAAACTGTTTGCACATTCTTCAGACCACTAGAATTTCACATTTTTCCTGGTCAGGTGGGTTAAAGGAAGGGCTATTCTAGAGAAACCCTCAATAAATTTTCTATAATACCCTGCTAAACCAAGAAAACTCTGTATGTCACCAACATTTTTAGGTTGTGGCCAATCAATAATAGCTTGAATCTTTGAAGGATCAACAGAAACTCCTTCCTTCGAAATAACATGTACAAGAAAATTAACTGGATCAAGCCAAAATTCGCATTTAGAAAATTTTGCATACAATTGATGAAGCTTTAGAACCGATAAGACCAGAGTCAAATGCTCCTCATGTTCTTTCTCAGTCTTAGAATAGACCAAAATGTCATCAATAAATACGATTACAAATTTGTCTAAATACGCGTAGAATACTCGGTTCATAAAGTCCATAAAGGCTGCAGGAGCGTTGGTTAAACCAAAAGACATCACTAGAAACTCGTAATGTCCGTACCTGGTTTGGAAGGCAGTCTTGGGAACATCTTCCGGTTTAATCTTCAATTGATAATATCCAGATCGAAGATTAATCTTCGAAAATACTCTTGCACCTTGGAGTTGATCAAATAAATCATCAATACGTGGCAGAGGGCACTTATTCTTGATCGTCAACTTGTTCAATTCCCTGCAATCAATACACATTCTCAGAGATCCATCTTTCTTCTTTACAAAGAGAACCGGTGCTCCCCAGGGCGAAAAACTAGGGGGAATAAAACCCTTATTTACCAATTTCGCCAGCTGTAATTTTAATTCTTTTAATTCTGTAGGAGCCATACGGTACGGATTCTTTGATACTAGTGCAGCTCCAGGATATAAATCAATTACAAACTCTATCTCTCGGTCTGGAGGTAACCCAGACAAATGTCTAGGAAAACTTCTGGAAAATTCTGAACAATTGGTACTTCCTGAAGTTTTATTTTGTTCTTCCTCTCGGTATCCATCATACTTACTAGATACCCAGTATATCCATTCTTCAATAGTCGTTGATCTTTGATGGAGGATATCACTGGCATAGTGCTGGTATTCTCCACCGCTCGAAAATAGTATTTTACACCATTCGGGGGTTGAAAACACACTGTTCTTGATCTACAGTTAATAGTGGCAAAATGTCTAAACAACCAATCCATTCCCAATATAACATCATATCCCTTCATGTCGATAATTATTAAATCAGCAGACATCCTACAATCTCCCATAGACATAATACAATTACGGACTACTTGGTCTGAATGCAAATTTTCTCCAGACGACAGCATAATATCGTAAAAGTGTTCAGCAGGTAGAGACAATATATTTAATTTGACCACGAAAGCCATAGAAATAAATGAGTGTGTGGCCACAGAGTCAATCAACGTATAAACATCGACATCATTCAATAGAATTGTACCTGAGATAACTGAAGGTCATTCCTCCTCGTCGGCTTCAATAAGAGCAAACACCCTTGGCGTCACGTTTGACTTTGTCTGACTCGGGTTACCCCTTGGGCAGTCTCTAGCAAAATGGCCAACTTCATTGCAATTAAAGCATCGGTTCGATCCGAGCCTGCATTCCCCAGGATGACGTTTTTGACATTTTGGACATGGCGGGTATTGTACAAAAGATCATTGTACTTACTTATCTTTTCCTTGTGTATTCTTTCCATCATTGGGTCTTTTCACCTCTCTCTCTTGTTGTTGCTGCTGCTGTTGTTGTGGTCGTTGCCATCCTTTGTTTTGTTGTTACTGAGGCTGGACTTCTTGAAAGAATTTCTTGGTAGACTCCCTTTGCTTATAAAATATTTGTTCCGCTTCTTCCACCTCCAAGACTTTAGCTACCACTTTAGAATAGGGGACGTTTTCGGTTCCTGCTATCTTTACTCCTCTATAAATCTCTACCTTTAGGCCCTAGACAAACTGGTAAACCTTATTCTCATTTGTATTTACCAAATGAGTAGAAAATTTGGACAGAGATTCAAATTGGCGAACATAGTCAGGTACAGAGCTAGTCTGGCGCAGTTGTACAAACTCCACCATTTTACTTGTTCTGACAGCACAACTGAAGTACTTTTCGTAGAATGCCTCCTTAAACTTTTCCCAGGTCATCCCTCTCACGTTAGTTGTAGCCTTAAGGGTATCCCTCCAAAATCCAGCATCCTTAGAAAGATGGAATACGGTACATGTGACCTTATCTGCTTCTTCCACCTTTGCATAGTCAAACATTCCTTCAATGGACCTGATCCATTCCTCAGCATAAGCTGGATCTGAAGACTGTCCATCAAAGGTCGGAGGCCTAAGCCGCCTAAATCGATCTCCACTCTGATCGCTCGAACCTCCATTGTTGTGATTTTCCCCTTGCTCTTTTCTGTTTATAAGTCTTTCCAACAACTGAGATTGGCGATCACACAATTCAGTTAGTCGGTTGATGGCATGGTCTCTATTATCCATTTCTTTTCGTGGTCGCCCTCTTCGCATACTACTAATCCTAAACAAATTTATAAATAATAAATTTCTAAAACAATAAATAAATGCTTAAACATACTTATAGTTGATGAAGATTATCCATGTTGCGGCTTATGCTATTAGCAGTCTACATAAACAATTTTGACCTGAGCTCTGATACCACAACTGTAACGCCCCGTAATTTGGCCGTTACTGACTTGACTTTTCATAAAATTATTAAGAAATTTTTTTTTGAAATTATTGTACATATTAAAACTTACTAAAAACAATTCAAAACGTGTGATTTTCTTTTATAAAATTTCGTACAAAGCATGCAAGAAATTTTTGTTAAAAACTTTTTTTTTTTGGCACTGTTCACGTGAACAGTGCGACGACGATTGTTCGCCCCACGCACTGTTCATGTGAACAGTGTCGGTGATTACTCGCCCCTTGGGGCGAACAGTCGCCCCCTCCACTGTCATTTGGGCGATTGTTTGTTCAGGGACGAACTTTTTGCCCCTTTTGGGGCGACTGATCGCCTCTTTTGGGGCGATACATCGCTTCATCTTCGGGATGGGGTGATGAAACATTGCCCTGGCACGTTCCATCGCCCCCACTAGGGCGATACATCGGCCCCTCCTCTGAGGCGATGAAACTCCTCTTTTCCTGTATCGCTGTTTTTTTAATACCCGTTATTTTTCATCATCAAACCTTGCTATCTAATAACATCATTTAAACTCCTGAACAAACATTTCTAAAGCGTAGCGAAAAACTAAAACCCCAAAATTTGACCCATTCATTTAACCAACCTAGTTCGGAAATAGACCTCATAACTTATAAAATTATTTTGTCAAATATTTAAAATTATATATATACACACATATATGCATTGTACCCAAAATACTTAGAGAACCGCCCACAGGTCAAAAATCGCCCTAAGCAGCTACAAGCACGCTCCATGGACGTTCCCCACCAACCGCACTGTCAACTATCTTGAAGATCAACGTCCTCACCTGTAACAATATCACCTATACCACAAACTAACTAATGAGCCTAATGCTCAATAAGTGATGTGAAATAAAGAATGCATGCTCATGATTATGCTATGCTGTTCATAAAATATGCAACTGAATTTGTTCTTTATTTCTTACATAACATAAGTTATTGGGGTACTAATTCTAGAGGAGAGATGGCCTAACTGATTGTCCCTCTAGCGGAACGACCAACTCGCTCTAGGGAAAGTGGAATGACATATCTAACAGTCCCTCTAACGGAACCGGTTCCTTTAACGGAACTACTATACTCAGTTCCCTACCCACAATAACTGTTTAAGTATTTTACTGTACCATATTCTTCTTGTTCTGTTTTGATGAAAACGTATGCATAAAACCGTTTTCTATGATTTGGAAAAACTATGATGCATGAATGTATGTTACATACACATATCTTCAAGGTTGTAAACGTAAAGTAACATAAACAGATAAACAAATCCATCAATAAACAAGAACTTATCATAATAAACTCACAACCTAAAATTTCTACTCAACCAAAACTCTCAAAACTAAAGTCTCCAAGTTCTTTATCTATCCATCAACCTCCTCACTGTAATAACCCAGAAATTTTGGATATTTTTATTATTATTATTTTAATTTCTGAAATTTTAATTTAATCTCGGCTAGAGTTTTAGAAATGTTTCAACGGAAAAATTTAAATTTTAAGAATCGGAGCCTACTGTTGCGATGTTTTCAGAATTTAAAATCGGGAGGTCGAGAAATTTACGAAATTACAGAAGATTGAAACACAGGAGGGCAGTTTTGTAATTTGTAATTAATTTATAAATAAATAAAAATAAAAAAAATAAAAATCTAATGTAACAACCAAATGGCTTCGAGAGGAAGCCATTCGGCTGTTACTCTTTGGTGCCGAGAGAGCCGAGAGGGAGACGCGGGAGAGGGGAGGAAATCCTCGAGCTCCGATTCTTCGGCCGACGCGAGTGAGCGTGGGGGAGACCACCGGTGACTGAGTGTTCGGCTGTGCTTCGCTCTCCCTTCGACCGAGCGCACAGTAACGCCGCGGTAAGTCTTTCTCCTCTTGCTGCCCGTCTCGTTATTTTTTGGTTTGGCCGAGCTTAGTGCTCGGCCTGCTTTCGTTATTGATGGAATTGGCCGCAAGGTTGTAGTGTAGCACGAGGGAGATGCCGCGAGTTTAAGGAAAACCGAAGGTGAGCTTGGCCGAGAGATATGAACGAAATAGGGTTAGTTGTGTGTAGAAGTTCTTAAATTGAAGTTTGAAATAAAAAATCAACCATTGTTCGTGCAGGGGCAATTCTATTTTTTTAGCCATTTTGGCCTTGCTTTGGTTGATCGTTTTCAATTCTGTTTTTGTGGGATAAAATAGGTTATTAAAGAGACGTATGGCCGCTGGAATCGTTCGATTCCGATATCCGACGCAAAGGTTATGCGCGTCAGAAGTTTATGCCGGATATTGGTCCAAGTCAAATTAGCGAGCGTTTTTCGTGAAAATTCGACGTGTGAGAGTAGCATAGCCATTTTTGATGTATATAACTAGTTGCGAGTGAGTTTTGGTTGAAGAAAAGTGAAAATGTGAAATTTGATAAAAGTGGCAGATTCGGTTTTTAGCATTCTTCGCCTGTCTACGGCCTATCGTTTTAAAATCCGTCTTAGTATGTTAAACTAGGTTCCTAAGGGGACGTTTAGCCACTTGAATCGTTCGATTCCGTTGACGGACGCAAAAGTTATACGCGTCCGAACTTTAAGCTGGTTTTCGGCCTGACCAAACCGATGACCCGTTTCAGTTGAAATTTCATGAGTAGAGTTAAGGAAGGTTATTTTAGTTATTTAGTGAATTTTGAGATAAATACTGATGAGAGATTTAGTTGTGTTTTAGGTTGAGGCTTTCTTTTGGCGAAGCTGTGCGTCAAGCGAGCTTAGTACGCCAGGTAAGTAGTGCATGCAGGTGTTTTGCCCAAGTGGGCCTACACTGTAGAACTTTAGGGTTTATGTGATTGATTTTGGTGTGCGTGCGTATTATTTGTCATGCATCATATTTTAAAAACGTGAACGAAAATGGTTTTGAGCATGTTTTGAGTATGTGGTGAGACGTGTGGCGGTGGTACCGCAGATTCCGCTAGTGTGCGGGCCAGTGCTTCACCAGTCGCGGATTCCACTCAAGGGGTGGGCCGGCTGGGCCGTCATGCGGCGTGAATGTGTTGATGGTGAGGATATGGGCAGTGGTACCGCGGATCCTACTAGTGTGTGGGCCGGTGCAACACCAGTCGCGGATTCTACTCGAGGGGTGGGCCGGCTGGGCTATTGCGAAACGTGTGTGTGTGGCAACTGTAGCCCTGTGCTGGGGAGGCTGGGACGGGGACGACGTGTCAGGGTGTAGAGTGGCGCGAAGTACACCCTTACCCTGATGTGGTTGCCGTGTGGTGATGCGTGTGTGTAGCTTGTGGGCCTCGTTGCTGGGGAGTCCGGGACAGTGGCGACGTGTCAAGGTGTAGGGCGGCGTGAGGTTCCTCCTTACCCTGGTACGGCTGCACTACGTGTCACAGATGTGACAACATGAGTGTGAGTGTAGAGACTGCATGTGATAGGATTGCATTGTCGGCTTTTACTTTCATATCGCATTACTTACTGAGCGTTAGGCTTATGTCGTGTGTTCTGTGGTGTAGGTGCTGACAATATTGTTGGTGAGCCTCGAGAGCCTAGTTTAGAGACGTAGGATGGTTGGGGCGTGTGACCGCGGCACTAGATGGCGGATTTTTGTTAGGGCAACCTGACCCGTAGAGATGGTAGGTTGTGGCCTGGTTGGTTTGGAGGTTTTTCTTTCTTTTATGGTGATTATGTACAGTTGACGAGATGAGTTGTATATGCGTCAGTGCATAGGAGTATATGGAGTGCGTGTGATTTTGGCGACGTACGCATATATTTTACATGTTAGAGTATAGTATTGCTCTATATTGTGAACTTCTTTTTCAGTTGTATTTGATGGATTTTCGTTGTCTTCATATTCTGATTTGGTTATGGTGTTTTCTCTGGATGATGGATAGATAGATACTGTTAGTTTTGGTGAACTGTGTGCAGAGTTTTTAATTTTTGAGATAGCCAGTTTTTAGGCGTTACTGTGCCGAAATTTCGGGAGAGGGGTTGGGAGTCGAGAGGATATGAAATATGTTGAGGTGTGTACAGTGAATGCTACAGAAGTGTAGATGAGCGTGGAAGTGCGGCGTGATCGCAGGTGCACGGGGCACGCGGCCCTGCGGGTACTCACGGGTCGTGCGACCCCGGGTGAGGGCGTGCGCGCGGACGTGCTGTACAGCGACAGGGTGCATGGGGCACGCGGCGCTGTGAGCGTGTGCGAGACACAGTGACGTTGAGTTGGCACGTGCGACACCGCGAGGGTGCACGCGGGGTGTCGAAATGGGGACGTGAGTGCGCGGTACCGGAATGTGTAGTTCGAGGAGTGCGTTGGATTCTTCTCTAGGATTTCAAGTCTTACCGTTTTATCTTGAATTGTTTTAAATGGTTTTCTTTTCCTGCTGCGTAGTTTTTATGTTGAGGACTTCGTATACCCTCTTCGGGACGCGAGTTGTTTTCGAATCGAGTCGAAAATTTTTCCTACTCTCAAATGTTCTTTTGAAAATAATTTGAAAACGAAAGAGGTATTAAATTGAGTGAGTTATGTCAAGTGTTAGTGTGTGTAGTGTGTAGATGTACTGTAGCGCACTGGGAACGCGGGGTTTCGCAGGGTGTTACACTAACTCTTTGTGGTGTAAGCCAAATGGCCAAAACGGATGCAAACATCACCTACCTCGCGTCCTGAGCTCAAAATTAGGCAATTGATCAATTTTCTTTTTTATTTGCAAACCTAAAACATAGGAATCAAACAACGTACATCAAAACGTATCCAATAACCTAAATCTTGGAATTTCCTTGAAATTGGCTGCGAATTTCAAAATCGCATAACTTTATCTATATATATACAAATTCAAAATTTCCAAAGGCATGGACTTCTTAAATGGTCTACTTCAACATGTTTAACTCAATTTATTAAATAAACCAATTCAATGGATCAAAATTACAAAATGCCGAACTGCCTTGTAATTCACCATTTTTTATCTAAATTGTACAATTCCATGATTTCCTTCATTTAAATCTACTAACAAGTATTCAAATCCAATTAAACACCAAAACAACTCAGGAATAGAGAAACTCCAACAATTTCCATGGATTACATGTTAGGGTTCATCAAACGCAATAAAACTCAATTATTTCATCTAATATCATGCACTTATCGAACAAATTTGCATCAATATAACCTAAATAAATTGTTTTTCCTTGAAAAATCTAGAAAATTTTGAGAGGAAGAGAAAGGTTTCGGGAAAAGATTTTCAGTGGAGAAAGAAGACAGTTGCGTGCTGGAGGATAAATTTCAGATGATAATGTTTTAAAGATAAGTATGATCAACCTAACCTAAAAGTGTTGTCTTCTTCCTAAATTACCCTTCACAACACATTCCATGTTACGTTTTCTCCTTTCTCATTTCTCTCTTCCATTTGACTTTTCAAACTTTTTTTTTTTTCTTCTTCTTCTTCCTTTCACTTCTTCTTTCTTTCCAACTTCTTCTTTCTTTCCAACGCTAACACCCACTTGCATTTAATTCTTCTTCCTTAATATTTCTCACGATATTTAATAATAATCTAACTAAACAGTATGCGTATATATAAATTAAATCGATAAGATTTTTGGGTGTTATACTAATAGATGAGTTCTGTGATATAAGTGACGACGTTATAGTTGGTGAGTACTCAGAGCGTGCCCAGGACTAGAAGGCAGTTGGAGAAGTGCGCTCGTGGACGGTCTGGCTAGTTGTTGGAGCATTTTGACTAGGGTGGGGGTATGTGTGGGAGTTTAGTTGATTTGAGTTTAGTCGAATTTGTTTTTGATTGGTTTTGAGTCGATTGGAGTCTTATGGATGTACAGACAGGTTTTAAACGTTAGTAGTCGTTTGTCTATGTAAATATGATTTTGAGTTGATGGAATAGTGTACTTTTCGTTGTTTTATCGTTGAGTCGAATGTCGGTGTTTTCTTTGAAGGATTAAATCTATGTCTGCTAGTCACCTAGCAACTCACCCGAGAGCTCGTCGTCACCTACACCAAGGAACACAAAATGTAAGCCTAATGCTTAGTAAGTATGGAATATGAACTCAAAAACCAATGCATAACTCAAACCCCCTACACATGCAGTTTCTAACTCAATTTTGTTTTCTCTTCATTTCATTGTTTTCATCTTCCACTTTCCGGTGTGAGTCAGGCCGGCAACTATCCCTTCCACACTCAGGACGGCCAATCCATAACTCGCGGAGCGAGGTTAGAGGCACACATCATGCTCGCAAATGGAACGGCCCTACGTAACCTCCTCCTAACATCAATCGTTGAACCCTCTAGTGCTCTCAATAGCAGGTTAACGACGAGGCGTTCGCAAATCGTGTCACATTACGTACTTTCATCCATGGGAACCCCCTAGTGCTCTCTCAGTAGCACGTTAACGACGAGGTGTTCACCCATGCATGGCAAGTCTTTTCTTATCTGGTTACATTTCATATATACATTTTCAAAACATGCTCAAAACTCGTATTTTGTAATTCAAAACCATGATGCATGACAATCACAAAAGCACGACTCAACTACAACACAAACAAGCAAGCAAACAAGCAACCCTACCATTCCAAGGTGTAGGCCCGAAGGCAAATCACATACGTTCCACCACTTACATAGCGTTCTCGAAACCCTTTCGCGTTTCATGACTTGGTGCTCTAATTGGAATACCTATAAAATTGCACATCGTCAATTCTAATTCATAAAATTCATAACTCCCTAACTTAAAAGTCCTAACTCACATCAAACCGAAACTCATCAATAAACCTAAAACTCCACACAATTTCCGTTCGAATTCGGAACTTCACAACTTCTTCAATACTCGTCCGAATTGGACGATACAAAATACTACGGGTTCCTAAGGACGTCTAGCTTCCTATGGTGCCATCCATTTTCCACTCGGATGCTCACAACTTAATCGAACGTGACCGAACGGACACCGTTCCAAACTTCCACGTACTCGACCAATAAATCACCCAACCTTTCTCACCAATCCCCATAATCTGTTCCTATTTCTATCCTAAGCACCATCACACGGACAAAAATCAGCTCTACACCCAACTTCTCACATTACCCTCCTAGGTATTTTTTTTCCATCAAATCGCCCTAACTCTTGCCAAAGCCGGTTTTCGCCACTAATAACGCTAACACATCAACTAACTACGTAAAGCTAACGAGAACCTATCGTAGATTAGAAGACTCGCAGACGAACGAAAGAAACCGCAGCGCAGAGGAAAGGGGAATGCCGACTTGCTCGCGGAAGAAGAGAGGTGAGGGAGAGGGCTACTGGGAGAAGAACACCGGTGTTCTTCTCGGTTGTTGTTTTTTGCAGGTCGACCCTCACAGTCGACACTTTGCAATGTCTTGTCGACTACTAAGCCTATTGGTCGACACTTCCTCCCAAGAACTCTATTTAAAAACCTTAAAATAAATACATCATCAACTATTAGACTAATGCTAAGTAAGTAATGCATAAAACTTAAATACTGAAAACAAATACATCATAACATATGCAGTTTCTACATTTTTGTCTCTACCTTTGTTTTTGTCTCTTTCTTACATCTTATTTATCTTCTTACTACTGGGTTCTTTTTTACGTGCTAGATCAAGGTGACACACCTCGCAGTCCACCTCTAGGGACAAGGCCATCACGTAAAGCGGAGGAAGAGTGATACATCTCGTGACCCACCTCTAGGGACAAGACCACTCAACCCCACCTTCTTATCTTCTTACGTATCTTCTCACTTCGTTCGTCTCATCACATCCTACTGTTTTATTTCGTAAAAACATGAAAATTCATTTTCGTCTCGTTCTCCTAATTTAAAACAATGATGCACAACCATACATAAAGTAAATGTGCAACACATCCTACTGAACTGTGATGTATGCCCGAAGGCAAAACTCCTACTACATTACTGTAACACCCGAAAATTTTTTCCACTAAAACTAATTTTTGGATTTACGTAATTGTAATTGCAGAGTTTTAGTCAGAATTATGAGCGGAGAAATTGTACCTTTAAGTAAAGGATTGTTTTGAAGCTAATGGAGAAAAAAAAATTTTAAAAATCCAACCGGAGGCGGACTGGATAGCAGTTTGACTAAACGGATTATAGTTAAGGGCGAAATATTAATTAGGGTTATTATTATTATTATTATAAAAAAAAAAAGAGAAACCAAAACACCTTACGGTGTATTCTCTAGCGTAACCCTCCCCTTTCAATTTCTCCCCTTCCCCCGCGAGAAGCCCTCAACGATTCTCCTCCGTTCCTCTGTGAATCTTCGAGTTTAAGGTATGATTTAGCTAGTTTGAGTAGATAGTTGGTGTGTTAGTTGTTTTTAGCGACAAAAATGAAGTTAGTGAGGGTATTAAGAGTTGATTTTTATCCGTATGTTGGAGCTTAAATTAGAAGTAGGAGTAGATTATGGGATTTGATGGGAAAGATTGAGTGGTTGATTAGCCGAATATATGAATTTTGGAACGGTGTCCGTTCGGCCACATCCGGCCAAGTTGTGGATGTCCAATTAGGAAATGGATGAGACTATTAAAGACTAGACATTTTGTGGAGTCTGTAGCACTTTGAATCGTCAAATTTGGACGAGGATTGAAGAAGTTATGAATTTCTGAAGTTGGTCAAAAATTGAGTCGGATTTCGGGTTTAGTAGAGAGTTTTGGTTTTGTACGAGTTATGACTTTTAAGCTAGGAATTTATGAATTGAAGGAGGTAAAACTGATGAATGTGTGATTTTATAGGTATTTCCAGTTAGCGTACAAAATTACAAAGTGCGAAGAATTTCAAGGACGCCATGTAAGTAATGGATTGTTTGTGTTTTGCCTTCAAGCCTACACTATGGAACGGTAGGATTGCTTGTTTGTTTTGATTGTTTGTTTTGTTTTTTGGTCAGTTGGTTGTGCATATGTGTTGACATGCATCATCGTTTTGAATTACGAAATAACGAGTTTTGAGCATGTTTTGAATTGTGCATATGAAATGTAATTAGATAAAAAAAGATGTCACGTATGGGAACGCCTTGTCATTAACGTGCTAGTGAGAAAGGACTAGTGGGTTACCATTGATGAAAGTATGTAAGATGACACGGTTTGTGAACGTCTCGTCATTAACGTGCTAGTGAGAAAGCACTACAGGGTTCTATGATCAATGTTGGGAGGAGATTTTGTATGGCCATCCCGTGTGTGAACATGATGTGTGCCTCTAATTTCACTCTATGGGTCATGGTTTGGCCATCCTGAGTGTGATAGGATGAGTGCCTACATGACTCACACGTGAAAGTGGAAGATGATAACAATGAAAACGAAACCGAAACCGAGCGTAGTAAGTACATGTGTTAGTGGTTGAGTTATGCATTGATTTTCAGTTCATATTCCATACTTGCTAAGCATTAGACTTATGTTTGGTGTTCCGTGGTGTAGGTGACGACGAGCTCCTCGGTGAGTTGTTAGGTGACGAGCATGACTAGGATGGTGGTTGGTGACGCATGTTGTACGCTAGTGCAGGCAGTTTGTTGCGGCGACACGACCATGGTGGGATAGGTTGTGGACATTTGTAAGCATTTTGTGTTAAACACCATTGTATAGATTTTTGACGATATAGGTTGGGTGGCATGATTATAGTCGGGATAGGTGTAAGTTTGTATTTTTTTTATTACTTGAGGAGATTATGTCTTAAAAATACAGGTCTTTACTTCATGGTTTTAATCGTGGAAGTTTTTGTTGTCCGTTTTCTTTCGATCTCGTGTTATTTTATGTTACTAATGCAAAGTGTCGACCGAAGTCCATAGGTGTCGACCGATCAGTGTAAAATGGAAGGTCAGTATCGACCGCGGGGTTCGACCTGCGTAGGCAGAGCCGAAGTAAGTGTCGACCCATGGTTGTAGATGTCAACCGGTAGCGTAAAAATGGCAGCGGTGTCGACGGCGAGGGTCGACCTGCGTGGGCAGAGAGGATTAAGGTGTTGACCTGTGAATGCACGGGTCGACTGCTCTCTGAAATGAGCATAGAAGTGTCGATCGGTGTTCTCAGTGTCGACTGGAGTAAAGACCTGAGAGAAACGTTGTGTCGTCCGACATTTGCCAATGTCGACCAATGAAAAACCCAAGACAACCCAAGTGTCGACCGATACTTACAGGTGTCGACCGGGTGTCTCTGTTTTACGTTTCATAAAATGAAGTTTTATCCAAACTGATTTTAATTGAGTTTTCCGCTGCAATGCTGTTTAAAATATTTTCAAAAATGTCGTTTTAAGTCGCGGAATAAAAATTTTAAATTTTATACGAATTCTTACGATACGAGTGAAATAATGAGTAAAGAAGCAAGCCGGGTCCAAGGTGGACTGGGGCGTCACAGAGTTGATATCAGAGCAGTGAACGAACCGGAAATGGGTAGTTTTTCGGAGCGTCACAAAGTTGGTATCAGAGCCATATGGTCAAGTCGTTCAAAGAATCTCTCAACATTTCCGGCCGCCATGCAACGTACTCCACCAACTGTAAATATTTGTTTATTTTTAGTTAGATTGTGATTGAGATTAGATTACCCCAACCTTGTACAGAAATTTGCCAAGATGAATAGACGACCAAGATGACCTAGAGTTGTAAAAGAGGCACCAGAGTCAGAGAATGATGACAACTTGGCTATGATCAGACGACTGACTGAGTTGGTCGACACGCAGTCCCAACAATTGGGAATGCTACTGAATCAAGGACAAGGGAGCCATAGAACAGGTTCTAGTGGAGAAAGGTATAGGAGATTGAAGCCTCTTACATTTGAGGCTGACGATTAAGAACAAATACCCTCTACTAAAGATAGACGATCTATTTGATCAACTACAAGGTGCACGAGTGTTTTCAAAGATTGACCTGAGATCGGGTTATTACCAGTTGAAGGTCAGACCAGAAGATATTCCAAACAGGGCTTTTCGGACGCGATATGGGCATTATGAATTCTTGGTAATGTCTTTCAGACTGACGAATGCCCCAGCCGCCTTTATGGACCTGATGAACAGAGTATTCCATGGCTATCTCGATAAATTCGTTATAGTGTTTATTGATGATATATTGGTGTACTCTCGTAGTGAGGAGGATCATAGAGAACACTTGAGGTTGATGTTAGAGACTTTGAAGCGGCACCAGCTTTATGCGAAATTTTCTTAGTGCGTGTTTTGGCTTGATAGGATTCAGTTTCTGGGACATGTCATCTCGAGCGATGACATATCGGTTGATCCAGCAAAAATCCAGTCAGTTAAGGAGTGGCCACAGTCGAAGAATATCAAGGAGATACGAAGTTTCCTTAGGTTAGCAGGTTATTATAGGTGGTTCATTGAAGGGTTTTCGAAGATTGCAACACCTCTGGCCCATCTGACGAGAAAAAATGTGAAGTATCTATGGTCCGAAGATTGCGAGCGCAGTTTCCAGACATTGAAGCAGAAGTTAACTATTGCTCCAATTTTGACGCTTCCTGTTGAGAACGAAAGATTTAGAATTTATTTCGATGCTTCCAAGGTAGGTCTTGAATGTATGCTAATGCAAGAAGGGAAGGTAGTAGCATATACCTCTAGACAGTTGAAAACTTACGAGCAGAACTACCCAACGCATGATCTGAAGTTAGCTGCAGTACTTTTCGCGCTTAAAATTAGGAGGCATTATCTGTATGGACAGCCGTGCGAGGTATATTCAGACCGCAAAAGTCTGAAGTATATTTTCACTCAGAAGGAATTGAATATGAGGCAGTGGCGGTGGTTAGAGTTTGTGAAGGACTATAACTTCGAGATTAAATACCACCACGGCAAGGCGAACATAGTGGCTAATGCTTTGAGCAGAGTGACGGCATCCACTTCCGCTATGACTTCAGGCATGCCATTAGCTTTAGACGTGGAGTTTTAGAAATTCAACTTAGAGGTGGTGTCAAACATATCGGCCATGTTGTGAGCTATGTCTTGCAGCCTACTATTTTGGGTAAGATTAAGCAGGCCTAGAAAAACGACGCTGAGTGCAAAGAAATTAAATCCAGCATGGCTTCCAATGACAGGTCGGAGTTAAGTTATTCGAACGATGAGATTCTTAAGTTTCAAAATAGGTGATTTGTTCCGAGTAATGAAAAACTACAAAGAGAAATACTGGCTGAAGCCCAAGGTTTTCTGTGCATCCAGGGAGTACCAAGATGTACAGGACCTTAAACAATATTACTGGTAGCCTAATATGAAGAGGATTGTAGCAAAGTACGTTAAGACATGCTCGATTTGCTAGCATATTAGGGCTGAACATCAAAGGCCAGCAGGGAAATTACAACCATTACCTGTTCCTGAGTAGAAATGTGAGCAAATATCGATGGACTTTGTTGTCAGATTGCCTCGGACGACAAATGGCTATGATGGTATATGGGTGATTGTAGATCGGTTAACCAAATCAGCCCATTTTCTGCCAGTGAAGATGACATATTCTATGGACTAATTCGCTGAACTATATGTACAAGAGATCATACGGTTGCATGGAGTTCAACTTCGATTGTATCAGACAGAGACCACCTAGATTTACATCGAAGTTTTTGAAGAGTCTGCACAGAGCCTTGTATACGCAGCTCAATTTTAGCACGACATTTCATCCTCAGACGGACGGCCAATCTGATAGAACCATTCTGACGCTGGAGGATATGCTTCGAGCTTGTGTACTGGAGTTCCAGTGGAGCAGATACCTACCATTGGTGGAGTTTTCTTATAATAACAGTTTTCAGGTTACGATAGGTATGGCTCCATACGAGGCTCTATATGGGAGAAAGTGCAGGTCTTCGTTATATTGGGACGAAGCCGACAAAGCACGATTAATTGGTCCAGACATTCTGTAACAAACTATAGAAAAGATTGCATTTATTAGACAACGAATTTTAACAGCTCAAAGCCGACAGAAGAGTTATGCAGATCGTCCGAGGAGAGAGATAAAATTTGAAGTGAACGACGAAGTCTTCCTGAGGATCTCTCTATTCAAAGGAGTTATAAGATTCAGAAAGAGGGGCAAGTTAAACCCTAGGTACATTGGGTCATTTCTTATTACGAATAGAATGGGGAAGACAGCTTACCATCTACAACTACCAGCCTCAGTGGATGAGATTCACAATGTATTCTACGACTCCATGTTGAGAAAGTGTATACGAGATCCCTCTCATGTCATGGAGCAGCAAAATATAGAGGTTCAACCCACTTTGATGTATGAGGAAAAGCCAGTGGAGATTCTGGACTATGCAGTGAAGATTTTACGCAACAAGGAGACTCCACTGGTGAAAGTATTATAGCGCAACCATGACGTGGAAAAAGAAACCTGGGAGCGACAACAATACATGATGAGTCGATATCCAGAGTTGTTTTGGTAACAAATTTTGAGGACAAAATTTTTGTAATGAAGGTGGAATGTAACACCGAGAATTTTTCGTTAAAACTAATTTTGGATTTACGTAATTGTAATCGGCAGAGTTTTGGTCGGAATTGAGTGCGGAGAATTTCTACCATTAAGTAAAAGATTATTTTGAGGCTAATGGAGTAGAAAATTTTTTAAGAATCCAACCGGAGACGGACTGAATAATAATTTGATTAAACAGTTAGGGGTTGAGGGTGATTTAGTAATTAAGTTATTATTATTATGTAAAAAAAAAAAACAAACAACAAAACACCTTACGGTGTTTCTTCTCCCGCACCAAAACCCCCTCCCCTGTCTTTTACCTTCCCCAGCGCGAGAAGCCCTCCCTCCCCTCGAAGTTCTTCCTTCCAGTGACGACGATAAGCCGTTTCCTTCTTCAATCTTTAATCTACGGTAAGTTTTAGTTAGTTTTGGATAGATAATTAATCCTTTAGTCGTTTAGAGCGGTAAAACTAAGGTTAGATAGAGTATTTGTTAGTTATAGTAAAATTCTAGGTGGGAGGTATGAAATTTCAGGATTTAGTCGAGTGTTAGTCGTGTATTGGTGTTTAAGTTGGAAGAAATAGTACATTATAGGTTTTATGGAAAGTATTGAACGTTCGATAATCGAATAACTCTGGTTAAGGAAGGGTTTCTGTTCGGCCACATTCGACTAAGTTGTAGGTGTTGGATTAGGAATTGGAATAGAGCGGTCTGGAACTAGATGTTCTAAGGTATCCGTAGCACTTTGAATCGTCCAAATTGGACGAGTATTGGATAAGTTATGGGTTTCCCAATTTGGTCGAAAATTGTGTGGAATTTTGACTTAGATAGATTAGGTGTTAAATCTTTGATTTTCTTTTAGGGTTTTATGAATTGGAAGGAAAGTAGAATTGATGAATGTGTGGTTTCATAGGTTTTCTAGTTTAGCGAGCAGTCTGCGAAATAGGAGTTGCTAAGGACGGCAGATAAGTAATGTAATAAAGCAGTAGGAGTTTTACCTTCGAGTCTACGTCACAGTTCGTTAGGATGCATGCACGTTTACTTTATGTTATGTTTAGTTGATTATGCATCATGGTTTTGAAAAACGAGAAAGAAACGAAAATTAATTTTCATATTTTTATGAAATGAAACAGTAGGATGAAATAAGACGATGAAATGAGAAGATACGTAAAATGATAATAAAGGGGGGGTTGAGTGTTCTTGTCCCCAAAGGTGGACCGCGAGGTGTATCACTCTTCCCCCACTTTACGGGTTGGCCTTGTCCCGAGAGGTGGACCGCGAGATGTATCACTTTACTATATTGGAGTTGGCCTTGTCCCGAGAGGTGAACCGCGGGTTGTGTCACCTTGATATAGTACGTAAAAAAGAATCAAGTAGTAAAAAGATAAAGAAGATGTAAGAAAGAGATGAAAACGAAAGTAGAGATGAAACTGTAGAAACTGCATATGTTAAGATACGTTTGTTTACAGTGTTACGTTTTATGCATTATTTACTTAGCATTAGGCTAATAGATGAATTCTGTGATGTAGGTGATGACGCGATAGCTGGTGAGTATTCAAAGCAAGTCCAGAACTAGAAGGCGGTTGGAGGAGTGCGCTCGTGGACGACTCAGCCTGCTATTAGGGCGTTTTGACCATGGTGGACGTAGGTACAGGTTTTGGAGTGTAATCGAAATGGTTTTAAGTCGTTTTAAATTATTTTGAGTCATTTGGATGTATAGATAGATTTCAAACTTTAGTAGTCGTCCTTTTCATGTAAATAATGATTTTGACTTGATGGAAAAGTTGACGTTGTGTTATTTTTAGCATTGAGTCGTAAATCCTATTGTTTTTGGGAAAGTTTAAGGTTTATACTCGAATTTCTGGGAGGGAAGTGTCGACTGATAGATTTAGTGGTCGACCAAATTTGGCAAGTGTCGACTGCGAGAGGCGACCTACAGAGACCGAGCCATATCAGGTGTCGACTTGTGTATGGATTGATCGACCGGTTAGTGCAAAGATGGTAGAAGTGTCAGCCGCAAGGTTCGACCGATGAAACCAGAGAGGATGAAGGTGTCGACCAGTGAAGACAGATGTCGACCGCTCTCTGCAATGAGCGTAGAAGTGTCGACCACGGGGTTCGACTGGGGCGGGCAGAGAAGATGTAACACCCCGAGAAACCCCACGTTCCCGGTGCGCCACAGTACATCTACACACTACACACACTAACACTTGACATAGCTCACTCAATTTAATACCCCTTTCGTTTTCAAATCATTTTCAAAAGAACATTTGTGAGTATGAAAAATTTTCGACTCGATTGGAAAACAACCCGCGTCCTGAAGAGGGAACACGAAGTCCTCAATATAAAAACTACGCAGCGGAAAGGAAAATCATTTAAAACAATTTAATATAACGGTAAGACTTGAAATCCTAGGAAAGAATCCAACACACCCCTCGAACTACACAATCCGGTACCGCACACTCACGTCTCCACTTTGACACCCCGCGCGCACTCTCGCAGTGCCGCACATGCCAACTCTACGTCACTGTGTCATGCGCACGCTCACAGCGCCGCGTGCCCCACGCACCCTGCCACTGTACAGCACGTCCTCGCGCACGCCCTCACCCGGCGCCGCACGACCCGTGAGCACCCACAGGGCCGCGTGCACCGCGCACCTGCGATCACGCCACACTCCCACGCTCATCTACCCTTCTCTAGCATTCACTGTTTACATCTCAACCCATTCCATATCCCCTCGACTCCCAACCTCTCTCCCGAAATTTCGGCAGAGTAACAGTTAAAAACTGACTATCCCAAAATTTAAACCCCGCACACAATTCACCATAATCCAACAATATTTAATTATCAACCATCCAGAGAAAATCACCATAACAAAATCAGAGTTTAAGGACAACGAAAACCCATCAAATACAAATGAAGAAAGTCCCCAGTATAGAGTAATATCATACTCTAACATGTAACAATACGTACGCGTCCCCAAAACACTACAACCCCTCTATAAAATCTAAAAAAAAATCAACGTCTATACAACTCCGCTATCTACACAAATACCCGACATAAAATAATAAATCCACTATCACCTACCACCACCACGGGTCGGGTCGCCCTAACAAAATCTGCCATCCGGTGCCTCGGGCGCACGCCGCCAACCATCCTATGCCTCAGGACTAGGCTCTCGAGGCTCACTAGCAGTATCGTTAGCACCTACACCACAGAACACACAACATAAGCCTAACGCTCAGTAAGAAATGCGATATGAAAGTAAAAGCCGTCAATGCAATCCTATCACATGCAGTCTCTACACTCACACTCATGTTGTCACATCTGTGACGTGTAGTGCAGCCGTACTAGGGTAAGGTGGAACCTCACACCACCTTACACCCTGACACGTCACCACCATCTCAGACTCCCCAGCAACGAGGCCCACAAGCTACACACACGCATCACCACATGGCAACCACATCAGGGTAAGGGTGTACCTCGCGCCACTCTACACCCTGACACGTCGCCCCCGTCCCAGCCTCCCCAGCACGGGGCCACAGTTGCCACACACACACGTTTCGCGACAGCCCAGCCGGCCCACCCCTCCAGTAGGATCCGCGACTGGTGTTGCACAGGCCCACACACTAGTAGGATCCGCGATACCACTGCCCATATTCTCACCGTCAACACATTCACGCCGGATGTCAGCCCAGCCGGCCCACCCCTCGAGTGGAATCCGCGACTGGTGCAGCACCTTCCCGCACACTAGCGGAATCCATGGTACCACCGCCACACGTCTCACCACACACTCAAAACATGATCAAAATCATTTTCGTTCACATTTTTAAAATATGATGCATGACAAACAATACGCACGCACACCACAATCAATCACATAACCCTAAAGTTCTACGGTGTAGGCCCACTTGGGCAAAACGCATGCATGCACTACTTACCTGGCGTCCTAAGCTCGCTCGATGCACAGCTTCGCCAAAAGGTGTCTCAACCTAAAATACAATTAACCACTCATCAGTATTTACCTCAAAATCCACCAAATAGCTAAAAATAACCTTCCTTAACTACACTCATGAAATTCCAACATAAACTTCTGACGCGCATAACTTTTGCGTCGGATATCAGAATCGAACGATTCCAGCGGCCATAGGTCCCTTTAACCACCTAATTTATCCCACAAAAACAAAATTTAAAACGCTCAACAAAACGTTGGCCGAAACGGCCAAAAACAGAAGCTGCCCCAAAACAAAAACGTATGATTCTTGATTTAAATTCGAATTTCACAACTCCTATACACAACTAGTCGCATACCACTTATACATTCCGGCCAAGCTTGCCAGAATTGAAAGGAGGCCGAGCACCAAGCTCGGCCAACAACAGGGAAACTGACAGGGCTCGCCTTCGGTTTCCCCCTTCAAATTTCCGGCACTCCTTCCTCAACACTTCGGCCAAAATCACCGAAATTGGAGGGAGGCCGAACCTTACTCTCGGCCAAACCAGACAGGATAGCAAAGGGAAGGGGAGGGAGACTTACAGAGCAAATGTTCGTTCTGCACCCAACGGAAAAAGAGGGACTCCAGTAAGGCACCCAAATCGCGGTCGTCGGCCGAAACACTCAGCTCTCACTTTGAGAACTCGAGCTGCTGAAATCGAATGGCTTCGGTTCGTTGGAATAGCAGCACCTGCTAGCAACTCGCACCTCACACTCACGCTCGCCGGCCGTCGATCGCAGCTCCGACTTCGACACACGATTCGGTCGCCTTCTCTCGGCACTCGGGTGCTCTGCAGAAATCAGCCGAATGGCTTCTTCCCGAAGCCATTCGGGTGTTTTCATTTTTTATTTTATAAATAAATAAAGATTACCAAATTGCTCTCACCTGTTTTTAATCGTCCGTAATTTCGTTAATTTCTCGACCTCCAGACTTTAAATTCCGAAAACCATCGCAAAAGTAGGTTTCGAGTCTTAAAATTTAAATTTTCTCGTTGCAATATTTCTCAAAACACCGACCGAGATTAAATTAAAAATTTCAGAAGTTAAAATTAAAATTTGAAATTTCCGGGTTATTACAGAAGATTTGAATGTTGACCTATGTTGACAAGTGTCGACCGATTAGCGTGATGAGTAGAGAGGTGTTGACTGCTAGGGTCGACTGATGAAAACAGAGGCAAATAAAGTATCGATGGGTGCGTACAGGGGTCGACCAAAAATGTCTTTTAATGTTTTAAAAACTTGAAATTTTATTTAAACTAAATTTAATCAAAGACTTCCACCGAGACGATTTTAAAACGTCTTTAAATGGTGGTTTTAAGTTGTCGAACGAAAGTTTTAAATATTTACACAAATTTTACCCGAGTGTATACGTTAGAGCAGTAGTTAGCGGACCGGTAACCGTGAGGGTTTGCGGGTCGCTATATAGCTATTCTATCTCTTAGACTTACGTACAAGGCCAATAACACATTTTGCGGATATTTATTTATTTTTTTTCAGATAACGAAATCGTTCACCGCCAAGAAAAAGAAAGGCAACTTGAAAGATAAAGAAGCATAGGTAGAAAATCATTGAGATAGATGGTTTTTATTTTATTTGGGACTGGGATAGACAGTTTTAAGTTGTATAGAACATTTTATACGAGTCACTTATAGTGACCTATGTTTAATTACTTAGTTTCCGATAAAAACCTCTGATAGAATGATGTAAATAATAGAAATCGATAAATATATTTTGTATAAAAATCTTGGATATTGGATATGTTTAATGATAAATGTTTGATTGATATTGTATAATGAACTGTTTGAGAGATATCTTATTTTAAGATGTCATGTACAATCTAGATGGATTTAGTTAGAAATAAAAACGTATTCATGCAGTTTGTAAACTCAAAAATTATTTAAGTTATTTCTCACATTGGAAATTCAAATCGTTGGGTCAGATCTTGAGAAGAGGTTTAGCTTTTCAAAACCTCTCCAACAATTTCATTTCCATTGAATCTGGACTTTAAACTCTCTCATTGGTCTGTTAAGCAACATTTCTATTCACAATATCCATTTGGTTATCATCTCTACAAGTAGATTCTCCTTTTACCATTTATAACAAATCACATACTAATAAGAAAAACATCTACAATCAAGGCAATATAAGAGACATTCTAAACATAATATTTAACTTCCATAACAAGTTAGAACTATTATGTATAGCTCGAATACCAAATCTGTGATGACTCGGATTCCACCAACCAGCCCCGACGGGCTATAGGATTCCCAATGTGGGTAGGAGTCGAACATTGAAGGGATACTCTTATTAACACTCACCTCGCACATTCATAAATCGTTATTAGTTAATGAAACTTAAATCTTCAACTTGATATCCTAAATTGGTATGCTCCGTTTAAAATCATTATTATTATATATATATTTTTTATAAAAGCATTTAAAACATAAAACATTCATTACATGAAGAAAACAACATATATTTTATACATTGAAAATTTACATAAAAATCAGAGTTCTAACACGAAAGCTACTACAAAAGTAGGTCACTACATGTGATTTTTCAAAAATATTTATACAAAGGAAATCCAAATATCCCACCCAAACAAAAAAACCATCTACCTTGATGATTCACCTATACCTCTTTGCAAACTTTATATTGTCTTATGTTTTCCTTCTCAGTGAAAGTTCTCGATATCTGAAAAATATGAATTATCAACATAACAAATTTTATCCCAGTAAATAAATCTAACAAATAAAATAATTAATTCAAAATCTATTAACACCATATATGATCAATCATCATTTTCCAATATAATGACTATTTGAAAATCATATAAATCATGTTATTTTGAAAGTCATGCAGATGCTATAAAATTATGCTTGCTCGAAATCAATCATTTAAAATCACTCAATCATTGTTTAAAATCATTTTTATCAAATAAATCTGATGCAAATAAAATGAACTTTGCATGATTGAAACCATTTTTTCAAAAATACTCCAATGCATCTTTTAACAACCAAATGTTTATGTTAAAAATGCAGAACACTCTAATCTCAACATATATAACCATCACACAACCTTACATGTTCCTGAACTTTCTCTAGCAGAGCTGTAGGACCCTATGCATTGCTTCATCTTGAGGTTTAGAGATTTTTAACCCAAAGAGTACATTAAGTTGATTTTCTTCTAATTTTCATAGTCATACACATCACACACGAAGAGACAAGTCTAACCATTGGGTTCATGAGTTACCAAGATTGCCAACTTACTATTTTCCCAAAATACATTCTTTAACATATTTTATAAAGTCAATGTCATACACATTTAAAACCATGCAACTCATCCATGCAAATATGTAACACTCCGAGAAACCCTGTGTTCTCGGTGCGCTACAGTGCATCTACACACTACACACACACACTAACACTTGACATAACTAACTCAATTCAATATCCCTTTCGTTTTCAAATCATTTTCAAAAGAACATTTGTGAGTATGAAAATTTTTCGACTCGATTTGAAAAACAACTCGCGTCCCGAAGAGGAAACACGAAGTCCTCAACATAAAACTACGCAGTGGAAAAGAAAACCATTTAAAACAATTTGAGATAAAATGGTAAGACTTGAAATCCTAGGAAAGAATCCCCACGCACCCCACGAACTACCCAATCCGGTCCCAAGCACTCACGTCCCCACTCCGACACCCCGCGTACACCCTCGCGGTGCCGCACGTGCCAACCCAACGTCACTGTATCTCGCGCACGCTCACAGCGCCGCGTGCCCCACGCACCCTGCCTCTGTACAGCACGTCCGTGCGCACGTCCTCACCCGGCGCCGCATGACCCATGTGCACCCGCAGGGCCGCGTGCCCGCGCACCTGCGATCACGCCGCACTTCCACGCTTATCTACCTTTTTCTAGCATTTACTGTTCACACCTCAACCTATTTCGTATCTCCTCGACTCCCAACCTCTCTCCCGAAATTTCGGCAGAGTAACGGCAAAAAACTGACTATCCCAAAAATTTAAACTGCACACAATTCACCATAACCCAACAATATTTATCTATCCATCATCTAGAGAAATCACCATAGCCAAATCAGAGTAAGAAGACAACAAGAACTCATCAAAGACAAATGAAGAAAGTCTCCCAAAACACTACAACCCCTCTATACAATCTCAAAAGATCAATGTCCATACAACCCCGCTATCTACATAAATATCCAACATGAAATGATAAATCCACTATCACCTACCACCACCACGGGTCGGGTCGCCCTAACAAAAATCCGCCATCTGGTGCCTCGGGTGCACGCCGCCAACCATCCTACGCCTCTGGACTAGGCTCTCGAGGCTCTACAGCAGTATCGTCAGCACCTACACCATAGAACACACAACATAAGCCTAACGCTCAGTAAGTAATGCGATATGAAAGTAAAAGTTGACAATGCAATCCTATCACATGCAGTCTCTACACTCACACTCATGTTGTCACATCTGTGACGCGTAGTGCAGCCGCACCAGGGTAAGGAGGAACCTCACGCCACCCTACACCCTGACACGTCGCCACCGTCCCGGACTCCCCAGCAACGAGGCCCACAAGCTACACATACGCATCACCACACGGCAACCACATCAGGGTAAGGGTGTACCTCCCGCCACTCTACACCCTGACACGTCGCCCCCGTCCCAGCCTCCCCAGCACGGGGCCACAATTGCCACACACACACGTTTCGCGACAGCCCAGCCGGCCCACCCCTCCAGTAGGATCCGCGACTGGTGTTGCACCGGCCCACACACTAGTAGGATCCGCGATACCACTGCCCATATTCTCACCGTCAACACATTCACGCCGGATGTCAGCCCAGCCGGCCCACCCCTCGAGTGGAATCTGCGACTGGTGCAGCACCTTCCCGCACACTAGCGGAATCCATGGTACC
>CM039517.1:18592250-18607101 GCA_022433055.1 Begonia peltatifolia | reverse complement strand
CAAGGAGTAACAGCCGAATGGCTTCCTCCTGAAGCCATTCGGTTGTTATATTAGATTTTTTTTTTTTTTTACAAATTACAAAACTGCCCTCACGTGTTTTAATCGTCCGTGATTTCGTAAATTTCCAGACCACCCGACTTTAAATTCTGAAAAACTATCACAAAAGTAGGCTCCGAGTCTTATAATTTAAATTTCGTGTTAAAATATTTTTCTCAAAACTCCGACCGAGATTAAACTAAAAATTTCGAAAATAAAAAATACAAATTCAAAATTTCCGGGTTATTACAAAATAATTTTGAAAACTAGCATATCACATTGATTTAAAACAATATTTTCAAAACCTTTTTTTTTAATATCACAATACAATTTGAAAACATAAATTTTTTTATAAAACATCATTCATTTCACATCAAAACAATATCCATTTAATTACTTCAATCTACAATCAAAATTCTAAGTCTAACGAGAACCAAGAATATGATTTAAATCTATCTTCACCTGAACAATGCAATAAAGAGTAAATTAACCATTCTAAATATAAGATTTACTTACCTATTGAAAGTTCCTCCCCTCTAAAAAAATTTCTACATAATGAATTGATTTTTAGTCCTATGGAATCGCCTCCCTAAGCTGAGCAACTTTTCTTTGAAAAGCAAGTCCAAAATCTCACTTTTTCTTCCTCTTTTTCTTTCTTCTTCTCATTTTCTCTTTAGTTGAATACTTTGCTCGAAAATGATTGATTCTTCAACTATATCCCTAATTTCTAGATGATTCTCGGATAAACTTCTTTTTTTAACCCCACCTCTTCATGCCTTTTCATAAAATTGTTCTTCCTTCTATGGATATCCTAAAAAATACTATGATTATTTATGTTTAAGTATACTTTACTGTAACTAAAAATTTTTTATTACTTTTAAGTTAATCAACATGATTAGCATAATTAATCATGATTAATTAGTCTTAATCGTACTTAATCAACTTAATTAATCACTCAAACAAACAACTTAATCAATATATAATTACTGCCATGTGTCCTAACTTCATTGGTTATCCAAAGTTATTGCATAGATACATGCTACAAAGTGTTACAAACATTTTTCCTTCTTTAACTTTTTTCAAATTCTAATTCTAAGACGTAGTTTAAAGTCATTAACCAAAACAGTGCAGTTTAAAATGTAAACTGCATTCGTCGGATTAAAAAATAAATATTTTGCTACACAAATCAAAATTCTTTCATTGCAAAGCCATTTTTTTTCCTCTACATGTTTATTTTAAAACTGTTAAATTTCATAATAATCAATTATAACAGCAAAAGTTATTACACTTACAATTAAGTGTGTTCCTACAAAAAAATTTTATTCATAACATTCTGAAAAATTTTGTCCATTTCTTTGATACAACTTCCATAACTTATATTCATATATTATTCATAATAAATATCTACAAGACATTATTGACAATAAAACATGGAAGGTTCAAACAATAACAGAAAGTTTTCCTAATTAAATCCTTAAAAGGAGGAGTCGTTTGAGCTGAATCGACTAACTAAATAATTTTCAGTATTTATGTTCCACTTTAATAATTTAACAAAAAATAAAAATAGAGCCACTCACGGTCTTTGAGCACATCATCCTATTAATTTTGATTAATTTTAATTTAATCAGTATAAATAGTATAATTAATCATGATTAATTAACCTTAATCTTATTTAATTAATTTTACTAATCACTTAAGCAAACAACTTATCCTATATATACTTACTGCCACGTGTCTTAACTGAAACATCCCTTACATCAACAACCCGAAAACCCACTCGTTTTCAGCTCGCTCTCTGTTCTAATACCATATATGTAACACCCCTCACAGCAACACCTCGAAAAACCCACTTGTTTCCGGCTCGCTCTATGCTCGGATACCAACTCTGTAGCACTCCGAAGTTGTCCGCCAACCCAGTTCACTACCACACTGTTACTCGTAAATTCTGACAAATTTCGTGAAAATTTTAATAAACTTGTTTGCCCAACTTAAATGACATATTTGAAAACGTTTAAAAGTGTCGCAGAGGAAAACTTTAACTAAAATCGATTTAAATAAAATTTCAAGTTTTTAAAACATTAAAAAAAAATTTTGATCGACCTCAGAAACCTTCGATCAACACTTGACCTATTCTACACACAAAGGTTGACACCTATACTCACAGGTTGACACTTCATTTGCCTCTACCGGCACAGGTCGACACCTAGTTACACCGGTCAAACCTTACGGTCGACACCTCTACGTTCACTTCACTAACCGGTCGACACCTAACTTTATAGGTTGACACCTTAATCCTCTTTGTTTGTATCGGTCGAGCCTTGCGATAGACACTATTACCAATTTTACAATGACCCGTCGACACCTACATGAAAAGGTCGACACATGATATGGTTCTGTCTCCGTAGGTCGATCCTCGCAGTTGACTTCTACCTAGTTCGATCGACAACTATGCATATCGGTAGACACCTCAGACCAGTAATCTTAGCAGAAGACTTTCCATAAAAAGAAACGGATAAAAGTTCAAAACTCAAACCTACACTTCTCACGCAATTCTAAACATGCATACAACTTAGCGAACTGTGATGTAGGCCCGAAGGCAAAAGCACCTACGTACACTACTTACCTGGCGTCCTTAGCAACTCGCTCGTAATTTCGTACGGTAACTAAAAACTGAGAGAACCTATAAAATCACATATCCATTAATTCTACTTTGTCCAACTCATGAAATTCTAACACGGAAGTCATAAACTCGTACTAAATCAAAGCTACCAACTTAACCCGAAATCCTACCCAATTTCCAACCAATTTTGGAATATCATAACTCATCCAATACTAGTCCAATTTCGATGATTCAAAGTGGTACAAACTCCTTAGGACGTCTAGTTTCTAACTGTATATAATCCATTTTTGAATCTTAAATCTACAGCTTAGCAAAATTTGGCCGAAAAGAAACCGTTCTGCAACCCGAGTTTCTCAGTTATCCAAACGCTCAATTCTTTCCATAAAAACCTATAATATAATCTTTCCTCAAACTTAAACACCCATGAACAATTAAGAATCAACTATAATCTCGAAATTTTGCATCTCCCTTCTAGGGTTTACCAAACTATCCGATGAATCTCTCTAACTTCACTTTTAACGCTTACAACTACTAAAGTACTAACTATCTACTAAAAACTTACCTTAAATTTGAAGAAACGGCAGAAGAAACTGAGAGAATCGCTGCTGGACATCGCTGGAAACAAGATCACCGAAGGAGGGTTTTCACGCAGTGGGGAGGAAGAAAGAAACTGAAGGGGGGTTTTACGATCCCTCTCCTCCCTTTTTTCTTTCTATTTCTTTTTATTTTATTAATAATAATAATAATAATACTAATTAGTATATCGCCTTCATCCTTAATCGCTTAACCAAACGGTTATTCGGTCCGTCATTAGTTGGATTTTTTTATAAATCCATCTTGTCCATTAGTCTTAAAATAATCTTTTACCTAACGTTATAAATTTTTCACTCTCGATTCTGACTAAAACTCTGCCGTTTACCAATACGTAAATCCAAAAATCATTTTAAAGGAAATTGTGGGTGTTACATTCCACCCTCCTTCAAAAAAATTTGTCCTCAAAATTTGTTAGTTGAACAACTCTAGATATCAGCTCATCATGTCCTGTTGCCACTCGCAAGTTGCTTTTTCCACGTTGTGGTTGCGGCATAGGACCTTCACCAGAGGAATCTCTTTGTTGCATAAAACCTTCACTGCATAATTTATAATCTCCACTGGTTCCTCCTCATAGGTCAATGTCGGCTGAATTTCTATGTTCTGCTGCTCCACAACATGAGAAGGATCTCGCGTACATTTTTTTAGCGTAAAAACGTGGAACACATTGTGAATCTCATCCATCGAGGCTGGTAGTTGCAGGTGGTAAGCTGTCTTCCCAATTCTTTTTATAATAGGAAACAGTCCAATATATCTAGGATTCAACTTACCCCTCTTTCCGAATCTTACAACTCTTTTAAATGGAGAAATGTTAAGGAAAACCGCATCACTTTCATTGAATTCTAGTTACCTTCTTCTTCTATCAGCATAGGTCTTCTGTTGGCGTTGAGCTGTCAAGATCCGTTCCAAAATAAAAGCAATCATTTCTGATGTTCATTACAGAATATCTGGACCAATCAATCGTGCCTCACCAACTTCGTCTCAATATAATGGAGACCTGCACTTTCTCCCGTAGACAGCCTCGTAAAGAGTCATACCCATCATAGCTTGAAAGCTGTTATTATAAGAAAACTCCACTAGAGATAAATATTTGCTCCAAAAACCTTGAAATTCCAATACGCAAGCTCAGAGCATATCCTCCAGCGTCTGAATAGTCCTCTCAGATTGTCCGTCTGTCTAAGGATGAAATGTCGTACTAAAATTGAATTGCGTACTCATGGCCTTGTGCAAACTCTTCCAAAATTTCAATATAAATCTCGAGTCTCTGCCTAACATAATTTGAAGTCAAAACTCCGTGCAACCATATGATCTCTTGAACATACTGTTTTGACAAATTAATCCATGGAGTATGTCATCTTCATTGGTAGAAAATGGGTTGACTTGGTTAATCAATCTACGACCACCCATATACCATCATAGCCTTTTGTTGTCCGAGGCAATCCGATAACAAAGTCCATCGATATCTGCTCCCATTTCCACTCAGGGATACGCAATGACTATAGCTTTTCTACTGGCAAATCAAACACGTCTCGACGTATTTTGCCACAATGCTCTTCATATCAGGCCACTATAATGTTGCTTAACATCCCTGTACATCTTAGTGTTTCCTGGATGCACAGAAAACTTAGAATAGTGGGCTGCAGACAATATTTGCCTTTGTAGTTCTTTATTATTCGTAACAAACTACCTATTCCAAAACTTAAGAATTTCGTCGTACGAATAACTGAACTCCGACCTGTCATTAGAAATCATGATTGATTTAATTTCATTGCATTCGGTGTCGTCCTTCTGGGCTTGCTTAATCTTCTCCAAAATAGTGGGTTGTGAGGGCATAGTTGATAACATGGCTGACACATTCGACTCCACTTCTAAGTTGAACTTCTGAAATTCTGTATCTAAAGCTAATGGCATACCTGGAGCCATAGCTGAAGTGAGTGCCGCCACTCTACTCAATGCATCGGCCACTACGTTTGCCTTATCGGGGTGGTATTTAATCTCGAAGTCATTGTCATTCGCAAACTCGTCGTTGCCTCATGCTAAACTCTTTCTGGTTGAAAATATAATTAAGACTTTTGTAATCTAAATATATCCCACACGGCTATCTACAGATACTGCCTCTAAATCTTTAGCGCGAAAACTACCTTAGCTAACTCCAGGTCGTGTGTTGGATAATTTTGCTCATAGGTTTTCAGTTGTCTAGAGACATAGGCTATCATCTTCCCTTCCTGCATCAACACACACCCATAACCTATCTTGGAAGCATCATCGTAAATGCTGAATTTCCCGTTTTTAATAGGGAGCATCAATATTTGAGTAGTAGTCAATCTCTGCATTAAAGTTTGAAAATTGTGCTCGCAATCTTTGGACCACAAGTACTTCATAATTTTCCTCGTCAAACGGGTCAGAGGCATTATATTATTCGAAAATCCTTCAATGAACCTCTTATAATAACTTACTAACTTGAGGAAACTTCGTATCTCAGTAACATTCTTTGGCTGTGGCCATTCTTTAACTATCAGAATCTTCGCTGGATCAACAGATGTGCCATCACTTGAGATGACATGACCAAGAAATGAATCCTATCCAGCCAAAACTCGCACTTAGAAAATTTTGCATAAAGTCGGCGTTGCCTCAAAGTCTCCATTACCAACTTTAAGTGCTCTTTATGATCCTCCTTATTACGAGAATACACCAATATATCATCGATAAACACTATGACGAATTTATCGAGATAATCATGGAATAATTTGTTCATTAGATCCATGAAGGCGGCTGGAGCATTCGTCGATTTGAAAAATATTAGTAAGAACTCATAATGTCCATATCTCGTCTGAAAAGTCGTCTTCGGAATATCTTCTGACCTGACCTTCTGCTGATAATAGTCTGATCTCAAGTGAATCTTTGAAAAGATTCGTGCACCTTGGAGTTTATCAAATAGATCGTCTATCTTTGGTAGAGGGTACTTGTTCTTGATTGTCAACTTATTCAACTCCTTGTAGTCGATGCACATCCGTAAAGATCTATCATTCTTTTTAACAAAAAGAATCGGTACGCCCCACGGTGAAAAGCTAGGGAGTATAAAACCTTTTTTCACCAACTCCTCTAATTGCTTCTTGAACTCTTTCAGTTCTGTTGGTTCTAATCTATAATGATTATTCGACATCGGTTCAGCTCCGGGATATACATCTATAGCAAACTCTATTTCTCGATCCGGAGGTAAACCGAATAAATCATCTAGAAAAACTTTGGTAAAGTTTTGAATAATCAAGACATCTTGTGGCTTTGATTCCCTGAGAATTTGCCTATCTATAATACTGGTGAGAAAACCATAAGACTCACCCATAAAAACTTGACGAGCATCGATAGGCGTCGTCACGAATATCTTCTTGGCATTCTTAATGGCCTGAAAAGTGTATTCCTCACCACCTGAGGGTTGAAATCTCACTGTTCCAGTCCTACAGTCGATCGTAGCATAGTGCTTGAACAACCAATACATCCCTAAAATCACATCGTATCCAGTTATGTCTATAATAATAAGATCAACTAACAGATTTTTACTTCCCACAGATACTACACTATCCCATCCACCAGAAGCAACATCACTTCATAGCAACAGTCCGTTGCTATAGGCCATACATCTTACTTGACTGCGAATGTGGTTGCAATAAATGAGTGCATCGTACCGGAGTTAATTAAGGTATAAACAAGTACAGAATTTATCCATATAGTACCTTACACAACGGCTGGCTGGTTGTCATCGCCCGACTCGATCATGGTGAATATCCTCGGTGTTGTGCGTGTCGGCCCTTTCTTCAAAACTGGGCAATCTCTACTGACATGACCCACCTCATTATAGTTGAAACACCAAGTAACTCTGGGCTTCGGGCAATCTCTCTAAGTGTCTTGCTTCATTATAATTGTAGCACTTTTCCGAGTTTAATCTGCATTCACCTGGGTGGTACTTCAAACAGTTAGGGCACGGGGGTACTGCACCGTCCCTTAAGTCATTTTGCTACTTCCTTGGTTACCGAACTCTCACTGAGCCTCTTGGTGCCTTTATGTTGTTGCTGCTAAGGGAGACCTCTACTTTGTTGCGCGGTGATATCCTTGAAAAGTCTTCTGGAAGCTTCTCTCTATTTAACACACTTTATTTCAGTTTCCTCCACTTCTAGTGCCTTAGCCACGATCTTTGAACATGGCACTTCCTGAGTTCCGACTATCTTTATTCCCTTGTATATCTCTGGCTTTAATCCCTGTACAAATTGAAACACATTGTCCTCATTTCTGCTTACCAAATTGCTGGCAAATCGGGACAAGGACTCAAACTGCCAGCTGTACTCAATCACTGATCGGTTTGCTTCAACTGTAGGAACTCCATACTCTTTGTTTCCTAAATTGTACTGTTGAAATACTTCTCATAAAAATCTTCTTTGAAGTTCTCCCACGTTATATGTTGAACATCAGCGGTGGCCTCCAGCCTCCCACCAGAATCGGCCATCCCTTGCTAAATGAAACGTAGCCAGTGAAATCTTATCTTCCTCTTCTACCTTCGCATATTTGAACATACTTTCAATGGTACAAACTCATTCTTCTGCAGCCGTTGGATCCGATGTCTACCCTTCAAATGTCGGGGTTCGCAACCTTCGAAATTTATCACTCAACTAGTCATGGCTAGAGCTAGAGCTTGCATTTCCTTGAACTTCTCGATTTAGCAAAATCCCTGATTGCTGAGAGTGCCGGTTCACCAATTCGGTAAATTGCCCGATCGTCATCGAATCATCCTAATTTCTCGAGTCATTTGTCTCTTTCCGTGTTCTTAGACGTTTTGGTCATCTAGACATTTTGACTAACTTCCTAGACAAATGTTAATTACTCTCATAAGCATCTAATAACTAAAGCTAAACTTAAACACTTATAGTTGTCGAAGCACGTGATGCAGCGATTGACGCTATTAGGTAATCATTTGAATGGTTTGCCAATTGGCTATGATACCATATCTGTAACACCCCTGACAGCAACACCCCGAAAACCCACTCATTTCCAGCTTGCTTTTTGCTCTGATACCATATCTGTAATACCACTTACAACAACACCTCAAAAACCCACTAGTTTCCAGCTCGCTCTCTGCTCTGATACCAACTCTGTAGCGCCCCAAAGTCATCCCCGAACCCAGGTCGCTACCACACTCTTACTCGTAAAGTCCGACAAATTTGGTAAAAAATTTAAAAAGAAACTTGTTTTCCCAACTTAAATAACATATTTGAAAACGTTTAAAAATGTCACAGTGGAAGACTTTAACTAAAATTGATTTAAAAAGGAATTTCGGTCGATCTCGGAAACCTTCAGTCGACACTTGATCTGTTCTACACATAGAGGTCGACACCTATACACATAGGTCGGTATTTCATTTGCCTCTGCCGGCACAGGTCGACACTTGGTTACACCGGTCGACACTCTAATCTTCTCTGTTTACACCGATCAAACCTTTCCGGTCCACACTTCTACGTTCACTTCACTAACCCGTCGACACCTAACTTCATAGGTCAACACTTTAATCCTCTCTGTTTGCATCGGTCGAACCTTGCGGTCGACACTATTACCATTTTTACACTAATGGTCGACACCTACATGCATAGGTAGACACATGATATGGTTCCGTCTCCGTAGGTCGACCCTCATGATCGACTTCTACCTAATTCGATCGACACCTATGCATACCGGTCGACACTTCACACCAGTAACCTTCGCAAAAGACTTTCCATAAAAAGAAACAGATAAAATTTCAAAACCCAAACCTACATTTCTCACTCAATTCTAAAATTCACTATTTACATAAAATGGCTGCTAAAAGTTTGAAATCCATTTACACGTTAAAACGACTTAAAACAACGCAAAATCCTTACATACACACACACATGGTCAAAACACCCTAACAGCCGGCCGGATCGTCCCATAAGCGCACTCCTTCAACTGTCTCCTAGTCTTGAACTTGCTCTAAGTACTCACCAACTATCGCCTCGTCATCTACATCACAAAACTCATCTATTAGCCTAATGCTAAGTAAGAAGTGCAGAATAAAATATAAACATTGAAAACAACACATATCCTATCGTATGCAGTTTCTACAGTTTTCTCTCTACTTTCGTTTTCGTCTCTTTCTTACACATTCTTTATCTTGATACTGGATTCTTCTTTACGTGCTAGATCAAGGTGATGCACCTCATAGGACAAGGCCAACCTCGATCTAGTAAAGTGACACATCTCACGGTCCACCTCTCGGGACAAGGACACCACGTAAAGCGGGTGAAGAAGTGACACACCTCGCGGTCCACCTCACGGGACAAGGCCACTCAACCCCACCTTCATTATCTTTGTACGTGCCTTTTCATTTCATCCTTCACATTCTATTGTTTCATTTCGTAAAAGTATGGAAATTCATTTTTGTTTCGTTCTCGTACTTTAAAACCATGAATGCATAATCTACTGAAACATAAAATAAACATGCATACAACTTAGCGGACTGCGATGTATGCCCGAAGGGAAAAGCACCTACGTACACTACTTACTTGGTGTACTTAGCAACTCGCTCGTAATTTCGTACGCTAACTAGAAACTGGAGAACCTATAATATCACATATCCATTAATTTTACTTTGTCCAACTCATGAAATTCTAACACAAAAGTCATAAACGCGTACTAAATCAAAACTCCCAGCTAAATCCAAAATTCTACACAATTTTCGATAAATTTTGGAAATTCATAACTCATTTAATACCGGTCTGATTTTGACGATTCAAAGTGCTACAAACTCATTAGGACGCTTAGTTTCTAACGGTCTAATCTATTTCTTAATCCTACATCCACAGCTTAGCCAAATTTGGCAAAAAAAAATCATTCTGCAACTCGAATTTCTCGGTTATCCAAACGCTAAATTCTTTCCATAAAAACCTATAATCTAATCTTTTCTCAAGATTAAACACCCATGAACAATTAAGAATCAACTATAACCTCAAAATTTTGCATCTCCCTCCTAGGGTTTACCAAACTATTCGATTAATCCCTCTAACTTCACTTTTAACAATCACAACTCTTAAAGGACTAACTATCTACTAAAAACTTACCTTAAATTTGAAGAAATTGAGAGAATCGTTACTGGGCATCATTGGAAAGGAGATTGCTGAAGGAGGGTTTCACGCGGTGGGGAGGAACAAAGAAACTGAAGGGGGAGGGCGGTTTTACGATCTCATCCCTTTTTTGTTTCTATTTTTTTATTTTATTAATAATAATCATAATTATTATATCGCCCTCATCCTTAATCGTTTAATCAAACGGTTATTCGATTCGTCACCGGCTGAATTTTTTATAAATTCATCTTATCCATTAGTTTTAAAATAATTTTTTACTTAACGGTATAGATTTTTCCCTCTCGATTCGGAGTAAAACTCTGCCGTTTACCATTATGTAAATCCGAAAAAAAAAAGCAGTTTAAAACGTAAACTGCATTCATCAGATTAAAAAATAAATATTTTGCTACACACATCAAAATTCTTTCATTACAAATCCATTTTTTTCCTATACATGTCTATTTTCAGATAGTTAAATTTCATAATAATCAATTATAACAGCAAAAGTTATTACACTTACAATTAAGTGTGTTCCTACAAAAAAGTTCTATTAATAGCATTCTCAAGGATTTTGTTTATTTCTTCGATACAACTTCCATAACTTATATTCATATATCGTTCATAATAAATATTCACAAGACATTATTGACAATACAATATGGAATGTTCAAACAATTACATAAAGTCTTCCTAATTAAATCCTTAAAAGGGAGAGTCGTTTGAGCCAAATCGACTAACTCAATAATTTTCAGTATTTATGTTCGAGTTTAATAATTTAACAAAAATTAAAAATTGAGCAAAAAAATAGAGTCACTCACGGTCTTTAAGCACATCATCCTAATTAATTTTGATTAGTTTTAATTTAATCAGCATGAATTGGATAATTAATCATGATTAATTAACCTTAATCATACTTAATTAATTTTATTAATCACTTAAGCAAACAACTTACCCGATATATACTTACTACCACTTATCCTAACTCCATTGGTTGTCAAAGTTATTGCATAGATACATGCTACAAAGTATTGTAAACATTTTGTGGCGACCCGAATACCGACTTGTTTCCCGTCCGATCTCTGCTCTGATACCAACTGTAACACCCCAAGAAACCTCGTGTTCCCGGTGCGCTACAGTGCAACTACACACTACACGTATACTAACACTTGACATAACTCACTCAATTTATTACCCCTTTCATTTTCAAAAGAACATTTGTGAGTATGAAAAATTTTCGACTCGATTCGAAAACAACTCGCATCCAGAAGAGGGAACACGAAGTCCTTAATATAAAATACGCAGCGGAAAAGAAAAAAACATTTAAAATAGTTTAAGATAAAATGGTAGGACTTGGAATCTTAGGAAAGAATCCAACGCCTCCCCCTTCGAACTACACTATCCGGTACCGCGCACTCACGTCCCCACTTCGACACCCCGCGCGCACTCTCGCAGTGCCGCACGTGCCAACTACACGTCACTATGTCTCGCGCACGCTTACAGCGCTTCGTGCCCCACGCACCCTGCCACTGTACAGCATGTCCGCGCGCACGCCCTCACTCGGCGCCGCACGACCCGTGAGCACCCGCAGGGCCGTGTGCCCGCGCACCTGCGATCACGCCGCACTCCTATGCTCATCTACCCTTCTTTAGGATTCACTACTCACATCTCAACCCATTTTATATTCCCTCGACTCCCTACCTCTCTCCCGAAATTTCGGCAGAATAACGGCTAAAAACTGACTATCCCAAAATTTAAAAAAACCTGCACACAGGTCACCAAACTAACAGTGTCTATCTATCCATCATCTAGAGAAATCACCATAATCAAATCAGAGTATGAAGACAACAAAAATCCATCAAATACAAATGAAGAAATCCCCAATATAGCGTAATATCATACTCTAACATGAAAAATATCTGCGTACGTCACCAAAATCACACGCACTCCATATACCTATACACTGACACATATACACCTCATTTCATCGACTGTACATAATCATCACAAAAGAAGAAAACCTCCAAAACCAACCATGCCACAACCTACCAACTTCATGCGTCGGGTCGCCCTAACAAAAATCTGCCATCCGGTGCTGCGGTCGTACGCCTCCAACTATCCTACGCCTCTGGACTAGGCACTCGAGGCTCACCAGCAGTATCGTCAGCACCTACACCATAGAACACACAACATAAGCCTAACGCTCAGTAAGTAATGCGATATGAAAGTAAAAGCCGACAATGCAATCCTATCGCATGCAGTCTCTACACTCACACTCATGTTGTCACATCTGTGACGCGTAGTGCAGCCGCACCAGGGTAAGGAGGAACCTCACGCCACCCTACACCCTAACACATCGCCACCGTCCCGGACTCCCCAGCAACGAGGCCCACAAGCTACAAACACGCATCACCACACGACAACCACATCAGGGTAAGGGTGTACCTCGCGCCACTCTACACCCTGACACGTCGCTCCCGTCCCAGCCTCCCCAGCACGGGGCCACAGTTGCCACACACACACGTTTCGCGACAGCCCAGCGGGCCCACCCCTCAAGTAGGATCCGCAACTGGTGTTGCACCGGCCCACACACTAGTAGGATCCGTGGTACCACTGCCCATATCCTCATCGTCAACACATTCATGCCTTATGACGGCCCAGCCGGCCCACCCCTCGAGTAGGATCTGCGACTGGTGAAGCACCGGCCCGCACACTAGCGGGATCCGTGATACCACCGCCACACGTCTCACCTCATACATCAAAACATACTAAAAATCATTTTCATTCTCGTTTTTAAAAATATGATGCATGTCAAACAATACGCACGCACACCACAATCAATCACATAAACACTAAAGTTCTACAGTGTAGGCCCGTTTGGGCAAAACACATGCATGCACTACTTACCTGGCGTCCTAAGTTCGCTCGACGCACAGCTTTGCCAAAAGAAAGCCTCAACCTAAAACACAACCAATCTCTCATCAGTATTTATCTCAAAATTCACCAAATAGCTAAAATAACCTTCCTTAACTACACTCATGAAATTCCAACTAAAACGGTCTATTGGTTTGGTTTGGCCGAAAACCAGCCCAACGTTCGGATGCTCATAACTTTTGCGTCCATCAACAGAATCGAACGATTCAAGTGGTTAAACGTCCCCTTAGGAACCTAGTTTAACATACCAAGACGGATTTTAAAACGATAAGCCGCAGATAGGCGAAAAACATCAAAAACCGAATCTGCCATTTTTTATAAAATTTCAACCTTTGTTTTTCTTCAACCAAAACTCACTCGATTCAGCTTTTACGCACCAAAACAGACATGCCACTACCACACGTCGAAATTCCACGAAAAATGGTCACAAAGTTGACTTGGACCAAAATCCGGCTTAAACTTCCGACGCACATAACTTTTGCGTCGGATATCGTAATCGAGCGATTCCAGCGGCCACACGTTCCTCTAACAACCTTTTTTTAACCCACAAAACAGAATTTAAAATGATCAGCTTAAGCCTAGCAAAAACAGCCAAAAACAGAAGCTGTTTTTTTACGAAAATCTTAAATTCAACCTTAACCCGAACATTTCCAAATTTCTCCGCCAATCCATCACATTCTAATCTATTAAACATGAACTAGCTAAAATTGAAGGCCTCCAATTCAGAAAACAAAGCTTTGGAAATCACAGCCCCTCGGTTTATCCTTCCCCCTCTCTCAGCCACCGATGCTCCCCACCACTCTTAACCCCACAATTATCGACAATTGCCGCCATCGATTGGTCAAACAGGAGAGCAGCATCACGCCCTCTTCCCCTCGACCAACAGAATAGACAGAAGAAAAAACAGGGGGGGCTCCGAGCTCTCAGCCCTGTGCCCTGCTGCCCCCCGATCACGCGGCACATACACGCCGCTTACACCAACCCAACATTCGACTTAGCCTTCAGAAAGATAGTGGGAAGGCGGCCATAAATGCTACCGAACAAAATTAGAGCAAGGAAGGGAAACGTACCTTCAGTATTAAGCTCGGGAAACCAAACACGATCCCCTCCCACCGCAGTCCTCTCGGCGAACTAGCGTTCGCTTCTTCTCTGTCGTCGGCGTCGACAGACCACCGGCTCTCTCTCTCTCGGCTACCCGCGCTCCCCCTCTCGGTTTCGCTCTCCCTCGGCCGCGCACAACACAGGGTGGAATGGCTTCCACCCGAAGCCATTCCACCTTGTTATGTTATATTATTTTATTTTATTTTTTTAAAATTTTAATTTAATTACAAATTACCAAAATGCCCTCACGTGCTTCAATCGTCCGTAATTTCGTTAATTTCTCGACCTTCCGACTTTAAATTCCGAAAACCATCGCAAAAGTAGGCTCCGAGTCTTATAATTTAAATTTTCTCGTTGTAATATTTCTCAAAACTCCGACCGAGATTAAACTAAAAATTTCAGAAATTCAAAATTAAAATTCAAAATTTCTAGGTTATTACACCAACAT
>CM039517.1:18557491-18592240 GCA_022433055.1 Begonia peltatifolia | reverse complement strand
CACCAACTATCGCCTCGTCACCTACATCACAGAACTCATCTATTAGCCTAATGCTAAGTAAGTAATGCATATAAATCACAAACACTGAAAACAATATATCTCCTATCGTATGCAGTTTATACAGTTTCGTATCTATTTTCGTTTTCATCTCTTTCTTACACATTCTTCATCTTACTATTGGATTCTTCTTTACATGCTAGATTAAAGTGACACACCTCGCGGTTCACCTCACGGGACAAGACCAACCTCAATCTAGTAAAGTTACTCACCTCGTGGTCTACCTCTCAGGACAAGGCCACAACATAAAGCCGGGCAAGAAATGACATACCTCGCAATCCACCTCACGGGACAAGGCCACTCAACCCCACCTTCATTATCTTCTTATGTACATTTTCATTTCATTCGTTACATTTTCATTTCATTCGTTTCATTTTGTAAAAGCATGAAAATTCATTTTCGTTCCATTCTCGTACTTTAAAACCATGAATGCACAATCTACTAAAACATAAAATAAACATGCATACAACCTAGGGAACTGTGATGTAGGCCCGAAGACAAAAACACCTACATAAACTACTTACTCGGCGTTCTTAGCAACTTACTCGTAATCGTACGCTAACTGGAAACTAGAGAATCTATAAAATCACACATTCTAATTCTACTTCGTCCAACTCACAAAATTCTAACACGCAAATCATAAACTCATACTAAACCGAAACTCCCAACTAAACCCGAAATCCTACATAATTTTTGACCACATTCGAAAATTCATAACTAATCCAATACTCGTCTGATTTTGACGATTCAAAGTGCTACGGGCTCCTTAGGACATCTAGCTTCTAACGATGTAATCCACTTCCTAACCCGACATCTAGAGGTTAGCCAATTTTGGCCGAACAGGAACCGCTCTATAACTTGAGTTTCTCGGATATTCAAACGCTCAATCCTCTCCACAAAAACCTATATAATAATCCTTCCTCAAGCTTAAACACCCGTGAACAATTAAGAATCGATTATAACCTCGAAATTTTGTACACCTCTAAGGTTCACTAAATTATCTCATAACTCTCTATAACTTCACTTTTAACACTCAAAACTACTAAATGACTAACTATCTACTAAAAACTAACCAAAACTTACCTTAGATTTGAAAAACAAAGCGTCGATGGAGAGGAGGAACGCAGAGGGAGGGCTTCGCGCGGATGGGGGAAGAAGAACCACCGAGGGGATGTTTTTCTTCGCCATTTTTTTTAATTATATTATTTAATATAATTAATCGTAATTACCTTTTCGCCCTCAATCTTTAATCGTTTAACCAAACTGTTATTTGGTCCGTCTCCGGCTGAGTTTTTATAAATCCATCTCGTTCATTAGCTTTAAAACAATCTTTTACTTAACGGTATAAATTTTTCGCTCTTGATTCCAACTAAAACTCTGCTATTTACCAATACGAAATTCTGAAAATTACTTTAGCAGAAATTCTGGGTGTCACACATTTTTCCTTCTGTAACCTTTTTCAAATTCTAATTCTAAGGCGTAGTTTAAAGCAATTAACCGAAATAGTGCAGTTTAAAATGTAAAATACATCTATCAGATTAAAAAATAAATATTTTGCTACACACATCAAAATTTTTTCATTACAAAGCCATTTTTTTCTTTAGATATCTATTTTAAGACTGTTAAATTTCATAATAATCAATTATAACAGCAAAAGTTATTACACTTAATTAAGTGTGTTCCTACAAAAAAATTTTATTCATAGCATTATCAAGGATTTTGTTCCATTTCTTCAATACAATTTTCATAACTTATATTTATATATTATTCATAATAAATATAACAAGACATTATTGGCAATAAAATATAGAAGATTCAAACAATTACAGAAAATTTTCCTTATTAAATCCTTAAAATGGAGAGTCGTTTGAGCTAAATCGACTAACTCAATAATTTCCAATTTATGTTCAGGTTTAATAATTTAAAAAAAAGTTAAATATCGAGCAAAAAAATAAAGTCACTCACGGTCTTTGAGCACATCATTCCCAGAGCATTTAAAAATAAAACAATGGTACTAGGCGATTGGAAACATATGAATAATACCTTGATCAGGTTTAAAGACACTAGGTGCCTTATTGCTTTAGTTAAAACAAAGTTTTTCATTAAGGAAAAATAAACATTAATGAATATATGCATGAAAAATTTAATTAAAACAAAAAATATGTAATTTAATATGTATTTTTTAAATTTAAAGATTTTAATTATTAATTACAAATACATGTGCAAAAACTAAATATAAAATAAATCTCTACTTCAACGTGAGTTTACTAGAGCCCAAAAAATTCAAACCCAAGCTCCAAAAATTTAATTTAATTCTTGGGTACTGAATCGAAATTAAAATTTACTAAATTTTTGTACCTTAAATTTATAAATTTCTTTCATTGCATAGATCATTCTTAATTTAGGCAAAATTTCAAATCTGTGGGTCAAAATTATGCCCTAGACCACGACTCAAAAGAAGTTGGGCTGCGACCCTGTTTAGTGTTAACTGCGGGACAAGCAGTAAAGAAATTTGTTTAATTTTTCAATTTTCGAGAAGGAGGAAGAATTTTGACTTGCTCAACTTTGCTCTTCTTCCACTCCGAGGACAAAATTCGATAGCCAACAGAGAGAGGAGTGGCTCGCAGCGGGGCACAAACACATAGAGGAGAGATACCATGCAAACGAGATTTGAGGCAAAGTCCTTGGATTAATGAGCATCTTGGTTTCACAATGATCCCCCAAAACAGGGAGGGGAATAATTCCAAAAATAAAGAAAAAAAAAGATTCTTTCCTTTCCAGTAACACCGATTATCACCTTAGGAGCAGGTGGATAGAATACCTTTTGCCATGAATTATCTTCAATATTTGGGTTCTATACTTGATGCCAGGCTATACTCGCTTCTACTCAGTCCACAAACACCAATCAATACTGCGTAGCTGTTTTAACGTATTCAATTATCATTAATTAAGAGTTTGATAAAGAAACCATAACAATATCTGGGTTTACGGGAGATGGTATTTGGCGGCTGTTTAAAATACTGACAGCAAGAAAGAAACAAGAAGAGAGTCAGTGGAGAGAGGAGAGAGTGTTGTGTTTTTTCTTCGTCGGACTAAATGATTGATATCGACAATCTAACAAACTGGTGGAACCCTAAGTTTTTTATTTTTATGAAATCCAAACGAGGAGGAATGGATTACATCCCATTCCAATCATTTATATCACAACCCTAATGCCTAACTCGTGAATCTCCCTGGTACAATATTATTTGTTTTTAGATAAATTTTATATTTCATGAAATTAAAAAAATTAATTTATTAACCATTATCGTTTCTGGGTGGTTTTTAGAGATTTCAAATTATGTAACTTTACTAATACAAATTAGGCTCTCGTTCTTGCTTGATCGAAACAAAGGAGTGTGAGAGCTGAATAAATATTAAATAATTAAATAAAAATTATATGAATAAAAGTGGATGGGGAGAGAGACTAAAGGTGCAAATGACACACCATCTTATAATAATAAGCTTTGGAAGAATAAATTATACTTTAAAGTAAATGCCAATTGATAGTGCAAGCTAGAAATTGTGATATTCTATGGCTTAAAAGCTATGTGGGGATCCTGGACCCTATCATTTCTTCACTCAGTCACATTGATCACTAGACTTCTATTTATTTATTCCATTTCTTTTTCTTTTCTAAATTCTACTTAAAAATTGATTTTATTACAGATTTTCTTTCATCTGTCCATAATTGCACACTTGTTAGCTTTGTATGTGTTTATTCACTCTTCTTTTCATTTTGCTATTCGTGTTTAACTATTACAAAATACTTGATGATACCAGTACACAAATGTATTCCAATAATCAATCATATAGTTTTTTATTCTTTCATATAAATCTCAGTTATTATGGGTTGAAAAATCAAAGTAGAAAGTAGGGTTTCTTGGTGTTTGAGATGAAGATTAAAGGAACACACCTCATAGTAATTAAATAATTTATAGCTCTCCATTTTTTTGGAGCGTGACACATACCATTACAATAATGATTACTGACGTGGTGGGCAACCCCTAATGGAGTATTCTTTTTTCTTTAGTACCATGATCCTAATATTATAATCACAATATTCAAAATTTTAGTAATATAAAAAGTTGATAGTAAAACTCTCTCTCTCTCTCTCTCTCTCTCTCTCTCTCTCTCTCTCATGAAGGGAAATCTCCATAACCCAGAAGATTAAATTTGTTTAGGATGTCACAATCCCACTTGAAAGTTGCACAAATAAAACGTATACATGAACCGTGTCTATGCCCTTGAAATTCTAACCATGACTTCTGAAGATCACAACCAAGATCTCAAGTATCACAGCATTTTCCATTATCGTTTGTGATTGTTTTCTTTCCGTTTTTGTTTCTATATACTCAAACTCAGGGGAAAAAACAAAGAGAAAAGAAGGAAATTTGAAACCCCAATGGATCAACCACTATGAATAATCAAAAAAAAAAAAAAAAAGGAAAAGGAAGAATATTATATTACTTGTAGCTCCCAACTACACATCGGTTGGAGACTCATAGATGCTCTCTAGATGAGGTCTCCACGCGCCCGCACGGCCTCGCCGCCGATCTCTTTGCGTCATCAGCTTCTCGGAAAGAATTTCACTCAGATACCGCTCTGAAATTAGCAGATTCGTCACTGATATGGTATTGTTCATGTTGCTGTCATTCTCTCTCCTCTTCTTCTTCTTTGCCGACGATCTTGAACAGGTTTTTTTCGGGGCTGCCGGAATCGGCATGAGAAAGTAAATCTTTCCTCGTTTTAGCTGTGCATCTGGTGGAACGATAACGATCTTAGGGACGATTCCGTCGTCAGAGGGCGACGATGGTTTCTTGAGAACATGTTTGGGGTAGGCCTTCATGATCTCGCTGGCTTTGACGCTGCCACTGATCTCTTCGACGTGGCCGTTGCAGTGGACTATTCGAACTACGTCCAGAGCGCCGCATGGTAGAACGCAAGAGATACAGCACCTTATTGTGCTTATCATGGCTACCTTTCTCTCTTCTTTATTTCTCTCTAGAGAGAGAGAGAGAGAGAAGAAGAAGAAGGGGAGACAGAGGAGTATGAGTAGTGTGGTAGAGAGAGAAACTATAATAAGGTCTGCAAATCAAAAGGGAGTACATGTGTTGGAAGAATGAGAATCTCTATTCTTTTCTCTCATTTTCTTTGATAAAAAGGAGACATTCTCCTTGTTGCTCAAGATGAAATTCATGGTGTGAATAATTGAACCACATTATGTGCTTTGCTCTTTGGATCTATCACTTAGTTGAATGATTTTGGTTTTGAAAGTTTATTTATTTTATTCAAGAATCATCTAACTAGATAATCATGACAACCAATTTCCCTTTTTTAAAAAAATTAGAACTAATTCTCTTTTTTGCTCTATAATATTACAATGATTCATTTATAAAATAATTATGATAAATTATAATTAAAAGAATAGTTTAGTTGCATATAAACAATCACACCAAGGTGCAAGATTAAAATATAAAATACAAAATTACTCATTATGTTGTTGTCCATCGAAATAATACACTGATGATTTTAGTTGATATACACATTACCAAATCATCAAGGCACATAAAAACAATAGTTTAGAACATATTGTTTTAGCATGATTATTGAATTACTTTTAAAGAGATACTGTGGAAGAAGTTTATAATTATTGAAAAAAAGTTTTACGCATTAAGATGATGAACAAGGTGACTTAATGATAAGAGGACGCGTGTGAAGAACCTAAATATATTTAATTGTTCATCTAAGAGTTGGTGAGAAAGGCAGTGTTTCTGGGGCCTGAGAGAGAGAGAGAGAGAGAGAGAGAGAGAGATCATGGGGGAGTTTGATTTGGAGAAGAGAGTAGAATGAAATCTTATTTGGAGAAGTTGGAGTTGATCATCTTTCAGTTTCCCCAAGCAAAGATGGTGTGCGTTTTGCCTTTCATTGGAAAGTCAGGTGTCATAGGCTTCTTTTTCCTTCACCTGTCTCTCTCTCCCTCTCTCTTTCTCTCTCTAGTTGTGTGAACTGTGAAGAGTTTTGATTCCAAATGAACTTATTCTCTCTCTCCCCCATCTCTTTCTCTCTCTAGTTATGTAAATGTTTTGGATTCCAAATGAACTGATTTTCTCTCTCTCTCTCCCCTCTCTTGTTCTCTCCCTAGTTTAACATGGCTGCTTTATTCTCTTGATAAGTTTTGCATATTCTTGTAGCATTTGTTTGTACACCAGGCTTTTAATCTAATGTAATTTCTAGGGAGGGTTAGTATAAGTATAAAAGGATGGCAGGAGGAAGAATATTTTTGGAGAAGAAAAAAATATGGGGAGAGAACTTGGAATATGTTTTTAAAAACTTTTTCTAGTAATTGACTTAGGCTATTGCTTGATACAAGATATTAAAACTTACATCTATTTATACGACTCTTAGGTACATATATAACATCATACGTGAATTACAAATTAATTGAATAGATGTACTAACATCATTAATCACCTTCTTAAACAAATTACACAACGATGAATCACAAGTACATAAATTGATGTATCTACACATAAATGAGTTTCAATACTCTAGTTGACTATTCACAAATACATATTAAAGACATAAATTAACAAAAACACTTTATCTAAAAGACATATGATCAAAATATATTAATTGAATTAAGTTTATTTTTTTAACATCCTCTTTTACAACTCCAAGTATCATTCTTAATTTACTAAATTGTTATTTTTGAGAGACTTTGTAAAAGTATTAGCAACATGATTATTGGTCCTCACATACTTTCCTTGCACTTTTATTTATTTATAATGCGGTCATTTAAAAAATAATAACTTGTATATCTATATGATCGTGAAAAGATGCAATAACTAATTTGTTGTCAACAAAAACTTTTGTGGCTTGTTTTTGTGGCATTTGCAACTTCTTCTGTAGTCTTCTTAACCATATGACATGACACACACCAGATATACCTGCAACATATCCAACTTCACAATTAGATATTGTTATGATTTGTTGACTCTTCGAACTCCATGCAAAATTTGTATTACCCATGTAAAAAACAAAGTTTGTTTATTTTTTTTGGTCATCCATATCTCCACTCTTGTTGCTATCACTATATCCCACGTGCTTAAATTCATTAAAAATAAATAAAGTAAGCCAAAATTAATCGTACATTTGATATATTGAAGCTTCGCCGCCTTAAAATATTCATTGTTAGTGACTTTATCAGTCAACTGATCAATCTAACGTCAAAAAGAATTGTCTTATACAATTTAAATATCTCAAACTTTCAATAAGACTCTTGAAAGTTTTAGAATCAACTTTCTCGCCTTCTTTATTCTTAGATAATGTCACTCCACATGCTACAAGAGTATTTATAGACTAACGAGTATTTATAGACTAATAATGCTCAATCTTGAACTTTTTGAGAATCTTTGTTGCAAAATCTTCTTGAAATATAAAATTTTTGTCGGCTCTTTGATTGATTTTTGTGTTAAAATAGTAAGACATTATACCAATATTTGACATCTCAAACTCTTTGGTTATTACTTGTTTGAATTTTTGTACATACTCAAATTATTCTGCATGAATATTGAATCATCAGCATACAACCAAACAAATAAGACAATCTCTAATATGGGCATACAATAAATCTATTATCAATAAAATGACATCTATAACACCAATAAGACATATTAGCGAACAAATAAAATAGAAAGAGCATGCTAATATGGGCATATGATAAACGTGTTCTCAAGAAAACATTTGTTAATCTAACTACTCCAAGGCCTTGGAATTTGCTTCATGTCATACAATGTTTTTTTCAAGTTCAATACTTTATCTTCATATTCTCTGACAACATACTTTTGAGGTTGTTCTATATGGACTTTTTCATTAAGAACTCCATTTGAAAATGCTAATTTGACATCTATCTAACATAATTTCTACTTTTTTTAAGCCAAAAGCAAAATAAAAAGTCAATAGTCTCTAAACTAGTAACAAGAGCAAATACTAGCCATAGTCGATACCTAGATGCTGACTGTATCCTCTAGCCGCTAACTGTATCCTCTAGCAATAACTTGACTTTGTATTTCTCCATTTCTCTTTTTGCATTCTTCTTTTCTTTAACGATTCAATTCAATCTTTCTTCTTTTCTTTTTCTTCATAGTCTCTGACATGTACCTATGAGGTTGTTTTATGTTGACTTCTTTATCAATGGCTATATTTTAGAATGTCAATTTGACGTCCATTTGATATATTTTCTACTCTTTTATGCCACAAGTTAAATAATTTGTCTAGTAGACTTTACACGAATATCGAGAGTAAATACTACTTCATAGTCGATACTTGGACACTTCCTGTAGCCACTAATTTAGCTTTGTACTTCTTCACTTTTCCTTTTATATTCTTCTTTTCTTTGAAGATCCACTTTATGCATTTTCCATTTTTAATCTTTCCCTACTGTTTAAAAAAAATACTAAAGGCTCGTAGTTGAGAAAGTGACAAAAAAGAATTAGATTTTCAATTAAGTTTTTTGTTACCTCAAAAAGATCTTGACAAATTCTCAGACGAGGCTTTTTTTCACATGAATTTCTGCTTAGAAGAAGATGAAGAATGTGTATTTAGTGTTATTGGTGTTTTTGAGGTATCATAGGCTCTTGAATATCTCTACTTTGCTCCTCAAGGAAAAAATGAAATAAGCCATGCATCTCTTTGTCTTCATCACTCCAATTTCAAGAATGATGAAATTTGATATCTCTACTTATAATTCTCTTGCCAAAACTTGGATTGTAGAGCTTGTAGCATTTGAAACAATGATCATAACTGACAAAGATATACTGCTTACTTTTTTCATCGAGCTTTTACCTTTTTTGATCATAGACATACATATAATCGATGTTTCTGAAAACTATCAAATGAGAAGCACTGAGTTTTCTTCAAATTCATAATTCTTGAGGTGTTTTGTCCTTCAAGTTTCTCGTCGGGCATCTATTAGATAGATATATAACACAATCAACTACTTTTACCCAAAACTCTTTCAATGTCTTCTTTGTTCTCACCATAATTTACGTACTTAGAATGTTTCGATTCTTTCTTTTAACTACACTATTTTTTTAAGGAAGTCTTAGAACACTCATGAATCTCCAGATGCCATTTGATTCAAAGATTTCATTAAACTCATTAGAACTCAACTCATCTTTTTTATTTGATCTCAAAAGTTTAATAGAACAACTGCTTGGTTGATCTAAATATGCTTTAAACTTTCCAAAGGTGCCAAAATCTTGAAATATTTCTTTCAAAAAATAAACTCAATTATTTATAGTAAAGCCATTAATAAAGAGGACAAAATATAAATTTTTATCAAATGAGAGAGGTTGAATCGATCCACACACATCAACATGAACAAGTTAAAGCAATTCACTTGCTCTTGATGTCCTCCTTTCTTGAAAGCTCTTTTGAGACTTTTTTCAACGAGACGAGCTTCAAATAGCTAGTCTCGATGGTCTATAGTTGGCAAGACTTTCAACATTCTCTTTTGATCTAATAGTTGCAAACCACTAAAATTCAAATGGATAAATGATATGCTATGAGAACCAATGGCTCGACCTCGTACCAAGGTAAGTGCACCTATAAACATTTGTACTAACAAAGTTGCTAATCTTGCAGGGAAAGGTCTTTTTATAGCTTGGGTTAGGAGTAATGAAGAGGGACTTCGTCTTGCCAATAACAAATTTTGTAACCGACCTATTCACTTATTTTTATTCATGACTTTCAACATTGGGCAAACACTAGCCTTCTTTATGTTTGATGGCAAACTTGTAGCCTTATTATTATTTAACATACTTGCACATTTAGCTAAGTTTAGGAATGCTTTTGGATCGGGATAGATGCACGAGAAGGGTGGCAAGATCTAAGCCAAGATGCACACGGATGAACATGACCAAAGAAGTAAGCGCGCACCGCAGGGGGATGGCACGCATGAAAAAGGACTAGCAGTAACAAAAGCGTGCACAAGAAATGACTAGCAACAACGAGGGCGTGCAAGATTGTAGGATGACCAACACGGAAAAGAAGCTACTGCGCAACAGTATGTGCGCAAGGAAGATGACCAACAAAGAAGGGCGCGCATGAGGTCAAGGATTTGCGCGTGATAGATTTGCACAACTTGAGCAGCAATAAGGCGGCGCCTGCGAGGGCAAAAGTTGGCCGAGCACTTGGCTGCGTATCAGCACTGCACAGGCAGGTGCGTGCACAAGAGCATGTAGCAGCGCACGCTCATGGTCATACTTACTCTAAGGGGTCTATTGTTTTTCAACAGCTAGCTTTTTCTTCTCCTTATTTCTGCTGATGAACTGATCAATTGTTTTTGTATTTAAGCTTACTCTAAACATTTTGTAGGGACTTTTTTTTGGCAAATTAATTAAGTGAAGTTTATTTTCAAAACTTGGAGTTTCTCCTTGTTTTTCTCAGAGCGTAATATACGAGAGTTTCGGTGTGTAACATTCGAATGTTCCTTCTCATTGTCTTCAAGCTCCTAGTTGCTTGTTGACTGTCATTGACACCTCTACTCTCCTTCATTTTGAGGTTGGAATCAATGGTAGGAAAGTAGTAACCTGGTCATTTGCTGGAGCTCCTTCATTCTTAGAGGTGATAACAACAGTTGCTTTCTTTCATCTTTGTCATTTCTTTGGCGTCGTCTAAGGTAGGATGTCACAACCTGCCATGAGTCGCGACGCTTGACTTGACTTTGACGTTTAAACTTTCAAGTAAATTTTTTTTTTTACAATTAAAATGATCGAACTTGGACTTTAAGCTCCTTTAAATCCTTTTAAAATAAGTAGGAAACATTTATCAAATAATTTGGAAGATATCATTTGAAGTTGACTTAGTTTTCAAAAAAAAAAAAATTCAAAACACATCGGGTGGCGCGTGCACGGTCGGCGTTCATGCATAGCGCGCACGCATTGCCCTATCAGTGTATGGGCATCGCCTTGTCGGCACGCACGCATCGCACACCTGAATGTTGCGCGCGTCGCTCACCTAGATGTGCACGGTATGCCAATTGAGCTGTGCACACAAGAGCCGATCGATCAGCGGGCTCTCTGTCCCTGTCTCGCGAATACCATCATGCGCCAATCGATCGCGCTCCAGTGCTAAGCGATTAACTCGGCGTGCGTCTCGCGAGTTGTGTGTGCCTCGCGCACGCACATGCGAACCTCGCGAGCACCGCCCTGGCCCACGCACACCAGCTCGCCCATTATTCTCTTTTTCTTTTTTTTTTCTTCTTCACCTAATAACACTTCATAGATTTTATCAAATATTCTACCCAACTTCCATAACCTATAAACCCACTTGAAACCTTTCAAAACATGCATCTTTTAACTAATAATATCTTCCATCTTATAATTTGTAAAATCGAATAGATAATACGTAGCAAAAACTTTAAAACATGTGAAAAACCCTTATCTTTAGAACGTTAGTTCAAAACACATTAATTCCCAAGCAACCTCAATATTCATCAAAACATGAAATTCTTTTCTACTTAAACTTTCAATGTAATAACTTGGAAAATTTTGGATTTTAAATATAATTTCTGAAATTTTTAATTTAATCTAGGTTGGAGTTTTGAGAAATATTTTAACGGGTAAATTAAGTTATAAAACACGGAATCTAAATTTAGTGACAGTTTTTGAAACTTTTAAAGTCGGAAGGACACGAATTTAACGAAGTTTTGGACGGTTATAGTGCATAAGGGCAAATTAGAAATTTGTGTTATTAAAAAAAAAAAAAAAAAAAAAAAAAAAACAACTGAACGGCTTTGCGAGGAAGCCATTCAGTTGCTCTGTTCCTTGCCGAGCAGCCGAGAGTGAAGGGCGATCGTGTGCTGAAGTCTGAGCTGCGATCGACGACCAATGAGCGCGAGTGTGAGGCGAAAGCTGCAAATGAGTGCTGCTACTCCGACGAGCCGAAGCCTTTCGATTTCAACGGCTCGAGCTCCCGAAGAGAGAGAGCCTGAGCGCCTTCTACTGTCGACCGAGGGAGTGAGTCTCCGTCTAACTCTGCCGTTGGCGACTGAGCGCTTTACTGGAGTCCTCCTTCTTCTCCCACCCGAGTGCAGAACGACACCACTCGGTAGGTCTCTCTCTCCCTCACCTATCCTGTCCATTTTTTACCGAGCTTAGTGCTTGGCCATCTTTCGTTTTCTATGGACCTGGCCGAAGTGTTTGAGTGAATTAGATGTGTAAATATGTGTGTTTAGTGGATGGACAGTAAGTGTTCGGTGGGAGGGAGAGAAACCGAGGGGGAGGTTGAGCCGAAATTTGGGTTAAGGCTCGAATTTCTAATTTCTGGTTAGATTGTGATTGAATGACTAAAAAGTGACCGATTGGATGAAGGAATTGGTGAGATTGGATTAAAGTTGAAATTCTGAGCATTTTGGTGTGAAAAAAAGGCTCTGTTTTTGGCCATTTTGTCCTAGCTTTGGTTATTTATTTTAAATTCTGTTTTAATGGTTGAAATTACGTTGTTAGAGGAACGTTTGACCACTGAAATCGTTCAATTCCGAGATCCGACGCAAAAGTTATGCGTGTCGGAAGTTTATGTCGAATTTTAGACCGAGTCAAATTATGGAGCGTTTTTAGTAAAACTGTGACGCGTGATATTAGCATTGCTGATTTTAATACGTAAGGCGAGTTTTGAGTAAGTTTTGGTTGAAGGAAACGAAAATGTGAAATTTGGGTGAAGGGCAGATTCGGTTTTGGTGGTTTTCACCTAGCTGTGGCTTACCGTTTTAAGATCCGTTTAAACTACGTTCCTAAGGGAACGTTTAGCTTCTTGAATCGCTTGATTTCGATAATGGACGCAAAAGTTATGCGCGTCTGAAGTTTAAGCTGGTTTTCGGCCGAACAGAATTAGTGACTTGTTTTAGTTGGGATTTCATGGGTTTAGTAAGGAATGTGACTGTTAGCGTATTTAGTGAATTTTCATGCGAAAGTTGATGAGTGATTCTTTATGTTTTAGGTTGAAGCTTTTTTTTTTTTGTGGAGCTGTGCGTCGAGTGAGCTTAGGACACCAGATAAGTAGTGCATGCATGTGTTTTGTCCAAGTGGGCCTACACCGTGGAACTTTAGAATTTATGTTGTCGATTGTGGTGTGCGTACGTATTGTTTGACATGCATCATGTTTTTCTTTTTAAAAAGGGAACGAAAAATAGTTTTGAACATATTTTGTGTAAGTGGTGAGACGTGTGGCTGTGGTATCGCGGATCCTGCTAGTGTGTGGGCCGGTGCATAACCAACCGCGGATTCCGCGCAAGGAGTGGGCCTCCTGGGCTGTCACACGGTGTGTATGTAACGACGGTGGGGATGATGGACAGCGGTACCGCGGATCCCGCTAGTGTGTGGGCCGGTGCAACACCAGTCGCGAATTCTGCTTTAGGAGTGGGCTGGCTGGGCTCTCACGAAATGTGTGTGTGGCAACTATGGCCCCGTTGCTGAGGAGGCTGGGATGGGGGCGACGTGTCAGAGTGTAGTGTGGCGCGAGGTACACGCTCACCCTGATGTGGTTGTTGTGTGGTGATGCGTGTGTGTAGCTTGTGGGCCTCGTTTCTGGGGAGTCCGAGACGGTGGTGACATGTCAGGGTGTAGGATGGCGCTAGGTTCCTCCTTACCCTGGTGAGACTACACTATGCGTCACAGATGTGACAACATGACTGTGAGTGTAGAGACTACATGTGATATGATTGCATTGTCGGGTTTTACTTTCATATCGCATTACTTACTGAGCGTTAGGCTTATGTTGTGTGTTCTATGGTGTAGGTGTAGACATTGTTGCTGGTGAGCCCCGAGAGCCTAGTCCTGAGGTGTAGGACGGTTGGCGGCGCGTGATTGAGGCACCAGACGGCGGATTGTTAGGGTGACCCAACCCATGGAGATGGTAGGTGATGGCTAGATTGTTGGGGTATTTTCTTTTGCTGTGTCGGGATATATAGTTGATCAGACGAGTTTGTATAGGCGTTAGTTGTATAGGGGTACATGGAGTGTTTGTGATTTTGGTGACCCACGCGTACTCTTTACATGTAGGAGTTTGGTAATGCTCTATACTGCGAATTTTCTTCATTTGATGGTTGATGGATTAATGTAGTTTTATTTCTTTTATTAAAACTTTGATTTGGTGGAAATCTCTGGATAAGTATTCTAGAAATTTTGGTGAACTGTGTGCAGGTTTAGATTTTTGGAATAGTTGATTTTTAGATGTTACTCTGCCGAATTTTCGAGAGAAAGATTGGGTGTTGAGAAGGTATGGAATAGGTCGGAGTCTGCACGGTGAGATATTAGTGGAGTGGCGTCATACGCGGGAGTGCGGCGTGGCCGCAAGTGCGTGGGGCATGTGGCCCTGCAAGTGCGCACAGGTCGTACGGCGTCGGGCGAGTACGTGCATGCAGACGTGCTGTACGGAGGCAGGGTACGTGGGGCACGCGGCGCTGTGGGTGTGCGCGTGATACGGTAGTGTTGAGTTGGCGCGCGGCATCGAGAGGGCGCGCGCGGGGCGCGGAAGTGGGGACGTGGGCGTGCGGGGTGTGCGCGGGGCATGCGGCATTGAATTGGGTAGCTCGGGGCGTGTGTTGGACCCCTTCCTAAAATTTCAAGTCTTGTCGTTTTATTTTTAAAACTGGTTTAAATTATTTTTTTCTGCTGCATATTTTATATTGAGGATTTCGTGCTGCCTCTTCGAGGCACGAGTGTTTCAAATCGAGTCGAAAATTTTTATACTTACAGATGTTCTTCTGAATATGATTTAAAAATGGAAGTGATAGTAAATTAAGTGAGTTCGCATCAAGTCTCTGTATGTCATGGTGTATAGACGTAGTGAGCGCACTCGGGAACGTGTGGGTTCTCGGGGCGTTACAGTTATGGTATCAGAGCCACGGGGTCGACGTCGTTAAGAGGATTACCTAACACCGCCAGCCGCTGGACGGGAGCACTCCACCAACTGTAAGTGTTTAGATTTAAATTTATTGTAAGACTAATGTGAGTTTTGTATATTTTAAAGGTAGAAAATGTCAGGAGAGGCGAGAGGCAGAGGTAGAGGTCGACCACGACGAGAGGCTCCTGGAGCTGTGGGCGATATGGATGATATTGTCTGGCAGCTTACCGAGTTACTCCACCGCCAGTTTCAGCAGCTAGAGAAATTTATGAGCAGGGACGACCAGGGTCAGTCTAGTGCCCAGGGTTTGTCAAATGGAGGTGGTGATAGGCTGCATCGACTTAGACACCCGACTTTTGACGGGTCATCTCCGGATCCTCTTAGTGCTGAGGAGTGGATACGGAGCATGGAGAGGATGATGAGTTATGCAATGGTGGAGGAGCAGGACAAGGTGTCTAGTGCGGTATTCTATCTGGCCAATGATGCTAGCCATTGGTGGGATACTGTAGTGGCCACGAGAGACGTGGGGACCATGACCAGGGAGGAGTTCAAAACATTGTTCTTCGGTAAGTATTTCAGCCACTCTATCAGGACACAGAAGATGGTGGAGTTTACACAGCTGAGGCAGACAGGCACTGTGGCTGAGTATGTCCAACAGTTCGAGACCTTGTCGCGGTTTACAGGGCATTTGGTGAGCCTCGACGAAAATAAGGTACACCAGTTTGTATAGGGCCTGAAACCAGATATCTATATGGGTATGCGGGTTGCGGGGACTCGAGGCATGCCATACGAGGAGGTGCTAGCGAAGGCCCTGGATATTGAGGAGGCTCGGGCGAAGCTTCCTAGTTATAAGGAGGTACCCAGGGAGTAGCCTCGGAGATCATTCAGAAAGTCACTGCCACAGTCGACTGGAGAGGGGGCTTCCATGCAGAAAGGCCTGAAGAGGCCTAGCAATAGTTCTACTAGCCAGGGGAGCACTAAGAGGCCGCAGGGGTTGGGACAGTTTCCAGTGTGCCCGAAGTGTTAGAGGAGTCACCCTGGCGAGTGCAGAGTGGGCCTAATACGGTGTTATAACTGTGGCGAGGTGGGCCACATGTCTAGAGAGTGCCAGAAGCCGCGTCAGAACCGTTGCTTCAACTGCAATGAGGTGGGACACTTTGCCAACAGATGCCCAGTTGCGAGCATGACATCAGCGAGAGTTGCACCGAAGGTCTTTGCCCTTTTTGAGCCAGATGATGCTGCCCAGCCATCAGTGATTGCAGGTAACATTTTTGTTTCTGGTGTGGCAGCTTATACCTTGATTGATACGGGTGCTACACATTCGTTTGTGTCGACGGGTTTCGTTGTTAAGGCAAATTTGGAGTTCAGCCCCGCCGGGTAGCATTATGATGTGACTCTGCCATCAGGGGAACTTTTGTATTCAGAACAGATGGTGCGGGGCAATGTAGTGATAGTGGGGAAAAAGCAGTTGTATGCCGATCTAGTCATACTCCATATGAGCGGCAATGAGGTGATCTTGGGAATGGACTAACTGTTCAGATATCATGCCAAGATTAACTGCAGGACCAGAGAGGTTCATTTTTGGCCCCCGGGCAAGGAAAACTACACTTTCAAAGTAGGTAAAGGTTTTACTAGGATTTCCGCTATCTTTTCTCGGCAGACTCTGTGGTTGTTGAGCAAGGGTTGTCAGGGATTTTTGGCAAGTGTCGGGGATGCACAGTCACAGGATGATACTCGGTTACAGGATATCCCTTGTGCAGGAGTTCCCAGAGGTGTTTCGTGATGATTTGCCAGGATTGCCCCCTGACAGGGAGATTGAATTCAAGATAGATGTTTTCCCAGGTGGCGAGCCAGTGTGCAAGAACCTGTACAAGTCAGCACCTACTGAACTTAAGGAGCTGAAGGCTCAATTGGAGGAACTGACGGATAAGGGCTTTATACGCCCTAGTTTTTCACCTTGAGGCGCGCCAGTTCTATTCGTTAAGAAGAAGGACAGATCCCTACGTATGTGTATTGACTATCAGGAGCTGAATAAGTTGACAGTGAAGAACAGGTATCCATTGCCAAGAATTGACGATTTGTTTGATCAGCTACAGGGTGCCCGGGTGTTTTCTAAGATTGACTTGAGGTCCGGCTATCATCAGTTAAAGGTAAAGGGAGAGGATGTACCGAAGACGGCCTTCAGGACGAGGTACGAACATTTTGAGTTCCTGGTTATGCCTTTCGGGCTGACCAATGCCCCTGCAGCGTTTATGGATCTGATGCACCGAGTGTTCAGTGAGTACCTGGACAAATTTTTTATCGTGTTTATCGACGACATCCTGATTTACTTGCTGAGTGAGGGGGAGCACAGAGAGCCCTTGAGGACACTATTGACAATTCTGTGCCAGCATCAGCTGTATGCTAAGTTCTCTAAGTGCGAGTTTTGGCTGGACATGATCCACTTCTTAGGGCACGTTATTTCCTTTGAGGGTATTTCAGTTGATCCAGTGAAAGTTCAGGCTGTAAAGAAGTGGCCGCAACCGACCAGTGCTAGTGAGATACGCAGTTTTCTAGGGTTGGTTGGATATTATCAGAGATTCATTGAGGGGTTCTCCAAGATTTCAGCTCCTTTGACCCGGCTGACCCGAAAGAATGTAAAATACGAATGGGCTGACAAGTGTGAGGATAGCTTTCAGACATTGAAGCAGAGATTTACTACAGCTCCTATACTGACGCTGCCCATGGAAGGAGAGAAGTTCTGCATTTATTGTGATGCCTCCAGGATTGGTTTGGGGTCTGTTTTGATGCAGAGTGGGAGAGTTATTACCTATGCCTCTAGGCAGTTAAAGACTTACGAGCAGAACTATCCCACTCATGATATGGAGCTGGCGACAGTTGTATTTGCACTCAAGATATGGAGGCATTATCTTTATGGGCAGCAGTGTGAGATTTTCTCAAATCACCAGAGCCTGGGATACATTTTCATGTAGAAAGAGATAAATTTGAGACAGAGGAGGTGGCTCGACCCGGTCAAGGATTACGATGTGGAGATCAAGTACCACCCAGGAAAGACAAATGTGGTGGCAGACGTCTTGAGCCGGGTGACAGCTTCGACTTCTGCCATGACTTTGATAGGGCCTATTGAGTTGATGACAGAGATGTAGAGTTTAGGCGTGGAGGTAGTTTCTCATCTGGCATCTACGCTTTAAGCCTTGTCGTTGAGGCCAACTATTCTGAACAAGATTAAGCAGACCCAGAAGACTGACTCCAAGTGTAGTGAGCTGAAGGCGAGTATGGAGGCCAGGCCTAATTCTGAGCTCAACAATTCGGAGGATGGGATTATGAAATTTTGGGATAGGTGGTACGTTCCAAAGGATGAGGAGTTGAGGAAGGAGACATTATCAGAGGCCCATTCATCTTCCTTCTCTGTGCATCCTAGAAGCACTAAGATGTATAGGGATTTGAAGCACCACTAGTGGTGGCCTAACATGAAGCGAGCGATTGCCGAGTATGTTGAGACATGCGTAATCTGCCAGCAGGTGAAGGTGGAACATCAGTGACCGTCTGCGATGCTCCAACCATTGTCAATTCTGGAGTGGAAGTGGGAGCGGATCACTATGGATTTTGTGGTCGGACTGCCAAGGGCCATAATGCTATCTGGGTGATTGTAGACAGGTTGACGAAGTCGACTCACTTTTTTCCTGTGAGGATGACTTATACCATGGATCAGTTTGCCCAGTTATATATTCAGGAGATAGTCAAGCTTCATGGGATCCTGGTGTTGATTGTTTCAGACCGAGACCCTAGATTCACATTCAAGTTTTGGAGGAATCTGCATAAGGCCATGGGCACCAGGTTAGATTTCAGTACGACCTTTCATCCTCAGACCGACGGGCAGTTAGATCGAACTATACAGATTCTAGAGGATATGCTCAGGGCCTGTGTGTTGGAATTTCAGGCGGCTTGGAGTAAGTTCTTACCATTAGTGGAGTTTTCGTATAATAACAGCTACCAGTCCACCATTGGTATGGCGCCGTACGAGGCCCTCTACGGAAGGAAGTGCAGGTCACCATTGTATTGGGATGAGGTTGGGGAGGCTCGATTGATGGGTCTCGAGATTTTACAGCAGACTGTCAACAAGATTGCCGTGATATGGAAGAGGATTGAAATGACTCAGAGTCGACAGAAGAGTTATGCAGATCAAAGGCGTCGGGAGTTGGAGTTTAGTGAGGGCGATGAGGTATTTCTGAAGATCTCGCCGTTCAAGGGAGTGGTGAGGTTCGGGAAGCGAGGGAAGCTCAACCCTCGGTTTGTGGGGCCATTCCCGATTGTCAAGAGGATTGGGAGAACTGCGTATCAGCTTCAGTTGCCCTCGTCGATAGATGCAATCCATGATGTTTTCCATGTCTCGATGCTGAGGAAGTATATGCGCGATCCCTCTCAGGTAGTGTCACAACAGGATATAGAGATCTAGCCGACGCTGTCCTACGAGGAGAAGCCAGTAAGGATATTGGGATCTGCTGTGAAAGTACTGCACAACAAGGAGATCCCTTTGGTCAAGGTGTTGTGGCGCAATCATGGCGTGGAGGAGACCACTTGGGAGCAGCGACAGGACATGGAACAACAGTATCCTGAACTATTCGGTACGTAAATTTTGGGGATAAAATTCTTATAAGGTGAAGGGGATGTAATAACCCGAAAAATTTTGGATTTTAAATCTAATTTTCAAAATTTTTAATTTAATTTCGGTTGGAGTTTTGAGAAATATTTTAATGGGTAAATTAAGTTATAAAACACAAAATCTAAATTTAGTGACGGTTTTTAAAATTTTTAAAGTCGGGAGGACGCGAATTTAACAAAGCTTCAGACGGTTATAGTGCATAATGACGAATTAGAAATTTGTGTTATTAAAAAAATAAAAATAAAATAAAAATAAAATAAAATAAAACAAAACAAAACAACTGAACGGCTTCGCGAGGAAGCCATTCAGTTGCTCTGTTCTTTGCCGAGCACGAGAGAGCGAAGGGCGATCGTGTGCTGAAGTTTGAGCTGCGATCGACGGCCGACGAGCGTGAGTGATGGGAAAGCACCAAACGAGTGCTGCTACTCCGACGAGACGAAGCCATTCAGTTTCAACGGCTCGAGCTCCCGAAAAGAGAGCCTAAGCGCCTTCGGCCATCGACCGAGGGAGTGAGTCTCCGTCCAACTCTACCGCCGACGACTGGGCGCTTTACTGGAGTCCTCCTTCTTCTCCCACCCGAGTGCAGAACGACACCACTCGGTAGGTCTCTCTCTCCCTCTGCTATCCTGTCCTGTTTTAGCCGAGCTTAGTGCTCGGCTTCCTTTCATTTTCTGTGGACTTGGCCGAAGTGTTTGAGTGAATTAGGTGTGTGAATATGTGTGTTTAGTGGATGGACAGTAAGTGTCCGGTGGGAGGGAGAAACCTAGGGGGAGGTTAGCCGAAATTCGGGTTAAGGCTCGAATTTCTGATTTCTGGTTATATTGTGAATGAATAAGTGAAATGTGACCGATTGGATGAAGGAATTGGTGAGATTGGATTAAAGTTGAAATTCTGAGCATTTTGGTGTGAAAAATAGGTATGTTTTTGGCCCTTTTTGCCTAGCTTCGGTTATTAGTTTTGAATTCTGCTTTAATGGGTGAAATTATGTTGTTAGAGGAACGTTTGGCTGCTAGAATCGTTCGATTCTGAGATCCGACGCAAAAGTTATCCGCGTCGAAAGTTTATGTCGAATTTTGGACCGAGTCAAATTATTGACCGTTTCTAGTAAAATTGTGACGCGTAATATTAGCATTGCTGATTTTAATGCGTAAGGCGAGTTTTGAGTGAGTTTTGGTTGAAGGAAATGAAAATGTGAAATTTGGGTGAAGGGTAGATTTGGTTTTGGTGTTTTTCCACCTAGCTGTGGCTTACCGTTTTAAGAGCCGTCCTAGTATGTTAAACTAGGTTCCTAATGGAACGTTTAGCCTCTTGAATCGTTTGATTTTGATAACGGACGCAAAAGATATGCGCGTTCGAAGTTTAGGCTGGTTTTCGACTGAACAGAATTAGTGACTCGTTTGGGTTGGGATTTCATGGGTTTAGTAAAGAGTGTGATTTTTAGCGTATTTAGTGAATTTTGATGCGAAGATTGATGAGTGATTATTTATGTTTTAGGTTGAGGATTTTTTTTTGGTGGAGATGTGCGTTGAGTGAGCTTAGGAAGCCAGATAAGTAGTGCATGCATGTGTTTTGCCCAGCTGGGCCTACACTGTAGAACTTTAGAGTTTATGCTGTTGATTGTGGTATGCGTGCGTATTGTTTGACATGCATCATGTTTTTTTTTTAAAAAAAGGAATGAAAAATGGTTTTGAACATTTTGTGTAAGTGGTGAGACATGTGGCGGTGGTACCGCTGTAACGACCCGAAAATCCTCAATGTTTCCCGGTTCGCCATCAACTACCACTCGTCACCCTCCGTCATATCCTCTACTAAATATTTCCTAGAAATTGGAAAGCTTTGTATTTTTTTTTTCAAAACGACTTCAAAAAGAATACACATAAATGCCGCAGCGAAAACTTGTTTAAAATTGGGTTAAAAAAACTTCGCCTTTAAAACATAAAATAAAGAGACCGGTCGACACCTGCAAGAGGCGGTTGACACTTAAGTTGTCTCTGGTTTCCATCGGTCGACACTGACAAACGTTGATCAACACTAAATATCTCTCGGGTCTATTCACCAGTCGACACTAGAAGTCACCGGTCGACACTTCTATACTCAACTAGGAGAGCGGTCGACACTAGCTTTTGCAGGTCGACACTTTGACCCTCTCTGCCTGCCCAGGTCGTCCCCCGCAGTCGACACTCCCGCTGTATTTACACTAACTGGTCGACACTCACGGTCGCCGGTCGACACTCACGGTCGCCGGTCGACACCTCGTTACTCTCTGTCTGCGCAGGTCAACCCTCGCGGTCGACACCGCTGCCAATTTTACATGGACCGATCGACACTCATAACTAGGGGTCGACACCTACTTCGAGTCTGCCCTGCACAGGTCGAGCCTCGCGGTCGACGCTCACCCTCTATTTTACACTCACCGGTCGACACCTATGGACTTCGGTCGACACTTTGCACCCCAGAAACTTTAACAGAATTCAACAAAACGACACGAATTTTGACTAATCGTTTAAAAACCATAAATTGACTTCTCGACTCAATTTACAACATGTTACGCACGCCAAAATACTCAACCCAAATTCAAATATCTCTTTTACATTAAAATAACTAGGTACAACTCAAAATACCTCACCACCCATTCTTACCCCTGCCATAGTCAAAACGCCTCAATAGCTGGCCCAGTCGTCCCACGAGCGATCTCCTCTAACTGCCTCCTAATCCTAGGCATGCTCGGGATACTCACTAGTTCCTGCGTCGTCACCTACATCACATAACTAAACTATTATTGTAATGCTAAGTAAGTAATGCATGTAAACTTAAACATTGAAAACATTCACATCCTAACATATGCAGTTTCTAGAGTTTCATCTCTACTTTCGTTTTCATCTCTTTTTTACATCTTCTTTATCTTCTTACTACTAGGTTGTTTTTTACGTGCTAGATCAAGGTGACACACCTCGCGGGACAAGGTCACCATGTAAAGTGGAGGAAGAGTGATACACCTCGCAGTCCACCTCTCGGGACAAGACCACTCAACCCCACTTTTATTATCTACTTATGTATCTTCTCATTTCATTCGTATCATCTCATCCTACTGTTTGACTTCGTACAAACATGAAAATTCATTTTTGTTTTGTCTCGTAAATTAAAACCATGATGCACAAACAATAAATCATAACATAAAAGAAACGTTCAATGCAACCTACTGTGCTGTGATGTAGGCCCAAAAGCAAAACTCCTACTACATTACTTACCTGGCGTGTCCTTAGCACTCGTAATCCAAATCTCGTACGCTAACTGGAAAACCTATAAAATTATACACCCGTTAATTCTAACTCATTAAATTCATAACTCCTTATCTTGAAAGTCCTAACTCATACCAAAACCGACACTCTCCACTAAACCCGAAATCCCGCACCATTTTCGTCCAACTTCAGAAATTCACAACTTCTCCAATATTCATCCAAATTGGACGATACAAAGTACTACGGGTTCCCGAGGACGTCTAGTTTCCTATGGTCTCATCCATTTCCCATTCAGATGTCCACGACTCGATCGAACGTGGCGCAGCGGACACTGTTCCAAAAATTCACATACTCGGCCAATCAACCACCCAATCTTTCCTGCCAATTCTCGTAATCCACTCCTATTTCTATCCTAAGCACCAATATGCGGATGAAATTTACCTCCACACTCAACTTCTCACATTACCCTCCTAGGTTTTCACTAAAACTACCTATTACCCTTACCAACGCAAACATAAACACTCATAACAACTATAACCTTCACTATCTACTAAAGCTAGCCGAAACGTACCAAAAATTTTGAAGATTTGTGAAGGAAAATGGCTGATCAGTGGCTTCTGAAAGGGAAAATGTCGAGCCTCACATGCGGGAGAAGAAGAAGAAGAAAAAGAACAGGGGGGGGAAGATCCGTTCCTCCCCTCTGTTTTATTATTTTCTTTTTTTAAAAAATTATTTAATGTAATTAATTTTAATTACCATTTCGCCCTCAACCATAACCCTTTCGATAAATCTACTATACGGTCAGTGCTCGGATAAAATCTTAAAATTTCTCCTTCGCCATTATTCGTGAAATAATCCTTTACCTAACGTTACAAACTTTTCGGCCTCGATTACTACTCAAACCTCGCCATTGAACGATACGAAGTTCTGAAAAATCGAACTAACTGAAATTTTTTTCGGGTGTTACATTTCACCCTCCTTAAAAGAAATTTTGTCCTCAAAATTTTGTTACCTGAACAGTTCTGGATATCGTCTCATCATGTCCTGCTGCCACTCCCAAGTTGCTTCTTCTACGCTGTGGTTGCGCCACAAAACTTTCACCAGTGGAATCTCCTTGTTGCGTAGAGTTTTCACTGCATAATCTAAAATCTTCACTGGCCTCTCTTCATACATTAGTGTGGGTTGAACCTCTATGTCCTGCTGCTCTACGACGTGAGAAGGATCTCGCATACACTTCCTTAGCATGGATACGTGAAATACATTGTGGATCCCACCCATCGATGCTGGTAACTGCAATTGGTAAGCCGTTTTTCCTACTCTCTTCGTGATAGGAAATAGTCTAATAAATCTTGGGTTCAACTTGCCACTTTTTCCAAATCTTACCACTCCTTTAAATGATGAAATCCTCAGGAAGACTTCATCACCCACATTAAATTCTAGTTCTCTTCTCTGACGATCTGCATAACTCTTCTGTTGGCTTTGAGCTATTAAGATATGCCACCGAATAAATGCAACTTTCTCTACTGTCTACTGCACAATATTCGGGCCTACTAAACTTGCCTTGCCAACTTCATCCCAATAAAGCGGGGACCTGCACTTTCTCCCATAAAGGGCCTCGTATGGAGCCATACCTATCGTGGCTTGGAAACTGTTATTATAAGAAAATTCTACCAACGGCAGATATTTGCTCCATGATCCTTGGAACTCCAGTACATAAGCTCAAAGCATATCCTCCAGCATCTGAATAGTCCTCTCAGATTGTCCATCCGTTTGAGGATGAAACGCTGTGCTAAAACTGAGCTGTGTACCCATGGCCTTGTGCAAACGTTTCCAGAACTTCGATGTAAATTTGGGGTCCCTGTCTGATACAATTGAAGTTGGAACTCCGTGCAATCACACGATCTCTTGAATATATAGTTTGGCAAAGTGATCCATAGAATACGTCATCTTCACTGGCAGAAAATGGGCCGATTTGGTTAACCGGTCCACTATCACCCATATTCCGTCATCGCCCTTTGTCGTCTGAGGCAGCCCTACCACAAAGTCCATCGTTATTTGCTCCCATTTCCATTCAAGTATCGGCAATGGCTGTAATTTAGCTGCCGGGTTTTGATGCTCAGCCTTAACCTGCTGGCAGATTAAACACGCCTCTACGTACTTCGCTACCATTCTCTTCATATCAGGCCACCAGTAATGCTGTTTAAGATCTCTGTACATCTTGGTACTCCCTAGATGCACAAAAAATCTCGAGGAGTGGGCTTCAACTAATATTTTCCTCCGTAGTTCTTCATTATTCGGAATGAACCACCTGTTTCGAACTTATGAATTTCGTCGTCAGAATAACTAAAATGTGACCTGTTGTTGGAAGCCATGCTTGACTTAATATTTTTGCATTTAGTGCTATCCTTCTGGGCCTGCTTGATCTTATCCAAAATCATAGGCTGTAGAGACATAGCCGATAACATGGCCGATACGTTCGACACCATCTCCAATTCAAACTTCTAAAACTCCGCATCCAAAGCCACAGGCATGCTTGAAGTTATAGCTGAAGTAGATGCCATCACTCTGCTCAAAGCATCGGCTACTACATTTGCCTTGCCGGGATGATACTTAATCTCGAGATCATAATCCTTCACAAATTCTAACCACCACCGTTGTCGCATGTTTATCTCATTCTGAGTAAAAATATACTTCAGGCTTTTGTGATCGGAATATACCTCGCATTGCTGTCCATACAAATAATGCCTCCAAATTTTCAGTGCAAAAACTACCGCAGCTAGCTCTAGGTCGTGCGTCGGGTAGTTTTGCTCATAAGCTTTCAATTGTCTAGAGGCATATGTTACCACCTTCCCTTCCTGCATTAATACACATCCCAGTCCTACCTTTGAAGCATCGCAGTAAATACTAAACTTCTCGTCCTCGGTAGGAAGCGTCAGGATTGGAGCCGTAGTTAATCTCTGCTTCAACGTCTGGAAACTATGCTCACAATCCTCGGACCACAGGTATTTCACACTTTTCCTCATTAACCGGGTCAGGGTCCCGCAATCTTCAAAAATCCCTCAATGAATGTCCTGTAATAACCCGCTAACCTGAGAAAACTCCGTATCTCCGTGACATTCTTCGGCTGTGGCCACTTCTTAATCGCCTGGATCTTTGCTGGATCAACCGCTATTCCATCGCTTGAGATGACATGACCAAGAAAATGGATCATATCCAGCCAGAATTCACACTTTGAATACTTTGCATAAAGTCTGTGTCGCTTCAGAGTTTCCAACACCAATCTCAAATACTCCTTATGTTCCTCCTTGCTTCGAGAGTACCGCAAAATATCGTCGATAAACACTATAACAAATTTATCGAGATAATCGTGAAATACCCTGTTCATCAGGTTCATAAAAGCTGCTAGAGCATTTGTCAGTCCAAAGGACATCACTAGGAACTCATAATGCCCATACCGCGTCCGAAAAGCCGTCTTCGGAACGTCCTTCGGTTTGACCTTCAACTAATAATAACCCGATCTCAGGTCAATCTTTGAAAACACACGTGCACTCTGGAGTTGGTCAAATAAATCGTCTATCCTTGGTAGAGGGTACTTATTCTTAATCGTTAGCTTATTCAACTCCTTATAGTCGATGCACATGCGTAACGACTCGTCTTTCTTCTTGACAAAAAGAATCGGCGTGCCCTATGGTGAAGAGCTAGGGTGTATAAACCCCTTCTCTACCAATTATTCTAATTGCTTCTTCAACTCCTTCAACTCTGCTGGCGCCAATCTGTAAGGATTCTTTGATACTGGTTCAGCTTCCGCATAAACATCTAATGCAAACTCTATTTCCCGATCCGGAAACAACCAGGTAAATCATCTAAGAAAACTTCAGGGAAGTCTTGAACAATTAAAACATCCTGCGTTCTCGAATCCTTGAGAATCTGTATATCCATAATACTGGCAAGAAAACCAAAATACTCATCAGTTAAAACCTCACGAGCATTGACAGGCGCCATCACAGATATCTTCCGGACATTCTTTACGGCTTGAAAAGTATGTTTCTCACCATCCAGCGGTTGGAAGTTCATTGTGCCCGCCCTACAATCAATCGTAGCGTAGTGCTTGAACAGTCAATCCATTCCTAGTATCATGTCATATCCCGTTATACCCATAATAATGAGATTGGCTAATAAATTTTTGCTTCCCACGGACATCATGCTATCTCGTACAATCTGATTCGAGTGCATCCTCCCACCAGAAGGTGGCATCACCTTGTAGCTACAATTCGTCGACACAAGCCATACGTCTAACTTGACCGCGAATGTAGTCGTAATAAAAGAATGCGTAGCACTAGAGTCAATCAAAGTATAAGCAGGTACAGAATTCACCAATATGGTACCTGACACCACAGCTGGCTGCTCCTCATCTCCCGACTCAATCATAGCAAATACCCTCGGGGTTGTGCTCGTTGGACCCTTCTTCAAAGCTGGACAGTCTCTGCTAATGTAGCCTATCTCGTTACAGTTAAAACATCGCACAACTTTGGGCTTCGGGCAGTCTCTGGCCACGTGTTCAACTTCATTACAGTTGTAGTACTTTTCGGAGTTCCATCTACACTTTCCCGGATGATACTTCATACATTTGGGGTACTGGGGATACTGTACCGGTCCTTGCGGCCTCTTACTACTTCCTTGGCTGCTAGAACCCTCGCTAACTCTCTTTGTGCCTTTCTGTTGTGGAGGCTGGGAGACACTTCTGCTCTGCTATGGGGTCACTTCTCTGAAGGATCTCCTGGAAGTCTCCCTCTGACTGATACATTTTATCTCGGCTTCCTCTACCTCCAATGTCTTAGCCACCACCTCGGAGTAAGGCACATCCCGTTTTCCTGCTATTTTCACTCATTTGTATATTTTCGGCCTCAACCCTGGTAAAAACTGAGACACTTTATCCTTATTCTGGCTCACCAAATTACTAGAAAACCTAGATAAGGACTCAAATCGCTGGTTGTACTCTGCCACTGACGTAGTTTGCTTCAATCATAAGAATTCCATCCTCTAAATTGCCTGCACCGTAATATTAAAATACTTATCGTAGAAGGCCTTCTTGAACTTCTTCCAAGTTAGGTGCTGAGTATCGGCGGTAGCCTCTGTAGACTCCCACTAAAACCGGGCATACTTTGCTAAATGAAAGGTGGTCAGTATAACATTATCCTCCTCTTCCACCTTCGCATATTTAAACATGCTCTCTATTGCTCGGATCCACTTCTCGGCAGCCATCGAGTCTGATACTTATCCTTCGAAAGTCGGTGGCCGCAATCTCCGAAATCGGTCACCTAACTGGTCTTGACTAGAGCTAGGGTCTGCACCTCCCTGTACTTCTCAGTTCAGTAACATTCCTAACTGCTGGGACTGCCAATTTACTAATTCTGTCAACTGTCGGATCGTCTCAGAATTGTCCTCAGTTCTCGGTTCGGTTGTCTCTCTTGGCACTCTAGGACGTCCTTGTTGTCTAAACATTCTGACTCTTTTTCCTGGACAATGGTCAACTATGCTCATAAGTATTTACTAAACAACACTAAACTTAAATACTTACAGTTGTTGGAGCACGTCGTGCGGCGATAGGCGCTGTTGAGTAATCGTTTGAACGTTTTGACAAAATGGCTCTGATACTAACATTGTAACGCCTCGAAAATCTTCCATGATTCCCAGTTCGCCACCAACTACCACTCGTCACCCTCCCTCATATCCTCTACTAAATATTTCCTAGAAATCGGAAAGCTTTGTATTTTTTTTTTTCAAAACGACTTCCAAAAGAATATGCATAAATGCCGCAGCGGAAACTTGTTTAAAATCGGGTTAAAGAAACTTCGCCTTTAAAACATAAAATAAAGAGACCGGTCGACACCTGCAAGAGCTGGTCGACACTTAAGTTATCTCGGGTTTCCATCGGTCGACACTGACAAACATCGGTCGACACTACATATCTCTTGGGTCTATTCATCGGTTGACACTAGAAGTCACCGGTCGACACTTCTATACTCAGCTAGGAGAGCGGTCGACACTAGCTTTTGCAGGTCGACACTTTGACCCTCTCTGCCCGCACAGGTCGTCCCCCGCGGTCGACACTCCCGCTGTATTTACACTAACCGACTCACGATCGCTGGTCAACACCTCGTTCCTCTCGGTCTGCGCAGGTCGACCCTCGCAGTCGACACCGCTGCCAATTTTACACGGATTAGTCGACACTCGTAACTAAGGGTCGACACCTACTTCGAGTCTACCCTGCATAGGTCGAGCCTCGCGGTGACACTCACCCTATATTTTACACTCACCGGTCGACACCTATGGACTTCGGTCGACACTTTGCACCTCAGAAACTTTAACAGAATTCAACAAAATAACACGGATTTTTACTAAACGTTTAAAAACCATAAATCCACTTCTCGACTCAATTTACAACATGTTACACACGCCAAAATACTCAACCCAAATTCAAATCTCTCTTTTACATTAAAATAACTAGGTACAACTCAAAATATCTCACCACTTATTCTTACCCCCGCCATAGTCAAAACGCCTCAACAGCTGGCCCAGTCATCCCACGAGCGTTCTCCTCCAACTGCCTCCTAATCCTAGGCATGCTCAGGATACTCACTAACTGCTGCGTCTTCACCTACATCACAGAACTCAACTATTAGCCTAATATTAAGTAAGTAATGCGTATAAACTTAAACATTGAAAAACATTCACATCCTAACATATGCAGTTTCTAGAGTTTCGTCTCTACTTTTGTTTTCGTCTCTTTCTTACATCTTCTTTATTTTCTTACTAGTAGGTTGTTCTTTACGTGCTAGATCAATGTGACACAACTCGCGGTCCACCTCTCGGGACAAGGCCAATCTTAATCTAGTAAAGTGACACACCTCGCGGTCCACCACTCGGGATAATGTCAGCACGTAAAGCGGAGGAAGAGTGATACACCTCGCGGTCCACCTCTCGGGACAAGTCCACTCAACCCCACCTTTATTATCTACTTACGTATCTTCTCATTTCATTCGTATCATCTCATCCTACTGTTTCACTTCGTAGAAACATGAAAATTCATTTTCGTTTCGTCTCGTAAATTAAAACCATGATGCACAAATAATAAAGCATAACATAAAATAAACATGCAATGCAACCTACTGTGCTGTGATGTAGGCCCGAGGGCAAAACTCTTAGTACATTACTTACTTGGCGTCCTTAGCACTCGTAATCCAAATCTCGTACGCTAACTGGAAAACCTATAAAATTATACACCCGTTAATTCTAACTCATTAAATTCATAACTCCCTATCTTGAAAGTCCTAACTCATACCAAAACCAACACTCTCCACTAAACCCGAAATCCCGCACCATTTTTGTCCAACTTCAGAAATTCACAACTTCTCCAATATTCGTCCAAATTGGACGATACAAAGTACTATGGGTTCCCGAGGACATCTAGTTTCCTATGGTCTCATCCATTTCCATTCGGATGTCCACGACTCGACCGAACGTGGCCGAGCAGACACCATTCTAAAAATTCACATACTCGGCCAATAAACCACCCAATATTTCCCGCCAATTATCGTAATCCACTCCTATTTCTATCCTAAGCACTAATATGCGGATGAAATTTACATCCACACTCAACTTCTCACATTACCCTCCTAGGTTTTTACCAAAACTACCTATTACCCTTATCAACTCAAATATAAACACTCATAACAACTATAACTTTAACTATCTACTAAATCTAGCCGAAACTTATCAAAGATTTGAATATTTGTGAAGGAAAATGGCTGATCGGTGGCTACTGTATGGGAAAATGCCGAGCCTCACGTGCGGGAGAAGAAGAAGTAGAAGAAAAATAGGGGGGGAAGATCTGTTCCTCCCCTCTATTTTATTATTTCTTTTTTTTTTAAATTATTTAATATAATTAAAAAAAAAAAAGAAATAATAAAATAGAGGGTATTCAAATTTCCATTTCACCCTCAACCATAATCATTTCGATAGATCTACTATACGGTCAGTGCTCGGATAAAATCTTAAAATTTCTCCTTCGCCATTATTCCTGAAATAATCCTTTACCTAACGTTACAAAATTTCCGGCCTCGATTCCGACTCAAACCTTGCCGTTGACCGATACGAAATTCTGAAAAATCAAATTAATTGAAATTTTTATCAGGTGTTACAACCGCGGATCCTGCTAGTGTGTGGGCCGGTGCAACACCAATCGCGGATTCTGCTCGAGGAGTGGGCTAGTTGGGCTGTCGCGAAATGTGTCTGTGGCAACTATGACCCCGTTGCTGGGGAGGCTAGGACGGGGGCGACGTGTCAGGGTGTAGTGTGGCGCGAGGTACACCCTCACCCTGATGTGGTTGCTGTGTAGTGATGCATATGTGTAACTTGTAGGCCTTGTTGCTGGGGAGTCCGGGACGATGGTGACGTGTTAAGGTGTAGGATGGCGCAAGATTCCTCCTTACGCTAGTATAGCTACACTATGCGTCACAGATGTGACAACATGAGTGTGAGTGTAGAGACTGCATGTGATAGGATTGTATTGTCGGCTTTTACTTTCATATCGTATTACGTACTGAGCGTTAGACTTATGTTGTGTGTTCTATGGTGTAGGTGCAGACATTGTTGCTAGTGCGCCCCGAGAACCTAGTCCTGAGGTGTAGAACGGTTGGCGGCGCGCGACCGAGGCACTAGAAGTCAGATTGTTAGGGCGACCTGACCCATGGAGATAGTAGGTGATGGCTAGATTGTTGAGGTAATTTCTTTTGTTGTGTCGGGATATATAGTTGATCAGACGAGTTTGTATATGCGTTAGTTGTATAGGGGTTCATGGAGTGTTTGTGATTTTGGTGATGCACGCGTACTCTTTACATGTAGGAGCTTGGTAATGTTCTATGCTGTGAATTTTGTTCATTTGATGATTGATGGATTGTTATAGTTTTATTTGGTAGAAATCTTTGAATAGGTATTCTGGAAATTTTGGTGAACTGTGCAGGTTTAGATTTTTGGGATAGCCGATTTTTAGACGTTACTCTGTCGAATTTTTGGGAGAAAGATTGGATGTTGAGAAGGTATGGAATAGGTCGAAGTGTGCACGGTGAGATACTAGTGGAGTGGCGGTGTACGCAGGAGTGCGGCGTGGCCGCAGGCGCTCGGGGAACGTGGCCCTGCAAGTGCGCACGAGTCGTGCGGCATCAAGCGAGGGCGTGCGTGCGAACGTGATGTACGGAGGCAGGGTGCGTGGGGCACGCGGCGCTGTGGGCGTGCGCGTGATGCGGTAGATTTGAGTTGGCGCGCAGCATCGAGAGGGTGCGTGCGGGGCGCCGAAGTGGGGACGTGAGCGTGCAGAGTGCGCGCGGGGCGTGCAGCACTGAATAGGGTAGCTGGAGACGTGTGTTGGACCCCTTCCTAAAATTTTGAGTCTTGTCGTTTTATTTTTAAAACTGCTTTAAATTATTTTTTTTCTGCTGCGTATTTTATATTGAGGATTTCATGTTCCCTCTTCGAGGCACGTGTGTTTTAGAATCGAGTCGAAAATTTTTATACTTACAAATGTTCTTTTGAATATGATTTGAAAATGGAAGTGGTAGTAAATTAAGTGAGTTCGTATCAAGTCTCTGTATGTCATGGTGTGTAGATGTAGTGAGTGCATCGGGAACGTGTGGGTTTTCAGGGCGTTACATTCAAATTCAGGAACATATACCAACAATTGCTTGGAGCATCACCCACGGGTCAAAATCGCCTTGCTAGCCACAAACTGCTGCTATGAGCATCATCGAGCAACTGAACCCAAACATCATCTTGAGGCTTGACATCCTCACTTTTCAACTCATCACCTACGTCACAAGGTTTAAATTATAAGCCTAATGCTTAATAAGAGGCGCACTACGCAAATGAATGCTCTCGTATGCATGCTTCGTAAAAACGTGTTTTTCACTTATTTCTTATTCTTTCACTTGACATGAGTTAAAGTTGTTCGAATGGGAGAGTAGGCGAAGAGATCTTGTTCATGGTCCTTACAGACAGTTTTTCTTGGTCCAATGCATGGACAGATTCATGGTCCTTACCGCAGTTTTTCTTGCTCCAATACATGGACAAATTCATGGTCCCCTGAGAGGGACAAATATTATGGCCATATTCGTCCCGTCCCACAACTTAACCGATTACATACTTTACATCTTATTATCTCTTATTTTTCTTTTATAACATGCATGCTAAATATTTTGTATGCTTCGTAAAACATGATGCCTGTAATATGGATGCATATATGAACATATTATGATCTTAAACATCATAACACTAGCTCAACAAGGTACATAATCTTGAATTTAATAAAACTTAACAATTCAACAAATACATAGCTTCCTCTACCCATAACACATACATCTCAAGCAAAATACATTCCATCAAAGTGATCCATTAGACTTAACATTTTAGTACTCTTGTGATGTAGGGCCATAAGTGTCGAACACCTATCACAGTCACTTACCTTGGGTTCTTAGAAATTTAAGCGGCTTGTTCACTTTCTTTCGAGCTTGAAACCTATAACATATTATTCTAACATTAACATCCATAGCTATTACTTTAATCACAAATATAACTTATAATTGATACATGTTAGTCAAACATAAATCAATCCAATCAACTTAAATCATAAAACCGGATTTTTGCCTAAAAATTGAGCCAACTTCGAAAATTCATAACTTTTGACTCGGTTATCCGAATCTATTAATTCCAAAGCCAATAGTCTCCTCTAAGTGTCTATTATCCTCCCTTAAAACAGTTTTTCAATTGGGTAACCTAGCCTAGTCTGAAAGTTCCAAAACCGAGGCATGCTCAAATTTCAGTTTTTTTTTTCAAACTTCGTACATTCTCATTCTTAACCAACAACAACAACCAATTTATCATCGACAATCATAAATGCCCAAATTTTGAACAAATAACCCTAATTTTCGTGCATTCATGGTCATCCTTCAAAACTTCAACCAAATTCCTCAAATTCCACAACAAATCACTCATAAACATACTATCTATCATTAATCATACAAAAACACAATTAACCAAACTAAAAACACCTAAATCCTACCTTGGAGTAGAAAGCAGATTAGTGAATTTTTGTCAAACTCAAACTCAAACTCATAAGAAATCTCCACTAGAATCAACACCCATATGCATAAACTAAACACAATCACTTAGAAAATGTAAATCTTACCTTTATCTTCCAAAAGAGAGAGAGAAAATGGAGGTAGTAGTGTGGGGAGAGGGAACCGTGAGAGAGAGCACTGTGAGGGGAGGGGAGGGTTTTCTTATTAATATTTTTTCATCTAAAACCCACTAATTAACCAAATGGCTTCTCGAGGAAGCTAAAAGAATGTGATGTGCCAACATATGGATGCTCCAAATCCACCTTCCACCTTTCTCTACCTAAATTGCCTTCAAAACTAATTAACACTTCATTGGCTAATCAGTTACTCCAAAATCCAAATACCCATTAGAAATTGCAACTTGCTCATATATATATATATATATATATATATATATATATTCTCTTCGGTGCTACATAGGATGACGTGTTTACCCACATCCTAAATAACGTCATTCTATTTCTACATATTCAACATTCAGTTTTTGAATTGTTCTTAACTAAACCTGAGAGCACCGGCCATTATGTTTAGCTTCCATGTATCCTCACCATTGCAGGCCCATCCCGTACCGTATCATTTGGTATTAGAGCCGAATGGCTCCTTGTGTTTGTCTTCTCTGTTGTTTTTCTCTGTTTCTGTTCTTCTCTGTTGTGTCATGTGTTCATTAATGTTT